>OY726518.1:59736986-60284242 GCA_963383655.1 Bathymodiolus septemdierum | reverse complement strand
AGAGTTTGGGTTAGGGTTATATGTAAGAGTTTGGGTTAGGGTTATATGTAAGAGTTTGGGTTAGGGTTATATGTAAGAGTTTGGGTTAGGGTTATATGTAAGAGTTTGGGTTAGGGTTATATGTAAGAGTTTGGGTTAGGGTTATATGTAAGAGTTTGGGTTAGGGTTATATGTAAGAGTTTGGGTTAGGGTTATATGTAAGAGTTTGGATTAGGGTTATATGTAAGAGTTTGGGTTATTGTTATATGTAAGAGTTTGGGTTAGGGTTATATGTAAGAGTTTGGGTTAGGGTTATATGTAAGAATTGGGTTAGGGTTATATGTAAGAGTTTGGGTTAGGGTTATATGTAAGAGTTTCGGTTAGGGCTATATGTAAGAGTTTGGGTTAGGGTTATATGTAAGAGTTTCGGTTAGGGTTATATGTAAGAGTTTGGGTTAGGGCTATATGTAAGAGTTTGGGTTAGGGTTATATGTAAGAGTTTGGGTTAGGGTTATATGTAAGAGTTTGGGTTAGGGTTATATGTAAGAGTTTGGGTTAGGGTTATATGTAAGAGTTTCGTTTAGGGTTATATGTAAGAGTTTGGGTTAGGGCTATATGTAAGAGTTTGGGTTAGGGTTATATGTAAGAGTTTGGGTTAGGGTTATATGTAAGAGTTTGGGTTAGGGTTATTTGTAAGAGTTTGGATTAGGGTTATTTGTAAGA
Source organism: Bathymodiolus septemdierum (assembly GCA_963383655.1). Taxonomy (NCBI): domain Eukaryota; kingdom Metazoa; phylum Mollusca; class Bivalvia; order Mytilida; family Modiolidae; genus Bathymodiolus; species Bathymodiolus septemdierum. The sequence goes on along the minus strand of OY726518.1, from coordinate 60,283,540 downwards.
GTTTGGGTTAGGGTTATATGTTAGAGTTTCGGTTAGGGTTATATGTAAGAGTTTGGGTTAGGGTTATATGTAAGAGTTTGGGTTAGGGTTATATGTAAGAGTTTGGGTTAGGGTTATATGTAAGAGTTTGGGTTAGGATTATATGTAGGGCTTGGGTTAGGGTTATATGTAAGAGTTTCGGTTAGGGTAATATTTAAGAGTTTCGGTTAGGGTTATATGTAAGAGTTTGGGTTAGGATTATATGTAAGAGTTTGGGTTAGGGGTATATGTAAGAGTTTGGGTTATGGTTATATGTAAGAGTTTGGGTTAGGGTTATATGTAAGAGTTTGGGTTAGGGTTATATGTAAGAGTTTGGGTTAGGGTTATATGTAAGAGTTTGGGTTAGGGTTATATGTAAGAGTTTGGGTTAGGGTTATATGTAAGAGTTTGGGTTAGGGTTATATGTAAGAGTTTGGGTTATGGTTATATATAAGAGTTTGGGTTAGGGTTATATTTAAGAGTTTGGGTTAGGGTTATATGTAAGAGTTTGGGTTTGGGTTATATGTAAGAGTTTGGGTTAGGGTTATATGTAAGAGTTTGGGTTAGGGTTATATGTAAGAGTTTGGGTTAGGGCTATATGTAATAGATTCGGTTAGTGTTATATGTAAGAGTTTGGGTTAGGGTTATATGTAAGAGTTTCGGTTAGGGTTATATGTAAGAGTTTGGGTTAGGGTTATATGTAAGAGTTTGGGTTAGGGTTATATATAAGAGTTTGGGTTAGGGTTATATGTAAGAGTTTGGGTTAGGGCTATATGTAAGAGTTTGGGTTAGGGTTATATGTAAGAGTTTCGGTTAGGGCTATATGTAAGAGTTTGGGTTAGGGTTATATGTAAGTTTCGGTTAGGGTTATATGTAAGAGTTTGGGTTAGGGCTATATGTAAGAGTTTGGGTTAGGGTTATATGTAAGAGTTTGGGTTAGGGTTATATGTAAGAGTTTGGGTTAGGGTTATATGTAAGAGTTTGGGTTAGGGTTATATGTAAGAGTTTGGGTTAGGGTTATATGTAAGAGTTTGGGTTAGGGTTATATGTAAGAGTTTGGGTTAGGGATATATGTAAGAGTTTGGGTTAGGGATATATGTAAGAGTTTGGGTTATGGTTATATGTAAGAGTTTGGGTTAGGGTTATATGTAAGAGTTTGGGTTAGGGTTATATGTAAGAGTTTGGGTTAGGGTTATATGTAAGAGTTTGGGTTAGGGATATATGTAAGAGTTTGGGTTATGGTTATATGTAAGAGTTTGGGTTAGGGTTATATGTAAGAGTTTGGGTTAGGGTTATATGTAAGAGTTTGGGTTAGGGTTATATGTAAGAGGTTGGGTTAGGGTTATATGTAAGAGTTTCGGTTAGGGCTATATGTAAGAGTTTGGGTTAGGGTTATATGTAAGAGTTTGGGTTAGGGTTATATGTAAGAGTTTGGGTTAGGGTTATATGTAAGAGTTTGGGTTAGGGTTATATGTAAGAGTTTGGATTAGGGTTATATGTAAGAGTTTGGGTTATGGTTATATGTAAGAGTTTGGGTTAGGGTTATATGTAAGAGTTTGGGTTAGGGTTATATGTAAGAGTTTGGGTTAGGGTTATATGTAAGAGTTTGGGTTAGGGTTATATGTAAGAGTTTCGGTTAGGGCTATATGTAAGAGTTTGGGTTAGGGTTATATGTAAGAGTTTCGGTTAGGGTTATATGTAAGAGTTTGGCTTAGGGTTATATGTAAGAGTTTGGGTTAGGGTTATATGTAAGAGTTTGGGTTAGGGTTATATGTAAGAGTTTGGGTTAGGGTTATATGTAAGAGTTTGGGTTAGGGTTATATGTAAGAGTTTGGGTTAGGGTTATATGTAAGAGTTTGGGTTAGGGTTATATGTAAGAGTTTGGGTTAGGATTATATGTAGGGTTTGGGTTAGGGTTATATGTAAGAGTTTCCGTTAGGGTTATATGCAAGAGTTTGGGTTAGGATTATATGTAAGAGTTTGGGTTAGGGCTATATGTAAGAGTTTGGGTTATGGTTATATGTAAGAGTTTGGGTTAGGGTTATATGTAAGAGTTTGGGTTAGGGTTATGTGTAAGAGTTTCGGTTAGGGTTATATGTAAGAGGTTGGGTTAGGGTTATATGTAAGAGTTTCGGTTAGGGCTATATGTAAGAGTTTGGGTTAGGGTTATATCTAAGAGTTTGGGTTAGGGTTATATGTAAGAGTTTGGGTTAGGGTTATATGTAAGAGTTTGGGTTAGGGTTATATGTAAGAGTTTGGGTTAGGGTTATATGTAAGAGTTTGGCTTAGGGTTATATGTAAGAGTTTGGGTTAGGGTTATATGTAAGAGTTTGGGTTAAGGTTATATGTAAGAGTTTGGGTTAGGGTTATATGTAAGAGTTTGGGTTAGGGTTATATGTAAGAGTTTGGGTTATGGTTATATATAAGAGTTTGGGTTAGGGTTATATGTAAGAGTTTGGGTTAGAGTTATATGTAAGAGTTTGGGTTAGGGTTATATGTAAGAGTTTGGGTTAGGGTTATATGTAAGAGTTTGGGTTAGGGTTATATGTAAGAGTTTGGGTTATGGTTATATGTAAGAGTTTGGGTTAGGGTTATATGCAAGAGTTTGGGTTAGGATTATATGTAAGAGTTTGGGTTAGGGGTATATGTAAGAGTTTGGGTTAGGGTTATTTGTAAGAGTTTGGGTTAGGGTTATATGTAAGAGTTTGGGTTAGGGCTATATGTAAGAGTTTGGGTTAGGGTTATATGTAAGAGTTTGGGTTAGGGCTATATGTAAGAGTTTGGGTTAGGGTTATATGTAAGAGTTTGGGTTAGGGTTATATGTAAGAGTTTGGGTTAGGGTTATATGTAAGAGTTTGGGTTAGGGTTATATGTAAGAGTTTCGGTTAGGGTTATATGTAAGAGTTTCGGATAGGGTTATATGTAAGAGTTTCGGTTAGGGTTATATGTAAGAGTTTGGGTTAGGGTTATATGTAAGAGTTTGGGTTGGTTAGGGTTATTTGTAAGAGTTTGGGTTATGGTTATCTGTAAGAGTTTGGGTTATGGTTATATGTAAGAGTTTGGGTTATTGTTATATGTAAGAGTGTGGGTTAGGGCTATATGTGAGAGTTTGGGTTAGGGTTATATGTTAGAGTTTCGGTTAGGGTTATATGTAAGAGTTTGGGTTAGGGTTATATGTAAGAGTTTGGGTTAGGGTTATATGTAAGAGTTTGGGTTAGGATTATAGGTAGGGTTTGGGTTAGGGTTATATGTAAGAGTTTCGGTTAGGGTTATATGTAAGAGTTTCGGTTAGGGTTATATGCAAGAGTTTGGGTTAGGATTATATGTAAGAGTTTGGGTTAGGGCTATATGTAAGAGTTTGGGTTATGGCTATATGTAAGAGTTTGGGTTAGGGTTATATGTAAGAGTTTGGGTTAGGGTTATATGTACGAGTTTCGGTTAGGGTTATATGTAAGAGGTTGGGTTAGGGTTATATGTAAGAGTTTGGGTTAGGGTTATATGTAAGAGTTTGGGTTAGGGTTATATGTAAGAGTTTGGGTTAGGGATATATGTAAGAGTTTGGGTTATGGTTATATGTAAGAGTTTGGGTTAGGGTTATATGTAAGAGTTTGGGTTAGGGTTATATGTAAGAGTTTGGGTTAGGGTTATATGTAAGAGTTTGGGTTAGGGTTATATGTAAGAGGTTGGGTTAGGGTTATATGTAAGAGTTTCGGTTAGGGCTATATGTAAGAGTTTGGGTTAGGGTTATATGTAAGAGTTTGGGTTAGGGTTATATGTAAGAGTTTGGGTTAGGGTTATATGTAAGAGTTTGGATTAGGGTTATATGTAAGAGTTTGGGTTATTGTTATATGTAAGAGTTTGGGTTAGGGTTATATGTAAGAGTTTGGGTTAGGGTTATATGTAAGAATAGGGTTAGGGTTATATGTAAGAGTTTGGGTTAGGGTTATATGTAAGAGTTTCGGTTAGGGCTATATGTAAGAGTTTGGGTTAGGGTTATATGTAAGAGTTTCGGTTAGGGTTATATGTAAGAGTTTGGCTTAGGGCTATATGTAAGAGTTTGGGTTAGGGTTATATGTAAGAGTTTGGGTTAGGGTTATATGTAAGAGTTTGGGTTAGGGTTATATGTAAGAGTTTGGGTTAGGGTTATATGTAAGAGTTTCGTTTAGGGTTATATGTAAGAGTTTGGGTTAGGGCTATATGTAAGAGTTTCGGTTAGGGTTATATGTAAGAGTTTGGGTTAGGGTTATATGTAAGAGTTTGGGTTAGGGTTATTTGTAAGAGTTTGGGTTATGGTTATATGTAAGAGTTTGGGTTAGGGTTATATGTAAGAGTTTGGGTTAGGGTTATATGTAAGAGTTTGGGTTAGGGTTATATGCAAGAGTTTGGGTTAGGATTATATGTAAGAGTTTGGGTTAGGGGTATATGTAAGAGTTTGGGTTAGGGTTATTTGTAAGAGTTTGGGTTAGGGTTATATGTAAGAGTTTGGGTTAGGGCTATATGTAAGAGTTTGGGTTAGGGTTATATGTAAGAGTTTGGGTTAGGGCTATATGTAAGAGTTTGGGTTAGGGTTATATGTAAGAGTTTGGGTTAGGGTTATATGTAAGAGTTTGGGTTAGGGTTATATGTAAGAGTTTGGGTTAGGGTTATATGTAAGAGTTTCGGTTAGGGTTATATGTAAGAGTTTCGGATAGGGTTATATGTAAGAGTTTCGGTTAGGGTTATATGTAAGAGTTTGGGTTAGGGTTATATGTAAGAGTTTGGGTTGGTTAGGGTTATTTGTAAGAGTTTGGGTTATGGTTATCTGTAAGAGTTTGGGTTATGGTTATATGTAAGAGTTTGGGATAGGGTTATATGTAAGAGTGTGGGTTAGGGCTATATGTGAGAGTTTGGGTTAGGGTTATATGTTAGAGTTTCGGTTAGGGTTATATGTAAGAGTTTGGGTTAGGGTTATATGTAAGAGTTTGGGTTAGGGTTATATGTAAGAGTTTGGGTTAGGATTATAGGTAGGGTTTGGGTTAGGGTTATATGCAAGAGTTTGGGTTAGGATTATATGTAAGAGTTTGGGTTAGGGCTATATGTAAGAGTTTGGGTTATGGCTATATGTAAGAGTTTGGGTTAGGGTTATATGTAAGAGTTTGGGTTAGGGTTATATGTAAGAGTTTCGGTTAGGGTTATATGCAAGAGTTTGGGTTAGGATTATATGTAAGAGTTTGGGTTAGGGCTATATGTAAGAGTTTGGGTTATGGCTATATGTAAGAGTTTGGGTTAGGGTTATATGTAAGAGTTTGGGTTAGGGTTATATGTACGAGTTTCGGTTAGGGTTATATGTAAGAGGTTGGGTTAGGGTTATATGTAAGAGTTTGGGTTAGGGTTATATGTAAGAGTTTGGGTTAGGGTTATATGTAAGAGTTTGGGTTAGGGATATATGTAAGAGTTTGGGTTATGGTTATATGTAAGAGTTTGGGTTAGGGTTATATGTAAGAGTTTGGGTTAGGGTTATATGTAAGAGTTTGTGTTAGGGTTATATGTAAGAGGTTGGGTTAGGGTTATATGTAAGAGTTTCGGTTAGGGCTATATGTAAGAGTTTGGGTTAGGGTTATATGTAAGAGTTTGGGTTAGGGTTATATGTAAGAGTTTGGGTTAGGGTTATATGTAAGAGTTTGGATTAGGGTTATATGTAAGAGTTTGGGTTATTGTTATATGTAAGAGTTTGGGTTAGGGTTATATGTAAGAGTTTGGGTTAGGGTTATATGTAAGAATTGGGTTAGGGTTATATGTAAGAGTTTGGGTTAGGGTTATATGTAAGAGTTTCGGTTAGGGCTATATGTAAGAGTTTGGGTTAGGGTTATATGTAAGAGTTTCGGTTAGGGTTATATGTAAGAGTTTGGCTTAGGGCTATATGTAAGAGTTTGGGTTAGGGTTATATGTAAGAGTTTGGGTTAGGGTTATATGTAAGAGTTTGGGTTAGGGTTATATGTAAGAGTTTGGGTTAGGGTTATGTGTAAGAGTTTCGTTTAGGGTTATATGTAAGAGTTTGGGTTAGGGCTATATGTAAGAGTTTCTGTTAGGGTTATATGTAAGAGTTTGGGTTAGGGTTATATGTAAGAGTTTGGGTTAGGGTTATTTGTAAGAGTTTGGGTTAGGGTTATATGTTAGAGTTTCGGTTAGGGTTATATGTAAGAGTTTGGGTTAGGGTTATATGTAAGAGTTTGGGTTAGGGTTATATGTAAGAGTTTGGGTTAGGGTTATATGTAAGAGTTTGGGTTAGGATTATATGTAGGGCTTGGGTTAGGGTTATATGTAAGAGTTTCGGTTAGGGTAATATTTAAGAGTTTCGGTTAGGGTTATATGTAAGAGTTTGGGTTAGGATTATATGTAAGAGTTTGGGTTAGGGGTATATGTAAGAGTTTGGGTTATGGTTATATGTAAGAGTTTGGGTTAGGGTTATATGTAAGAATTTGGGTTAGGGTTATATGTAAGAGTTTGGGTTAGGGTTATATGTAAGAGTTTGGGTTAGGGTTATATGTAAGAGTTTGGGTTAGGGTTATATGTAAGAGTTTGGGTTATGGTTATATATAAGAGTTTGGGTTAGGGTTATATTTAAGAGTTTGGGTTAGGGTTATATGTAAGAGTTTGGGTTTGGGTTATATGTAAGAGTTTGGGTTAGGGTTATATGTAAGAGTTTGGGTTAGGGCTATATGTAATAGATTCGGTTAATGTTATATGTAAGAGTTTGGGTTAGGGTTATATGTAAGAGTTTCGGTTAGGGTTATATGTAAGAGTTTGGGTTAGGGTTATTTGTAAGAGTTTGGGTTAGGGTTATATATAAGAGTTTGGGTTAGGGTTATATGTAAGAGTTTGGGTTAGGGCTATATGTAAGAGTTTGGGTTAGGGTTATATGTAAGAGTTTCGGTTAGGGCTATATGTAAGAGTTTGGGTTAGGGTTATATGTAAGTTTCGGTTAGGGTTATATGTAAGAGTTTGGGTTAGGGCTATATGTAAGAGTTTGGGTTAGGGTTATATGTAAGAGTTTGGGTTAGGGTTATATGTAAGAGTTTGGGTTAGGGTTATATGTAAGAGTTTGGGTTAGGGTTATATGTAAGAGTTTGGGTTAGGGTTATATGTAAGAGTTTGGGTTAGGGTTATATGTAAGAGTTTGGGTTAGGGATATATGTAAGAGTTTGGGTTATGGTTATATGTAAGAGTTTGGGTTAGGGTTATATGTAAGAGTTTGGGTTAGGGTTATATGTAAGAGTTTGGGTTAGGGTTATATGTAAGAGTTTGGGTTAGGGATATATGTAAGAGTTTGGGTTATGGTTATATGTAAGAGTTTGGGTTAGGGTTATATGTAAGAGTTTGGGTTAGGGTTATATGTAAGAGTTTGGGTTAGGGTTATATGTAAGAGGTTGGGTTAGGGTTATATGTAAGAGTTTCGGTTAGGGCTATATGTAAGAGTTTGGGTTAGGGTTATATGTAAGAGTTTGGGTTAGGGTTATATGTAAGAGTTTGGGTTAGGGTTATATGTAAGAGTTTGGATTAGGGTTATATGTAAGAGTTTGGGTTATGGTTATATGTAAGAGTTTGGGTTAGGGTTATATGTAAGAGTTTGGGTTAGGGTTATATGTAAGAGTTTGGGTTAGGGTTATATGTAAGAGTTTGGGTTAGGGTTATATGTAAGAGTTTCGGTTAGGGCTATATGTAAGAGTTTGGGTTAGGGTTATATGTAAGAGTTTCGGTTAGGGTTATATGTAAGAGTTTGGCTTAGGGCTATATGTAAGAGTTTGGGTTAGGGTTATATGTAAGAGTTTGGGTTAGGGTTATATGTAAGAGTTTGGGTTAGGGTTATATGTAAGAGTTTGGGTTAGGGTTATATGTAAGAGTTTGGGTTAGGGTTATATGTAAGAGTTTGGGTTAGGATTATATGTAGGGTTTGGGTTAGGGTTATATGTAAGAGTTTCCGTTAGGGTTATATGCAAGAGTTTGGGTTAGGATTATATGTAAGAGTTTGGGTTAGGGCTATATGTAAGAGTTTGGGTTATGGTTATATGTAAGAGTTTGGGTTAGGGTTATATGTAAGAGTTTGGGTTAGGGTTATGTGTAAGAGTTTCGGTTAGGGTTATATGTAAGAGGTTGGGTTAGGGTTATATGTAAGAGTTTCGGTTAGGGCTATATGTAAGAGTTTGGGTTAGGGTTATATGTAAGAGTTTGGGTTAGGGTTATATGTAAGAGTTTGGGTTAGGGTTATATGTAAGAGTTTGGGTTAGGGTTATATGTAAGAGTTTGGGTTAGGGTTATATGTAAGAGTTTGGCTTAGGGTTATATGTAAGAGTTTGGGTTAGGGTTATATGTAAGAGTTTGGGTTAAGGTTATATGTAAGAGTTTGGGTTAGGGTTATATGTAAGAGTTTGGGTTAGGGTTATATGTAAGAGTTTGGGTTATGGTTATATATAAGAGTTTGGGTTAGGGTTATATGTAAGAGTTTGGGTTAGGGTTATATGTAAGAGTTTGGGTTAGGGTTATATGTAAGAGTTTGGGTTAGGGTTATATGTAAGAGTTTGGGTTAGGGTTATATGTAAGAGTTTGGGTTATGGCTATATGTAAGAGTTTGGGTTAGGGTTATATTTAAGAGTTTCGGTTAGGGTTATATGCAAGAGTTTGGGTTAGGATTATATGTAAGAGTTTGGGTTAGGGGTATATGTAAGAGTTTGGGTTAGGGTTATTTGTAAGAGTTTGGGTTAGGGTTATATGTAAGAGTTTGGGTTAGGGCTATATGTAAGAGTTTGGGTTAGGGTTATATGTAAGAGTTTGGGTTAGGGCTATATGTAAGAGTTTGGGTTAGGGTTATATGTAAGAGTTTGGGTTAGGGTTATATGTAAGAGTTTGGGTTAGGGTTATATGTAAGAGTTTGGGTTAGGGTTATATGTAAGAGTTTCGGTTAGGGTTATATGTAAGAGTTTCGGATAGGGTTATATGTAAGAGTTTCGGTTAGGGTTATATGTAAGAGTTTGGGTTAGGGTTATATGTAAGAGTTTGGGTTGGTTAGGGTTATTTGTAAGAGTTTGGGTTATGGTTATCTGTAAGAGTTTGGGTTATGGTTATATGTAAGAGTTTGGGTTATTGTTATATGTAAGAGTGTGGGTTAGGGCTATATGTGAGAGTTTGGGTTAGGGTTATATGTTAGAGTTTCGGTTAGGGTTATATGTAAGAGTTTGGGTTAGGGTTATATGTAAGAGTTTGGGTTAGGGTTATATGTAAGAGTTTGGGTTAGGATTATAGGTAGGGTTTGGGTTAGGGTTATATGTAAGAGTTTCGGTTAGGGTTATATGTAAGAGTTTCGGTTAGGGTTATATGCAAGAGTTTGGGTTAGGATTATATGTAAGAGTTTGGGTTAGGGCTATATGTAAGAGTTTGGGTTATGGCTATATGTAAGAGTTTGGGTTAGGGTTATATGTAAGAGTTTGGGTTAGGGTTATATGTACGAGTTTCGGTTAGGGTTATATGTAAGAGGTTGGGTTAGGGTTATATGTAAGAGTTTGGGTTAGGGTTATATGTAAGAGTTTGGGTTAGGGTTATATGTAAGAGTTTGGGTTAGGGTTATATGTAAGAGTTTGGGTTAGGGATATATGTAAGAGTTTGGGTTATGGTTATATGTAAGAGTTTGGGTTAGGGTTATATGTAAGAGTTTGGGTTAGGGTTATATGTAAGAGTTTGGGTTAGGGTTATATGTTAGAGGTTGGGTTAGGGTTATATGTAAGAGTTTCGGTTAGGGCTATATGTAAGAGTTTGGGTTAGGGTTATATGTAAGAGTTTGGGTTAGGGTTATATGTAAGAGTTTGGGTTAGGGTTATATGTAAGAGTTTGGATTAGGGTTATATGTAAGAGTTTGGGTTATTGTTATATGTAAGAGTTTGGGTTAGGGTTATATGTAAGAGTTTGGGTTAGGGTTATATGTAAGAATAGGGTTAGGGTTATATGTAAGAGTTTGGGTTAGGGTTATATGTAAGAGTTTCGGTTAGGGCTATATGTAAGAGTTTGGGTTAGGGTTATATGTAAGAGTTTCGGTTAGGGTTATATGTAAGAGTTTGGCTTAGGGCTATATGTAAGAGTTTGGGTTAGGGTTATATGTAAGAGTTTGGGTTAGGGTTATATGTAAGAGTTTGGGTTAGGGTTATATGTAAGAGTTTGGGTTAGGGTTATATGTAAGAGTTTCGTTTAGGGTTATATGTAAGAGTTTGGGTTAGGGCTATATGTAAGAGTTTCGGTTAGGGTTATATGTAAGAGTTTGGGTTAGGGTTATATGTAAGAGTTTGGGTTAGGGTTATTTGTAAGAGTTTGGGTTATGGTTATATGTAAGAGTTTGGGTTAGGGCTATATGTAAGAGTTTGGGTTAGGGTTATATGTTAGAGTTTCGGTTAGGGTTATATGTAAGAGTTTGGGTTAGGGTTATATGTAAGAGTTTGGGTTAGGGTTATATGTAAGAGTTTGGGTTAGGGTTATATGTAAGAGTTTGGGTTAGGATTATATGTAGGGCTTGGGTGAGGGTTATATGTAAGAGTTTCGGTTAGGGTAATATTTAAGAGTTTCGGTTAGGGTTATATGTAAGAGTTTGGGTTAGGATTATATGTAAGAGTTTGGGTTAGGGGTATATGTAAGAGTTTGGGTTATGGTTATATGTAAAAGTTTGGGTTAGGGTTATATGTAAGAGTTTGGGTTAGGGTTATATGTAAGAGTTTGGGTTAGGGTTATATGTAAGAGTTTGGGTTAGGGTTATATGTAAGAGTTTGGGTTAGGGTTATATGTAAGAGTTTGGGTTATGGTTATATGTAAGAGTTTGGGTTAGGGTTATATTTAAGAGTTTGGGTTAGGGTTATATGTAAGAGTTTGGGTTTGGGTTATATGTAAGAGTTTGGGTTAGGGTTATATGTAAGAGTTTGGGTTAGGGCTATATGTAATAGATTCGGTTAGTGTTATATGTAAGAGTTTGGGTTAGGGTTATATGTAAGAGTTTCGGTTAGGGTTATATGTAAGAGTTTGGGTTAGGGTTATATGTAAGAGTTTGGGTTAGGGTTATATATAAGAGTTTGGGTTAGGGTTATATGTAAGAGTTTGGGTTAGGGTTATATGTAAGAGTTTGGGTTAGGGTTATATGTAAGAGTTTCGGTTAGGGCTATATGTAAGAGTTTGGGTTAGGGTTATATGTAAGTTTCGGTTAGGGTTATATGTAAGAGTTTGGGTTAGGGCTATATGTAAGAGTTTGGGTTAGGGTTATATGTAAGAGTTTGGGTTAGGGTTATATGTAAGAGTTTGGGTTAGGGTTATATGTAAGAGTTTCGGTTAGGGTTATATTTAAGAGTTTCGGTTAGGGTCATATGTAAGAGTTTCGGTTAGGGTGATATGTAAGAGTTTGGGTTAGGGTTATATGTAAGAGTTTGGGTTAGGGTTATATGTAAGAGTTTGGGTTAGGGTTATATGTAAGAGTTTGGGTTAGGGTTATATGTAAGAGTTTGGGTTAGGGTTATATGTAAGAGTTTGGGTTAGGGTTATATGTAAGAGTTTGGGTTAGGGTTATATGTAAGAGTTTGGGTTAGGGCTATATGTAATAGTTTCGGTTAGGGTTATATGTAAGAGTTTGGGATAGGGTCATATGTAAGAGTTTCGGTTAGGGTTATATGTAAGAGTTTCGGTTAGGGCTATATGTAAGAGTTTGGGTTAGGGTTATATGTAAGAGTTTCGGTTAGGGTTATATGTAAGAGTTTGGGTTAGGGCTATATGTAAGAGTTTCGGTTAGGGTTATATGTAAGAGTTTGGGTTAGGGTTATATGTAAGAGTTTGGGTTAGGGTTATATGTAAGAGTTTGGGTTAGGGTTATATGTAAGAGTTTCGGTTAGGGTTATATGTAAGAGTTTCGGTTATGGTTATATGTAAGAGTTTCGGTTAGGGTTATATGTAAGAGTTTGGGTTAGGGTTATATGTACGAGTTTGGGTTAGGGTTATTTGTAAGAGTTTGGGTTATGGTTATATGTAAGAGTTTGGGTTAGGGTTATATGTAAGAGTTTGGGTTAGGGTTATATGTAAGAGTTTGGGTTTGGGTTATATGTAAGAGTTTGGGGTAGGGTTATATGTAAGAGTTTGGGTTAGGGCTATATGTAAGAGTTTGGGTTAGGGTTATATGTTAGAGTTTGGGTTAGGGTTATATGTAAGAGTTTGGGTTAGGGTTATATGTAAGAGTTTGGGTTAAGGTTATATGTAAGAGTTTGGGTTAGGGTTATATGTAAGAGTTTGGGTTAGGATTATATGTAGGGTTTGGGTTAGGGTTATATGTAAGAGTTTCGGTTAGGGCTATATGTAAGAGTTTGGGTTAGGGTTATATGTAAGAGTTTCGGTTAGGGTTATATGTAAGAGTTTGGGTTAGGGCTATATGTAAGAGTTTGGGTTAGGTTATATGTAAGAGTTTGGGTTAGGGTTATATGTAAGAGTTTGGGTTAGGGTTATATGTAAGAGTTTGGGTTAGGGTTATATGTAAGAGTTTCGGTTAGGGTTATATGTAAGAGTTTCGGTTAGGGTTATATGTAAGAGTTTCGGTTAGGGTTATATGTAAGAGTTTCGGTTAGTGTTATATGTAAGAGTTTGGGTTAGGTTTATATGTAAGAGTTTCGGTTAGGGTTATATGTAAGAGGTTGGGTTAGGGTTATATGTAAGAGTTTGGGTTAGGGTTATATGTAAGAGTTTCGGTTAGGGTTATATTTAAGAGTTTCGGTTAGGGTTATATGCAAGAGTTTGGGTTAGGATTATATGTAAGAGTTTGGGTTAGGGGTATATGTAAGAGTTTGGGTTAGGGTTATATGTAAGAGTTTGGGTTAGGGTTATATGTAAGAGGTTGGGTTAGGGTTATATGTAAGAGTTTCGGTTAGGGCTATATGTAAGAGTTTGGGTTAGGGTTATATGTAAGAGTTTGGGTTAGGGTTATATGTAAGAGTTTGGGTTAGGGTTATATGTAAGAGTTTGGATTAGGGTTATATGTAAGAGTTTGGGTTATGGTTATATGTAAGAGTTTGGGTTAGGGTTATATGTAAGAGTTTGGGTTAGGGTTATATGTAAGAGTTTGGGTTAGGGTTATATGTAAGAGTTTGGGTTAGGGTTATATGTAAGAGTTTCGGTTAGGGCTATATGTAAGAGTTTGGGTTAGGGTTATATGTAAGAGTTTCGGTTAGGGTTATATGTAAGAGTTTGGCTTAGGGCTATATGTAAGAGTTTGGGTTAGGGTTATATGTAAGAGTTTGGGTTAGGGTTATATGTAAGAGTTTGGGTTAGGGTTATATGTAAGAGTTTGGGTTAGGGTTATATGTAAGAGTTTCGGTTAGGGTTATATGTAAGAGTTTCGGTTAGGGCTATATGTAAGAGTTTGGGTTAGGGTTATATGTAAGAGTTTCGGTTAGGGTTATATGTAAGAGTTTGGGTTAGGGCTATATGTAAGAGTTTGGGTTAGGTTATATGTAAGAGTTTGGGTTAGGGTTATATGTAAGAGTTTGGGTTAGGGTTATATGTAAGAGTTTGGGTTAGGGTTATATGTAAGAGTTTCGGTTAGGGTTATATGTAAGAGTTTCGGTTAGGGTTATATGTTAGAGTTTCGGTTAGGGTTATATGTAAGAGTTTCGGTTAGTGTTATATGTAAGAGTTTGGGTTAGGTTTATATGTAAGAGTTTCGGTTAGGGTTATATGTAAGAGGTTGGGTTAGGGTTATATGTAAGAGTTTGGGTTAGGGTTATATGTAAGAGTTTCGGTTAGGGTTATATTTAAGAGTTTCGGTTAGGGTTATATGCAAGAGTTTGGGTTAGGATTATATGTAAGAGTTTGGGTTAGGGGTATATGTAAGAGTTTGGGTTAGGGTTATATGTAAGAGTTTGGGTTAGGGTTATATGTAAGAGGTTGGGTTAGGGTTATATGTAAGAGTTTCGGTTAGGGCTATATGTAAGAGTTTGGGTTAGGGTTATATGTAAGAGTTTGGGTTAGGGTTATATGTAAGAGTTTGGGTTAGGGTTATATGTAAGAGTTTGGGTTAGGGTTATATGTAAGAGTTTGGGTTAGGGTTATATGTAAGAGTTTGGGTTAGGGTTATATGTAAGAGGTTGGGTTAGGGTTATATGTAAGAGTTTCGGTTAGGGCTATATGTAAGAGTTTGGGTTAGGGTTATATGTAAGAGTTTGGGTTAGGGTTATATGTAAGAGTTTGGGTTAGGGTTATATGTAAGAGTTTGGATTAGGGTTATATGTAAGAGTTTGGGTTATGGTTATATGTAAGAGTTTGGGTTAGGGTTATATGTAAGAGTTTGGGTTAGGGTTATATGTAAGAGTTTGGGTTAGGGTTATATGTAAGAGTTTGGGTTAGGGTTATATGTAAGAGTTTCGGTTAGGGCTATATGTAAGAGTTTGGGTTAGGGTTATATGTAAGAGTTTGGGTTAGGGTTATATGTAAGAGTTTGGGTTAGGGTTATATGTAAGAGTTTCGGTTAGGGCTATATGTAAGAGTTTGGGTTAGGGTTATATGTAAGAGTTTCGGTTAGGGTTATATGTAAGAGTTTGGCTTAGGGCTATATGTAAGAGTTTGGGTTAGGGTTATATGTAAGAGTTTGGGTTAGGGTTATATGTAAGAGTTTGGGTTAGGGTTATATGTAAGAGTTTGGGTTAGGGTTATATGTAAGAGTTTCGGTTAGGGTTATATGTAAGAGTTTCGGTTAGGGCTATATGTAAGAGTTTCGGTTAGGGTTATATGTAAGAGTTTGGGTTAGGGTTATATGTAAGAGTTTGGGTTAGGGTTATTTGTAAGAGTTTGGGTTATGGTTATATGTAAGAGTTTGGGTTAGGGCTATATATAAGAGTTTGGGTTAGGGTTATATGTTAGAGTTTCGGTTAGGGTTATATGTAACAGTTTGGGTTAGGGTTATTTGTAAGAGTTTGGGTTAGGGTTATATGTAAGAGTTTGGTTAGGGTTATATGTAAGAGTTTGGGTTAGGATTATATGTAGGGCTTGGGTTAGGGTTATATGTAAGAGTTTCGGTTAGGGTTATATTTAAGAGTTTCGGTTAGGGTTATATGCAAGAGTTTGGGTTAGGATTATATGTAAGAGTTTGGGTTAGGGGTATATGTAAGAGTTTGGGTTATGGTTATATGTAAGAGTTTGGGTTAGGGTTATATGTAAGAGTTTGGGTTAGGGTTATATGTAAGAGTTTGGGTTAGGGTTATATGTAAGAGTTTGGGTTAGGGTTATATGTAAGAGTTTGGGTTAGGGTTATATGTAAGAGTTTGGGTTATTTTTATATGTAAGAGTTTGGGTTAGGGTTATATTTAAGAGTTTGGGTTAGGGTTATATGTAAGAGTTTGGGTTTGGGTTATATGTAAGAGTTTGGGTTAGAGTTATATGTAAGAGTTTGGGTTAGGGCTATATGTAATAGATTCGGTTAGTGTTATATGTAAGAGTTTGTGTTAGGGTTATATGTAAGAGTTTCGGTTAGGGTTATATGTAAGAGTTTGGGTTAGGGTTATATGTAATAGTTTGGGTTAGGGTTATATGTAAGAGTTTGGGTTAGGGTTATATGTAAGAGTTTGGGTTAGGGTTATATGTAAGAGTTTGGGTTAGGGTTATATGTAAGAGTTTCGGTTAGGGCTATATGTAAGAGTTTGGGTTAGGGTTATATGTAAGTTTCGGTTAGGGTTATATGTAAGAGTTTGGGTTAGGGCTATATGTAAGAGTTTGGGTTAGGGTTATATGTAAGAGTTTGGGTTAGGGTTATATGTAAGAGTTTGGGTTAGGGTTATATGTAAGAGTTTGGGTTACGGTTATTTGTAAGAGTTTCGGTTAGGGTTATATGTAAGAGTTTCGGTTAGGGTCATATGTAAGAGTTTCGGTTAGGGTGATATGTAAGAGTTTGGGTTAGGGTTATATGTAAGAGTTTGGGTTAGGGTTATATGTAAGAGTTTGGGTTATGGTTATATGTAAGAGTTTGGGTTAGGGTTATATGTAAGAGTTTGGGTTAGGGTTATATGTAAGAGTTTGGGTTAGGGTTATATGTAAGAGTTTGGGTTAGGGTTATATGTAAGAGTTTGGGTTAGGGCTATATGTAATAATTTCGGTTAGGGTTATATGTAAGAGTTTGGGTTAGGGTCATATGTAAGAGTTTCGGTTAGGGTTATATGTAAGAGTTTCGGTTAGGGCTATATGTAAGAGTTTGGGTTAGGGTTATATGTAAGAGTTTCGGTTAGGGTTATATGTAAGAGTTTGGGTTAGGGCTATATGTAAGAGTTTCGGTTAGGGTTATATGTAAGAGTTTGGGTTAGGGTTATATGTAAGAGTTTGGGTTAGGGTTATATGTAAGAGTTTGGGTTAGGGTTATATGTAAGAGTTTCGGTTAGGGTTATATGTAAGAGTTTCGGTTATGGTTATATGTAAGAGTTTCGGTTAGGGTTATATGTAAGAGTTTGGGTTAGGGTTATATGTAAGAGTTTGGGTTAGGGTTATTTGTAAGAGTTTGGGTTATGGTTATATGTAAGAGTTTGGGTTAGGGTTATATGTAAGAGTTTGGGTTAGGGTTATATGTAAGAGTTTGGGTTAGGGTTATATGTAAGAGTTTGGGGTAGGGTTATATGTAAGAGTTTGGGTTAGGGCTATATGTAAGAGTTTGGGTTAGGGTTATATGTTAGAGTTTCGGTTAGGGTTATATGTAAGAGTTTGGGTTAGGGTTATATGTAAGAGTTTGGATTAGGGTTATATGTAAGAGTTTGGGTTTGGGTTATATGTAAGAGTTTGGGTTAGGATTATATGTAGGGTTTGGGTTAGGGTTATATGTAAGAGTTTCGGTTAGGGCTATATGTAAGAGTTTGGGTTAGGGTTATATGTAAGAGTTTCGGTTAGGGTTATATGTAAGAGTTTGGGTTAGGGCTATATGTAAGAGTTTGGGTTAGGCTATATGTAAGAGTTTGGGTTAGGGTTATATGTAAGAGTTTGGGTTAGGGTTATATGTAAGAGTTTGGGTTAGGGTTATATGTAAGAGTTTGGGTTAGGGTTATATGTAAGAGTTTCGGTTAGGGTTATATGTAAGAGTTTCGGTTAGTGTTATATGTAAGAGTTTGGGTTAGGTTTATATGTAAGAGTTTCGGTTAGGGTTATATGTAAGAGGTTGGGTTAGGGTTATATGTAAGAGTTTCGGTTAGGGTTATATGTAAGAGTTTCGGTTAGGGTTATATGTAAGAGTTTGGGTTAGGGCTATATGTAAGAGTTTGGGTTAGGGTTATATGTAAGAGTTTGGGTTAGGGTTATATGTAAGAGTTTGGGTTAGGGTTATATGTAAGAGTTTGGGTTAGGGTTATATGTAAGAGTTTCGGTTAGGGTTATTTGTAAGAGTTTCGGTTAGGGTTATATGTAAGAGTTTCGGTTAGGGTTATATGTAAGAGTTTGGGTTAGGGTTATATGTAAGAGTTTGGGTTAGGGTTATTTGTAAGAGTTTGGGTTATGGTTATATGTAAGAGTTTGGGTTAGGGTTATATGTAAGAGTTTGGGTTAGGGTTATATGTAAGAGTTTGGGTTAGGGTTATATGTAAGAGTTTGGGTTAGGGTTATATGTAAGAGTTTGGGTTAGGGCTATATGTAAGAGTTTGGGTTAGGGTTATATGTTAGAGTTTGGGTTAGGGTTATATGTAAGAGTTTGGGTTAGGGTTATATGTAAGAGTTTGGGTTAGGGTTATATGTAAGAGTTTGGGTTAGGGTTATATGTAAGGGTTTGGGTTAGGATTATATGTAGGGTTTGGGTTAGGGTTATATGTAAGAGTTTCGGTTAGGGTTATATGTAAGAGTTTCGGTTAGGGTTATATGCAAGAGTTTGGGTTAGGATTATATGTAAGAGTTTGGGTTAGGGCTATATGTAAGAGTTTGGGTTATGGTTATATGTAAGAGTTTGGGTTAGGGTTATATGTAAGAGTTTGGGTTAGGGTTATATGTAAGAGTTTCGGTTAGGGTTATATGTAAGAGGTTGGGTTAGGGTTATATGTAAGAGTTTCGGTTAGGGCTATATGTAAGAGTTTGGGTTAGGGTTATATGTAAGAGTTTGGGTTAGGGTTATATGTAAGAGTTTGGGTTAGGGTTATATGTAAGAGTTTGGGTTATGGTTATATGTAAGAGTTTTGGTTAGGGTTATATGTAAGAGTTTGGGTTAGGGTTATATGTAAGAGTTTGGGTTTGGGTTATATATAAGAGTTTGGGTTAGGGTTATATGTAAGAGTTTGGGTTAGGGCTATATGTAATAGTTTGGGTTAGGGTTATATGTAAGAGTTTGGGTTAGGGTTATATGTAAGAGTTTCGGTTAGGGTTATATGTAAGAGTTTGGGTTAGGGTTATATGTAAGAGTTTGGGTTAGGGCTATATGTAAGAATTTCGGTTAGGGTTATATGTAAGAGTTTCGGTTAGGGTTATATGTAAGAGTTTGGGTTAGGGTTATATGTAAGAGTTTGGGTTAGGGTTATATGTAAGAGTTTGGGTTAGGGTTATATGTAAGAGTTTGGGTTAGGGTTATATGTAAGAGTTTGGGTTAGGGTTATATGTAAGAGTTTGGGTTAGGGCTATATGTAATGGTTTCGGTTAGGGTTATATGTAAGAGTTTGGGTTAGGGTTATATGTAAGAGTTTGGGTTAGGGTTATATGTAAGAGTTTGGGTTAGGGTTATATGTAAGAGTTTGGGTTAGGGCTATATGTAATAGTTTCGGTTAGGGTTATATGTAAGAGTTTGGGTTAGGGTCATATGTAAGAGTTTCGGTTAGGGTTATATGTAAGAGTTTCGGTTAGGGCTATATGTAAGAGTTTGGGTTAGGGTTATATGTAAGAGTTTCGGTTAGGGTTATATGTAAGAGTTTGGGTTAGGGCTATATGTAAGAGTTTCGGTTAGGGTTATATGTAAGATTTTGGGTTAGGGTTATATGTAAGAGTTTGGGTTAGGGTTATATGTAAGAGTTTGGGTTAGGGTTATATGTAAGAGTTTCGGTTAGGGTTATATGTAAGAGTTTCGGTTATGGTTATATGTAAGAGTTTCGGTTAGGGTTATATGTAAGAGTTTGGGTTAGGGTTATATGTAAGAGTTTGGGTTAGGGTTATTTGTAAGAGTTTGGGTTATGGTTATATGTAAGAGTTTGGGTTAGGGTTATATGTAAGAGTTTGGGTTAGGGTTATATGTAAGAGTTTGGGTTAGGGTTATATGTAAGAGTTTGGGGTAGGGTTATATGTAAGAGTTTGGGTTAGGGCTATATGTAAGAGTTTGGGTTAGGGTTATATGTTAGAGTTTCGGTTAGGGTTATATGTAAGAGTTTGGGTTAGGGTTATATGTAAGAGTTTGGATTAGGGTTATATGTAAGAGTTTGGGTTAGGGTTATATGTAAGAGTTTGGGTTAGGATTATATGTAGGGTTTGGGTTAGGGTTATATGTAAGAGTTTCGGTTAGGGCTATATGTAAGAGTTTGGGTTAGGGTTATATGTAAGAGTTTCGGTTAGGGCTATATGTAAGAGTTTGGGTTAGGGCTATATGTAAGAGTTTGGGTTAGGTTATATGTAAGAGTTTGGGTTAGGGTTATATGTAAGAGTTTGGGTTAGGGTTATATGTAAGAGTTTGGGTTAGGGTTATATGTAAGAGTTTGGGTTAGGGTTATATGTAAGAGTTTGGGTTAGGGTTATATGTAAGAGTTTCGGTTAGTGTTATATGTAAGAGTTTGGGTTAGGTTTATATGTAAGAGTTTCGGTTAGGGTTATATGTAAGAGGTTGGGTTAGGGTTATATGTAAGAGTTTCGGTTAGGGTTATATGTAAGAGTTTCGGTTAGGGTTATATGTAAGAGTTTGGGTTAGGGCTATATGTAAGAGTTTGGGTTAGGGTTATATGTAAGAGTTTGGGTTAGGGTTATATGTAAGAGTTTGGGTTAGGGTTATATGTAAGAGTTTGGGTTAGGGTTATATGTAAGAGTTTCGGTTAGGGTTATTTGTAAGAGTTTCGGTTAGGGTTATATGTAAGAGTTTCCGTTAGGGTTATATGTAAGAGTTTGGGTTAGGGTTATATGTAAGAGTTTGGGTTAGGGTTATTTGTAAGAGTTTGGGTTATGGTTATATGTAAGAGTTTGGGTTAGGGTTATATGTAAGAGTTTGGGTTAGGGTTATATGTAAGAGTTTGGGTTAGGGTTATATGTAAGAGTTTGGGTTAGGGTTATATGTAAGAGTTTGGGTTAGGGCTATATGTAAGAGTTTGGGTTAGGGTTATATGTTAGAGTTTGGGTTAGGGTTATATGTAAGAGTTTGGGTTAGGGTTATATGTAAGAGTTTGGGTTAGGGTTATATGTAAGAGTTTGGGTTAGGGTTATATGTAAGAGTTTGGGTTAGGATTATATGTAGGGTTTGGGTTAGGGTTATATGTAAGAGTTTCGGTTAGGGTTATATGTAAGAGTTTCGGTTAGGGTTATATGCAAGAGTTTGGGTTAGGATTATATGTAAGAGTTTGGGTTAGGGCTATATGTAAGAGTTTGGGTTATGGTTATATGTAAGAGTTTGGGTTAGGGTTATATGTAAGAGTTTGGGTTAGGGTTATATGTAAGAGTTTCGGTTAGGGTTATATGTAAGAGGTTGGGTTAGGGTTATATGTAAGAGTTTCGGTTAGGGCTATATGTAAGAGTTTGGGTTAGGGTTATATGTAAGAGTTTGGGTTAGGGTTATATGTAAGAGTTTGGGTTAGGGTTATATGTAAGAGTTTGGGTTATGGTTATATGTAAGAGTTTTGGTTAGGGTTATATGTAAGAGTTTGGGTTAGGGTTATATGTAAGAGTTTGGGTTTGGGTTATATATAAGAGTTTGGGTTAGGGTTATATGTAAGAGTTTGGGTTAGGGCTATATGTAATAGTTTGGGTTAGGGTTATATGTAAGAGTTTGGGTTAGGGTTATATGTAAGAGTTTCGGTTAGGGTTATATGTAAGAGTTTGGGTTAGGATTATATGTAAGAGTTTGGGTTAGGGCTATATGTAAGAATTTCGGTTAGGGTTATATGTAAGAGTTTCGGTTAGGGTTATATGTAAGAGTTTGGGTTAGGGTTATATGTAAGAGTTTGGGTTAGGGTTATATGTAAGAGTTTGGGTTAGGGTTATATGTAAGAGTTTGGGTTAGGGTTATATGTAAGAGTTTGGGTTAGGGTTATATGTAAGAGTTTGGGTTAGGGCTATATGTAATAGTTTCGGTTAGGGTTATATGTAAGAGTTTGGGTTAGGGTTATATGTAAGAGTTTGGGTTAGGGTTATATGTAAGAGTTTGGGTTAGGGTTATATGTAAGAGTTTGGGTTAGGGCTATATGTAAGAATTTCGGTTATGGTTATATGTAAGAGTCTCGGATAGGGCTATATGTAAGAGTTTGAGTTAGGGTTATATGTAAGAGTTTGGGTTAGGGTTATATGTAAGAGTTTGGGTTAGGGTTATATGTAAGAGTTTGGGTTAGGGTTATATGTAAGAGTTTCGGTTAGGGTTATATGTAAGAATTTGGGTTAGGGTTATATGTAAGAGTTTGGGTTAGGGTTATATGTAAGAGTTTGGGTTAGGGTTATATGTAAGAGTTTGGGTTAGGGTTATCTGTAAGAGTTTCGGTTAGGGTTATATGTAAGAGTTTGGGTTAGGGTTATATGTAAGAGTTTGGGTTATGGTTATATGTAAGAGTTTGTGTTAGGGTTATATGTAAGAGTTTGGGTTAGGGTTATATGTAAGAGTTTCGGTTAGGGTTATATGTAAGAGTTTGGGTTATGGTTATATGTAAGGGTTTGGGTTAGGGTTATATGTAAGAGTTTGGGTTAGGGTTATATGTAAGAGTTTGGGTTAGGGTTATATGTAAGAGTTTGGGTTAGGGTTTTATGTAAGAGTTTGGGTTAGGGTTATATGTAAGAGTTTGGGTTAGGGCTATGTGTAATAGTTTGGGTTAGGGTTATATGTAAGAGTTTGGGTTAGGGTTATATGTAAGAGTTTGGGTTAGGGTTATATGTAAGAGTTTGGGTTAGGGTTATATGTAAGAGTTTGGGTTAGGGCTATATGTAAGAATTTCTGTTATGGTTATATGTAAGAGTCTCGGATAGGGCTATATGTAAGAATTTCGGTTATGGTTATATGTAAGAGTTTCGGATAGGGCTATATGTAAGAGTTTGGGGTAGGGTTATATGTAAGAGTTTGGGTTAGGGTTATATGTAAGAGTTTGGGTTAGGGTTATATGTAAGAGTTTGGGTTAGGGTTATATGTAAGAGTTTGGGTTAGGGTTATATGTAAGAGTTTGGGTTAGGGTTATATGTAAGAGTTTGGGTTAGGGTTATATGTAAGAGTTTGGGTTAGGGTTATATGTAAGAGTTTGGGTTAGGGTTATATGTAAGAGTTTGGGTTAGGGTTATATGTAAGAGTTTGGGTTAGGGTTATATGTAAGAGTTTGGGTTAGGGCTATATGTAAGAGTTTCGGTTAGAGTTATATGTAAGAGTTTGGGTTAGGGTTATATGTAAGAGTTTGGGTTAGGGTTATATGTAAGAGTTTGGGTTAGGGTTATATGTAAGAATTTGGGTTAGGGTTATATGTAAGAGTTTCGGTTAGGGTTATATGTAAGAGTTTGGGTTAGGGTTATATGTAAGAGTTTGGGTTAGGGTTATATGGAAGAGTTTGGGTTATGGTTATATGTAAGGGTTTGGGTTAGGGTTATATGTATGAGTTTGGGTTAGGGTTATATGTAAGAGTTTCGGTTAGGGCTATATGTAATAGTTTCGGTTAGGGTTATATGTAAGAGTTTGGGTTAGGGTTATATGTAAGAGTTTGGGTTAGGGTTATATGTAAGAGTTTGGGTGAGGGTTATTTGCAAGAGTTTGGGTTATGGCTATATGTCAGAATTTCGGTTATGGTTATATGTAAGAGTTTCGGATAGGGCTATATGTAAGAGTTTTGGTTAAGGTTATATGTAAGAGTTTGGGTTAGGGTTATATGTAAGAGTTTGGGTTAGGGTTATATGTAAGAGTTTGGGTTAGGGTTATATGTAAGAGTTTCGGTTAGGATTATATGTAAGAGTTTGGGTTAGGGTTATATGTAAGAGTTTCGGTTAGGGTTATATGTAAGAGTTTGGGTTAGGGTTATATGTAAGAGTTTGGGTTAGGGTTATCTGTAAGAGTTTGGGTTAGGGTTATATGTAAGAGTTTGGGCTAGGGTTATATGTAAGAGTTTGGGTTATGGTTATATGTAAGAGTTTGGGTTAGGGTTATATGTAAGAGTTTGGGTTAGGGTTATATGTAAGAGTTTCGGTTAGGGTTATATGTAAGAGTTTGGGTTATGGTTATATGTAAGGGTTTGGGTTAGGGTTATATGTAAGAGTTTGGGTTAGGGTTATATGTAAGAGTTTGGATTAGGGTTATATGTAAGAGTTTGGGTTAGGGTTTTATGTAAGAGTTTGGGTTAGGGTTATATGTAAGAGTTTGGGTTAGGGCTATATGTAAGAGTTTCGGTTAGGGTTATATGTAAGAGTTTGGGTTAGGGTTATATGTAAGAGTTTGGGTTAGGGTTATATGTAAGAGTTTGGGTTAGGGTTATATGTAAGAGTTTGGGTTAGGGTTATATGTAAGAGTTTGGGTTAGGGTTATATGTAAGAGTTTCGGATAGGGCTATATGTAAGAGTTTGGGGTAGGGTTATATGTAAGAGTTTGGGTTAGGGTTATATGTAAGAGTTTGGGTTAGGGTTATATGTAAGAGTTTGGGTTAGGGTTATATGTAAGAGTTTGGGTTAGGGTTATATGTAAGAGTTTGGGTTAGGGTTATATGTAAGAGTTTGGGTTAGGGTTATATGTAAGAGTTTGGGTTAGGGTTATATGTAAGAGTTTGGGTTAGGGTTATATGTAAGAGTTTGGGTTAGGGTTATATGTAAGAGTTTGGGTTAGGGTTATATGTAAGAGTTTGGGTTAGGGCTATATGTAAGAGTTTCGGTTAGAGTTATATGTAAGAGTTTGGGTTAGGGTTATATGTAAGAGTTTGGGTTAGGGTTATCTGTAAGAGTTTGGGTTAGGGTTATATGTAAGAATTTGGGTTAGGGTTATATGTAAGAGTTTGGGTTAGGGTTATATGTAAGAGTTTGGGTTAGGGTTATATGTAAGAGTTTGGGTTAGGGTTATATGGAAGAGTTTGGGTTATGGTTATATGTAAGGGTTTGGGTTAGGGTTATATGTATGAGTTTGGGTTAGGGTTATATGTAAGAGTTTGGGTTAGGGCTATATGTAAGAGTTTCGGTTAGGGTTATATGTAAGAGTTTGGGTTAGGGTTATATGTAAGAGTTTGGGTTAGGGTTATATGTAAGAGTTTGGGTTAGGGTTATTTGCAAGAGTTTGGGTTAGGGCTATATGTAAGAATTTCGGTTATGGTTATATGTAAGAGTTTCGGATAGGGCTATATGTAAGAGTTTGGGTTAGGGTTATATGTAAGAGTTTGGGTTAGGGTTATATGTAAGAGTTTGGGTTAGGGTTATATGTAAGAGTTTGGGTTAGGGTTATATGTAAGAGTTTCGGTTAGGATTATATGTAAGAGTTTGGGTTAGGGTTATATGTAAGAGTTTCGGTTAGGGTTATATGTAAGAGTTTGGGTTAGGGTTATATGTAAGAGTTTCGGTTAGGGTTATATGTAAGAGTTTGGGTTAGGGTTATATGTAAGAGTTTGGGTTAGGGTTATATGTAAGAGTTTGGGTTAGGGTTATATGTAAGAGTTTGGGTTAGGGTTATATGTAAGAGTTTGGGTTAGGGTTATATGTAAGAGTTTGGGTTAGGGCTATATGTAATAGTTTCGGTTAGGGTTATATGTAAGAGTTTGGGTTAGGGTTATATGTAAGAGTTTGGGTTAGGGTTATATGTAAGAGTTTGGGTTAGGGTTATATGTAAGAGTTTGGGTTAGGGCTATATGTAAGAATTTCGGTTATGGTTATATGTAAGAGTCTCGGATAGGGCTATATGTAAGAGTTTGAGTTAGGGTTATATGTAAGAGTTTGGGTTAGGGTTATATGTAAGAGTTTGGGTTAGGGTTATATGTAAGAGTTTGGGTTAGGGTTATATGTAAGAGTTTCGGTTAGGGTTATATGTAAGAATTTGGGTTAGGGTTATATGTAAGAGTTTGGGTTAGGGTTATATGTAAGAGTTTGGGTTAGGGTTATATGTAAGAGTTTGGGTTAGGGTTATCTGTAAGAGTTTCGGTTAGGGTTATATGTAAGAGTTTGGGTTAGGGTTATATGTAAGAGTTTGGGTTATGGTTATATGTAAGAGTTTGTGTTAGGGTTATATGTAAGAGTTTGGGTTAGGGTTATATGTAAGAGTTTCGGTTAGGGTTATATGTAAGAGTTTGGGTTATGGTTATATGTAAGGGTTTGGGTTAGGGTTATATGTAAGAGTTTGGGTTAGGGTTATATGTAAGAGTTTGGGTTAGGGTTATATGTAAGAGTTTGGGTTAGGGTTTTATGTAAGAGTTTGGGTTAGGGTTATATGTAAGAGTTTGGGTTAGGGCTATGTGTAATAGTTTGGGTTAGGGTTATATGTAAGAGTTTGGGTTAGGGTTATATGTAAGAGTTTGGGTTAGGGTTATATGTAAGAGTTTGGGTTAGGGTTATATGTAAGAGTTTGGGTTAGGGCTATATGTAAGAATTTCTGTTATGGTTATATGTAAGAGTCTCGGATAGGGCTATATGTAAGAATTTCGGTTATGGTTATATGTAAGAGTTTCGGATAGGGCTATATGTAAGAGTTTGGGGTAGGGTTATATGTAAGAGTTTGGGTTAGGGTTATATGTAAGAGTTTGGGTTAGGGTTATATGTAAGAGTTTGGGTTAGGGTTATATGTAAGAGTTTGGGTTAGGGTTATATGTAAGAGTTTGGGTTAGGGTTATATGTAAGAGTTTGGGTTAGGGTTATATGTAAGAGTTTGGGTTAGGGTTATATGTAAGAGTTTGGGTTAGGGTTATATGTAAGAGTTTGGGTTAGGGTTATATGTAAGAGTTTGGGTTAGGGTTATATGTAAGAGTTTGGGTTAGGGCTATATGTAAGAGTTTCGGTTAGAGTTATATGTAAGAGTTTGGGTTAGGGTTATATGTAAGAGTTTGGGTTAGGGTTATATGTAAGAGTTTGGGTTAGGGTTATATGTAAGAATTTGGGTTAGGGTTATATGTAAGAGTTTCGGTTAGGGTTATATGTAAGAGTTTGGGTTAGGGTTATATGTAAGAGTTTGGGTTAGGGTTATATGGAAGAGTTTGGGTTATGGTTATATGTAAGGGTTTGGGTTAGGGTTATATGTATGAGTTTGGGTTAGGGTTATATGTAAGAGTTTCGGTTAGGGCTATATGTAATAGTTTCGGTTAGGGTTATATGTAAGAGTTTGGGTTAGGGTTATATGTAAGAGTTTGGGTTAGGGTTATATGTAAGAGTTTGGGTGAGGGTTATTTGCAAGAGTTTGGGTTATGGCTATATGTCAGAATTTCGGTTATGGTTATATGTAAGAGTTTCGGATAGGGCTATATGTAAGAGTTTTGGTTAAGGTTATATGTAAGAGTTTGGGTTAGGGTTATATGTAAGAGTTTGGGTTAGGGTTATATGTAAGAGTTTGGGTTAGGGTTATATGTAAGAGTTTCGGTTAGGATTATATGTAAGAGTTTGGGTTAGGGTTATATGTAAGAGTTTCGGTTAGGGTTATATGTAAGAGTTTGGGTTAGGGTTATATGTAAGAGTTTGGGTTAGGGTTATCTGTAAGAGTTTGGGTTAGGGTTATATGTAAGAGTTTGGGCTAGGGTTATATGTAAGAGTTTGGGTTATGGTTATATGTAAGAGTTTGGGTTAGGGTTATATGTAAGAGTTTGGGTTAGGGTTATATGTAAGAGTTTCGGTTAGGGTTATATGTAAGAGTTTGGGTTATGGTTAT
Source organism: Bathymodiolus septemdierum (assembly GCA_963383655.1). Taxonomy (NCBI): domain Eukaryota; kingdom Metazoa; phylum Mollusca; class Bivalvia; order Mytilida; family Modiolidae; genus Bathymodiolus; species Bathymodiolus septemdierum. The sequence continues at coordinate 60,256,566 of OY726518.1, read as the reverse complement.
ATGTAAGGGTTTGGGTTAGGGTTATATGTAAGAGTTTGGGTTAGGGTTATATGTAAGAGTTTGGATTAGGGTTATATGTAAGAGTTTGGGTTAGGGTTTTATGTAAGAGTTTGGGTTAGGGTTATATGTAAGAGTTTGGGTTAGGGTTATATGTAAGAGTTTGGGTTAGGGTTATATGTAAGAGTTTGGGTTAGGGTTATATGTAAGAGTTTGGGTTAGGGTTATATGTAAGAGTTTGGGTTAGGGTTATATGTAAGAGTTTCGGATAGGGCTATATGTAAGAGTTTGGGGTAGGGTTATATGTAAGAGTTTGGGTTAGGGTTATATGTAAGAGTTTGGGTTAGGGTTATATGTAAGAGTTTGGGTTAGGGTTATATGTAAGAGTTTGGGTTAGGGTTATATGTAAGAGTTTGGGTTAGGGTTATATGTAAGAGTTTGGGTTAGGGTTATATGTAAGAGTTTGGGTTAGGGTTATATGTAAGAGTTTGGGTTAGGGTTATATGTAAGAGTTTGGGTTAGGGTTATATGTAAGAGTTTGGGTTAGGGTTATATGTAAGAGTTTGGGTTAGGGCTATATGTAAGAATTTCGGTTAGAGTTATATGTAAGAGTTTGGGTTAGGGTTATATGTAAGAGTTTGGGTTAGGGTTATCTGTAAGAGTTTGGGTTAGGGTTATATGTAAGAATTTGGGTTAGGGTTATATGTAAGAGTTTGGGTTAGGGTTATATGTAAGAGTTTGGGTTAGGGTTATATGTAAGAGTTTGGGTTAGGGTTATATGGAAGAGTTTGGGTTATGGTTATATGTAAGGGTTTGGGTTAGGGTTATATGTATGAGTTTGGGTTAGGGTTATATGTAAGAGTTTGGGTTAGGGCTATATGTAAGAGTTTCGGTTAGGGTTATATGTAAGAGTTTGGGTTAGGGTTATATGTAAGAGTTTGGGTTAGGGTTATATGTAAGAGTTTGGGTTAGGGTTATTTGCAAGAGTTTGGGTTAGGGCTATATGTAAGAATTTCGGTTATGGTTATATGTAAGAGTTTCGGATAGGGCTATATGTAAGAGTTTGGGTTAGGGTTATATGTAAGAGTTTGGGTTAGGGTTATATGTAAGAGTTTGGGTTAGGGTTATATGTAAGAGTTTGGGTTAGGGTTATATGTAAGAGTTTCGGTTAGGATTATATGTAAGAGTTTGGGTTAGGGTTATATGTAAGAGTTTCGGTTAGGGTTATATGTAAGAGTTTGGGTTAGGGTTATATGTAAGAGTTTGGGTTAGGGTTATCTGTAAGAGTTTGGGTTAGGGTTATATGTAAGAGTTTGGGCTTGGGTTATATGTAAGAGTTTGGGTTAGGGCTATATGTAAGAGTTTCGGTTAGGGTTATATGTAAGAGTTTGGGTTAGGGTTATATGTAAGAGTTTCGGTTAGGGTTATATGTAAGAGTTTGGGTTATGGTTATATGTAAGGGTTTGGGTTAGGGTTATATGTAAGAGTTTGGGTTAGGGTTATATGTAAGAGTTTGGATTAGGGTTATATGTAAGAGTTTGGGTTAGGGTTTTATGTAAGAGTTTGGGTTAGGGTTATATGTAAGAGTTTGGGTTAGGGCTATATGTAAGAGTTTCGGTTAGGGTTATATGTAAGAGTTTGGGTTAGGGTTATATGTAAGAGTTTGGGTTAGGGTTATATGTAAGAGTTTGGGTTAGGGTTATATGTAAGAGTTTGGGTTAGGGTTATATGTAAGAGTTTGGGTTAGGGTTATATGTAAGAGTTTCGGATAGGGCTATATGTAAGAGTTTGGGGTAGGGTTATATGTAAGAGTTTGGGTTAGGGTTATATGTAAGAGTTTGGGTTAGGGTTATATGTAAGAGTTTGGGTTAGGGTTATATGTAAGAGTTTGGGTTAGGGTTATATGTAAGAGTTTGGGTTAGGGTTATATGTAAGAGTTTGGGTTAGGGTTATATGTAAGAGTTTGGGTTAGGGTTATATGTAAGAGTTTGGGTTAGGGTTATATGTAAGAGTTTGGGTTATGGTTATATGTAAGAGTTTGGGTTAGGGTTATATGTAAGAGTTTGGGTTAGGGCTATATGTAAGAGTTTCGGTTAGAGTTATATGTAAGAGTTTGGGTTATGGTTATATGTAAGAGTTTGGGTTAGGGTTATCTGTAAGAGTTTGGGTTAGGGTTATATGTAAGAATTTGGGTTAGGGTTATATGTAAGAGTTTGGGTTAGGGTTATATGTAAGAGTTTGGGTTAGGGTTATATGTAAGAGTTTGGGTTAGGGTTATATGGAAGAGTTTGGGTTATGGTTATATGTAAGGGTTTGGGTTAGGGTTATATGTATGAGTTTGGGTTAGGGTTATATGTAAGAGTTTGGGTTAGGGCTATATGTAAGAGTTTCGGTTAGGGTTATATGTAAGAGTTTGGGTTAGGGTTATATGTAAGAGTTTGGGTTAGGGTTATATGTAAGAGTTTGGGTTAGGGTTATTTGCAAGAGTTTGGGTTAGGGCTATATGTAAGAATTTCGGTTATGGTTATATGTAAGAGTTTCGGATAGGGCTATATGTAAGAGTTTGGGTTAGGGTTATATGTAAGAGTTTGGGTTAGGGTTATATGTAAGACTTTGGGTTAGGGTTATATGTAAGAGTTTGGGTTAGGGTTATATGTAAGAGTTTCGGTTAGGATTATATGTAAGAGTTTGGGTTAGGGTTATATGTAAGAGTTTCGGTTAGGGTTATATGTAATAGTTTGGGTTAGGGTTATATGTAAGAGTTTGGGTTAGGGTTATCTGTAAGAGTTTGGGTTAGGGTTATATGTAAGAGTTTGGGCTAGGGTTATATGTAAGAGTTTGGGTTAGGGCTATATGAAAGAGTTTCGGTTAGGGTTATATGTAAGAGTTTGGGTTAGGGTTATATGTAAGAGTTTGGGTTAGGGTTATATGTAAGAGTTTGGGTTAGGGTTATATGTAAGAATTTGGGTTAGGGTTATATGTAAGAGTTTGGGTTAGGGTTATATGTAAGAGTTTGGGTTAGGGTTATATGTAAGAGTTTCGGTTAGGGCTATATGTAAGAGTTTCGGTTAGAGTTATATGTAAGAGTTTGGGTTAGGGTTATATGTAAGAGTTTGGGTTAGGGTTATATGTAAGAGTTTGGGTTAGGGTTATATGTAAGAATTTGGGTTAGGGTTATATGTAAGAGTTTCGGTTAGGGTTATATGAAAGAGTTTGGGTTAGGGTTATATGTAAGAGTTTGGGTTAGGGTTATATGTAAGAGTTTGGGTTATGGTTATATGTAAGGGTTTGGGTTAGGGTTATATGTAAGAGTTTGGGTTAGGGTTATATGTAAGAGTTTGGGTTAGGGCTATATGTAATAGTTTCGGTTAGGGTTATATGTAAGAGTTTGGGTTAGGGTTATATGTAAGAGTTTGGGTTAGGGTTATATGTAAGAGTTTGGGTTAGGGTTATATGCAAGAGTTTGGGTTAGGGCTATATGTAAGAATTTCGGTTATGGTTATATGTAAGAGTTTCGGATAGGGCTATATGTAAGGGTTTGGGTTAGGGTTATATGTAAGAGTTTGGGTTAGGGTTATATGTAAGAGTTTGCGTTAGAGTTATATGTAAGAGTTTCGGTTAGGGTTATATGTAAGAGTTTGGGTTAGGGTTATATGTAAGAGTTTGGGTTAGGGTTATATGTAAGAGTTTGGGTTAGGGTTATATGTAAGAGTTTCGGTTAGGGCTATATATAAGAGTTTGGGTTAGGGCTATATGTAATAGTTTCGGTTAGGATTTTATGTAAGAGTTTGGGTTAGGGTTATATGTAAGAGTTTGGGTTAGGGTTATATGTAAGAGTTTGGGTTAGGGTTATATGTAAGAGTTTGGGTTAGGGTTATATGTAAGAGTTTGGGTTAGGGTTATATGTAAGCGTTTGGGTTAGGGCTATATGTAATAGTTTCGGTTAGGGTTATATGTAAGAGTTTGGGTTAGGGTTATATGTAAGAGTTTGGGTTAGGGTTATATGTAAGAGTTTGGGTTAGGATGATATGTAAGAGTTTCGGTTAGTGTTATATATAAGAGTTTGGGTTAGGGTTATATGTAAGAGTTTGGGATAGGGTTATATGTATGAGTTTGGGTTAGGGTTATATGTAAGAGTTTGGGTTAGGGTTATATATAAGAGTTTGGGTTAGGGTTATATGTAAGAGTTTGGGTTAGGGTTATATGTAAGAGTTTGGGTTAGGGTTATATGTAAGAGTTTGGGTTAGGGTTATATGTAAGAGTTTGGGTTATGGTTATATGTAAGAGTTTCGGTTAGGATTATATGTAAGAGTTTCGGTTATGGTTATATGTAAGAGTTTGGGTTATGGCTATATGTAAGAGTTTGGGTTAGGGTTATATGTAAGAGTTTGGGTTATGGTTATATGTAAGAGTTTCGGTTAGGATTATATGTAAGAGTTTCGGTTAGGGTTATATGTTACATGTTAACATATTCGCCTTTGTTTGTCTATAAACAAGAACGAATCATACGTTTTCAATGAATGAACCAACGGCGAAACGAAAAGCTTCATCCGGACGGACAGTATACTGATTTTTATCAATGGATAGATCGTTTTAGAATGATATCCCAAATTTACTCCTAATATCATTACTATTCATTTTGACTTACAGGTCACGAGTTAACCATTCATGAAAAGTTGTTTGTTGAACTGCTTAATTAACGTTGTATAACATATGCTTTGCAAATATTAGGGGGGGGGGGGGGAGGGGGGGCGCACGCCCCCCTCTAAATCCGCTTCTGGTATCTGTGCTAGCGTCATGTTTAAGGTTAGGATTATATTATGGGATGCGTTAGTGTTAGTATGATGGTTAAGAGTAAGTGTTCGTGGACGTTTCAGGGTTAGTATTAAGGTTAGAGTTAAGATTATTATAAGATCAACGTTTTTGTTAAGGTTGGGGTTTGTGTTCACGTTAGGGTTTGTGTTAAGGTCAACGCTAGAGTTATTCATTTCCATACTATATCGTTGGTGGCACGCTGATCCAGAGTGCGATAGAACATAAGTTAAATCTCCAGTCATATCAAACAGAGGATTATGGTGCATCTCCAAATGCTGATTAACACAGAATCAGGATAATGTGTTAGAGTAGAGTCTCATGCCTACATGTTCACATGACGTAAAACAAAACGCACACAAGCATACACACAACAACATGCCGACTATCTCAATTTTAATATTGATAACCATTGTGTGTCTGTGGTAAAGTTTAACTTACTTGTTGTGCATTACAGCTGATATACCCCCACCATCCGTAAGTGCTGCACCAGATAAAGCAGAATATAAACAACCGGAATTCAAACAGTAAGTAGCATGTACCCAAGTCTAAAGGGATATTTGTGTAATTGAACAAAAACAGTACAAACAAAGGTAATACGAACAAAAAGTAACAAAAGTTGGGACAACACTAACCTAGAGTAAGACCAGGTATCCCGGAAGTGGATTCAATCGCTCGATTAATGACACGTCATGAAACTGCAAGCACACAATTTCATGACACGAAGAAAATCAAATCTGAGATAGTGAAATATGTTTTCATACATTGTAGCTATTTTCAGATATTTACATGTTAAATTAAATTCATATTTATATTTTTTGCCCCATGAGAAATAAACAGAAAGGCTTTCATTGGTTATCCTTAATTGACAATTATCAACATTAATTAAGTGGCCTGAAAATTTCAATAAAAATTTAAGTGTGAAGTTTTATTTTTAAACGAATTAAATATTTGTAATCACTTGTGTGAATTATTGATATATTTTAATTATAAATATAATTTATCCTTTAACCTTTATGTAATAACAATATTTTAACATAAATCTTTTCTTCAGACCTGCAGTAATATCAGAGGAAGGTGCAAGACAAGCATTGATAAAACATTGCGAGTCACAGTTTTGTTGGGGAACAGGAACAGCTAACGAACTGAAGTTTTCAAGTGTGGAATCTTCAACTTCATATAACGTAAATATACCATTGTGTTTCAGTAGACATTTGTAAAGAAAATAGTTAATAATTATAAAGTTATACATTTATGCTGATCACGAATACACCATTGTGAATGTGAGATAATAACAGCAACAAAAGAACTCTTCTTTAACATGTTACCCGTGTTTGGAATAATTCTTTCTTTAATTTATTACACAAACATTTTATGTCAAATGTATTACACATACATTTATTGAAACAGGATTTTAACCATTTCTACCATTTTCCCATTAGATTATGGAATTGTTCTGACAGTGTGGTGTTTTTTTTAAAAAAAATTCTATTCCTAATCGGAGCACAAATACTTCTCGTTTTATGCTATAAGTATGAATTAAGCCCATTAAATAAAAACAAGAGAAAACCGAAGGGACAATCAAGAATGGACAATCCAGAGACACTGGCAACATTGGGTACATCAGACACAGGAGGAAGACAAACAAAACAATAAGATTAGTAACATGGACCCCACCAAAAACTGGGGGTGAACCCAGATTCTCTCGAAATGTAAACAGTTCCTGTTTCTTATAAGACGTCCACCGTGGTTTTTGTCTTGTTGCTTATATTGAAAAAACAAGAGTTTGAAGATACCAAAGGGGTAACAGATGACTAAATACATGTTGTTGACACCTACTAATACTATTCTGAAGCTTTAATTCCCTATACTAAAACGAAAATAAATCAGTGTTTAATTTATTTGTATAATAAATATATTCTTTATATGGATATTAATGGTTTTTCAGGTGTAAACAAAATAGTTAAGATCATGAACATATTTGTAACACCATTATCTATCTATTATTTACAGTATACACTACACACCTTTACTGAATCAAGAGCAACGCAATGGCAAACAGAACCATACAAAGGTTTGTAATCAAATACCAAATGTGTAAAAAAAAAGACTGGCAATGAATTATCTGAGCAAATACCATTGAATATGTAATATTTTAATAAATGTTTGCCAAAGATGCATAAACATGAGCAATGCGATATCATGACTATCTAGTTCTGTTTTATTAGAACAATAAATTGTTGTTGTCTTGAAGCTTAATGTCTATTGGTTGTTTTGAATATTTTTTGTATATTGGTATATTCACTTTGGTTAGATTAGTAAGATTATAATACAACAGGTATTAGATTGTCTAAATAAATGGGTTATCAACGAAATGAGAACATCATCTGTTTCTGGGGGTGCCAAAATTAAAAACATTAATTTGAGAAAGCACCAAGATTACACACCAAAATTAAACATATGCCTGCCGAGAGTATCCCGACGCCAACATTTTCCATTTAAATGTTTGTAGCATATATGTATATCATTATCATTAAGCATGACAACAAATTATAGAAATATGACAATAACAATAATACCGAATATATTTATTAGGGCAACCTATTGATGGTCCAGAGAATGGGACCCCACTTGATCCTTGGTCTATTCCTATGAATGTATGTGAGAACTTTAGGCCCATTGAAGTTCGTAAAGTAGAAGTACCACACACGGCAACTATCCAGGTAATTTATTAAAGTATAGTCTGTCATCTGTCTTGGCAAACGGAGATCATGAACATTACAGCAGTTAATATTTACTCACATGATCAATTTCTCCCATTACATTTAGCATCATAAACATATTTCTTTTACATGTTTTTGGGGAAAACATCCCCTATCTGTTGTTTATGGAGAAAACATCCCCTATCTGTTGTTTATGGGGAAAACATCCCCTATCTGTTGTTTATGGAGAAAACATCCCCTATCTGTTGTTTATGGGGAAAACATCCCCTATCTGTTGTTTATGGGGAAAACATCCCCTATCTGTTGTTTTCTGTTCATAATTTCCCAATACACATGGTATCCTAGGGCTGTCGGTCATAGTCGAGATCGGATGGTAGTTAGATTGGATTAAATTAAGAGTATGATTACATATGTTTTGTATTTAGAGTATGATTACATATGTTTTGTATTTAGAGTATGATTACATATGTTTGTATTTAGAGTATGATTACATATGTTTTGTATTTAGAGTATGATTACATATGTTTTGTATTTAGAGTATGATTACATATGTTTTGTATTTAGAGTATGATTTCATATGTTTTGTACTTAGAGTATGCTTACATATGTTTTGTGTGTAGAGTATGATTACATATGTTTTGTATTTAGAGTATGATTACATATGTTTTGTATTTAGAGTATGATTACATATGTTTGTATTTAGAGTATGATTACATATGTTTTGTATTTAGAGTATGATTACATATGTTTTGTATTTAGAGTATGATTACATATGTTTTGTATTTAGAGTATGATTACATATGTTTTGTACTTAGAGTATGCTTACATATGTTTTGTGTGTAGAGTATGATTACATATGTTTTGTATTTAGAGTATGATTACATATGTTTTGTATTTAGAGTATGATTACATATGTTTTGTATTTAGAGTATGATTACATATGTTTTGTATTTAGAGTATGATTACATATGTTTTGTATTTAGAGTATGATTACATATGTTTTGTATTTAGAGTATAATTACATATGTTTTGTATTTAGAGTATGATTACATATGTTTTGTATTTAGAGTATGATTACATATGTCTTGTATTTAGAGTATGATTACATATGTCTTGTATTTAGAGTATGATTACATATGTTTTGTATTTAGAGTATGATTACATATGTTTTGTACTTAGAGTATGCTTACATATGTTTTGTGTGTAGAGTATGATTACATATGTTTTGTATTTAGAGTATGATTACATATGTTTTGTATTTAGAGTATGATTACATATGTTTGTATTTAGAGTATGATTACATATGTTTTGTATTTAGAGTATGATTACATATGTTTTGTATTTAGAGTATGATTACATATGTTTTGTATTTAGAGTATGATTACATATGTTTTGTACTTAGAGTATGCTTACATATGTTTTGTGTGTAGAGTATGATTACATATGTTTTGTATTTAGAGTATGATTACATATGTTTTGTATTTAGAGTATGATTACATATGTTTTGTATTTAGAGTATAATTACATATGTTTTGTATTTAGAGTATGATTACATATGTTTTGTATTTAGAGTATGATTACATATGTCTTGTATTTAGAGTATGATTACATATGTCTTGTATTTAGAGTATGATTGCATATGTTTTGTATTTAGAGTATGATTACATATGTCTGGTCGTTGAAATAATCTTTAAATTACTATTCTTGGGCACTGTATACATATTATTATAACTTACAGTAATTAGATTTTGATGATATTTATTTTATGAATTTAGTGTTTTATAGAATGAATATCTCATTGTAGGCATGTCATGTATGCCAGGGAACAGGAACTATGAAGTGTACAGGATGCGATGGAAATGGAGGCGTATGTATAAATATCTGACCTTAAATTAGTGCTTATAAGCATATAAAAAGTTTGCACAGCAACAACAAATGCGTAACTAAAACAGTTACCAATAGTTACTGCTTTGAAATGACAATAGTCTCACATTAGATATAACATTCTGTATCACACCGTTGGCGTCTTAAAACCTTTATAAATATTTATATATATATATATATATATCAAAGTTAGATAAATGTATATTCGTACTATACACACATTGAATGAACAAATAATTTATATACAGTGATACGTTTGTTATGTCGAAGCCTTGTAAAATCGAAGAGAGAATATCGTCCAATCATAGTGATGGCAGTGCTAAATTAAACCCAATAATTCCAACGCTCCCTAATTCAAACTAAATCCCTTGGACTGCGACATGTAACGAGTGGTTCGATCTTAACTGCCATTATGACATCCTAATGTAATTATTTTCGCTTTGCCATGCATCATCATAGATGTCTCGTAACACATATCGAAGATTTAGTCCAATATCTTTGAATTCCTTTTCAGCAACTTTACAAATCTTTAAGCATGATATATTGCTACCAGTATATATGTATGATAGAAATATTAATCATTTGCTAAAACTTTCAGAAACTTTGCAACATCTGTCGTGGACAAGGAAGGAGCCGACAACGTACCAAGGGGACTAGTGGTACTATCTCCATGGTCATGAGTGACTGTAATGGATGTAACGGAACTGGTAAAGCTCCGTACGCACTTAATAACGATTATTATTACATCCTTGCCCTATTCCAAATGTAAATCCCTGGTAAACAAAAGTAAGATTATACGATCTTTGAGCCACGAGCTCTCCAACAACTTGTACTACTATGCCAAACAGTGCCACAGATATATTGTTTGTAATGTAGTTTCCATGAATATATCTCATATACTGCTCAATTAGTATTATACAGCAATACTTTCTGATTTTGAAAGTTCTTAAATTGAAAATATTGAAGTATATACCCGGTACACACCTCTCGTAACATCATGATAATGTTCCTTTGTTAGAATTAATCACTAATGTAGCCAGTTTTACTTACAGTGTCATTGCAGAAGATTAAACTCTATATAATTTTCACAGCCCATGTCTATATGACTATTTTTCCGAGGTAGGAATAACATGTATATCAGATAAATTGTATGTTCAGTAGACAACATAAAAACGACGGTTGTAATACATGAACAGTATCTGAAACATGAAAAGAAATATGTCTTTCATTCTTATAAAGAAAAATAATTGTTTTCACATTGTTTTTCGCGTGGAATTCCAATTCTCACTTCTTCTAGCATGTTTTTACCATGGAGAACTCTCCAAAGACAATTTTAGTCAAGAATTCTTGCCGCTTTCCAGATATCTCGAGACAACTAATCATGTGATTTGTGTGACCTTTGCCCTAAATCGAAGAAAACAAATGTAATATCCACAAGAAAAAGAACAAAATAAAAAAAAACAATGGCCAAAAAAACTTTATGCAGAAAATTAAAGTTAGAACACCTATACCCCTACCTTTTCCGCCATAATTTTTTTTATACAAAGTGGGGGTGAACTCTTGTGCTCAACACAAAGTAGTAAGATATCTATGCTGTTGTATTTCAGATGTGTACAATGTTCTGGCAGTGGTCAAATGGTTTGTGGTACTTGTCATGGGTCAAAACAAGTCAAAATGTTTATTCTAATGACGGTTACGTGGTAAGTAGAGATACATGATAGTTGTAGTAGAATGTTTCTAAACCACTTAATATGAACAAAGCTATATACAACCATGACTTAATAACCTAATAAAACAATAAGAATGTATAATAAGACATAGATCTATAATTTAGTGAGCAGGTTTCTGGTACATGTATAATATTCATCAGACACATTCATAAAAGTCAAAGATTGGAAAGCCAGGCAATTTTAAAGTATTTGAGAGGAAGTAAATCAAGGATAGCATAAATAGACTAATGGTAGTTCCAGGGGCGGATCCAGGATTTCAAGTTAGGGGGGGGGGGCGCACTTAGAAAAGTTGCGCCGAACGGAGGGAGGCACGAAAATTTTGGGCGTAATTCGTGTGAAAAATCACGATTTTACGCCAAAAAAAATTATTTTTTCCAATTGCGGAGGGAGGCGCGAATATTTTTGGGATATTTCGTGTGAAAAATCACGATTTTACGCCAAAAAATTATATTTTTTCCAATTGCGGAGGGAATAACTGAATAGTTTGTTAAAGGTTTATGGTCTATGGTTGATGAATCGTGTTAGAAATTACTGGTAGTGTTATCAGAGAAATAACGAAATTGTGATCAGAATCTTTGTCTTAAATATATTGCTGTTGCACAATGTTCATATTTGACTTTAATTTAACTACTGTATGTTAGACAGCCACCATATGTTGATTCACTTCCAATAGACCCAAAGATTATATCAAATTCTCAAAAATATGAAGACAATTGGGTAACTCGTGGGAATGTTTTTAATTTAAATGGAATACAGTCGGATAATTCTACATAACTTCTATACCCTTTACTTAATAGACTAATACATCATTAATGAAATATGTTTTTGTTTGAACAGGAAAACCTACACTGATACACACATTGTAGGAAAGGCTAATGTTCCCAAGGCATTGATCAGTAAGGTGAAAGGTACACCAGTATTTGAAGATATCCATCCAATGGTATGTAAAGCAATGTTATATAACTGTAAAACAGAGAATAGTCACAAAACATCATTTAGACGTAAAGGTGAGAGGATATCCCTTCTCAAACTTATAAAAAATCATTTAAAAGGAACAGCGAATTTATTGCTGTATTTCAATTGACAAGCTCAGTAGGGACATCAAAAATGAACACAACGTATACTTAGTCATTTTCTGTTCATTTTGTGAGATTTATATATGTTTTTATACGTTTACATTCCATGTATTAAGTGCCATTCGTTCTGTCCATATACAATTGACTGGAAAAGATGGCATCTATAATATAATAATTAAGGTATTCCCTCTACCATTGGAAGACCTTATTGTATTTATTCTGATTATTATTTGTTTCCTATCACTTGTAAAAATCTCTCTACCCCAAGAGTTCATGACATGTCTTAAAGCGATATCATATCAAGTATCGTTCAGTCATTGGGTATCAAAAACTCGCCCCTATAAGCGATTTGCTTCACAGAGCTTTCTATCCGAACACACAAAATAATCAATCAGTATTATTATCTTTGTATATTTCTATTATAGCTGATGCCTATTACGGTGTCCCCGGAACCGGAAATTGTGTCAGCATCAGCACGACTGATTGCATCACACAAATATCCCAATCTACGGATATTAATGCAGGTACGTTTTCGTATTATTAATACGAATTACTCGTTTTTAAGTTACAATCTAGATGATTTAAATTTGCTTTATCAAGTATAGCTAAGAAAAGAAAGCTTTAACAGTGATAATTAAGAATTCCATTCATCAACAAAACGAACATCTCACCATAGAACACAAAAACACCACTACATATATCGATGTAGATCCATGTCCTGTATTGGGACATGCGCACAAGTATGGCGAGGTTAAACCGGGTAATGGGGTAGCAACCCTCCTCTTTTGGGTCTCTAAAAGCAAAACAAATGTAAACTAACAATAAAGACATGCGCAGATTCGCTTCCACCCCAACAGACTACACATTATCACAAAGATGAACGACAACAGAAAATGGACAGGTTAAATGAATGTCCCCTGGAATATAGATAGAATCTAGTGTCTCCGCTGCGTAGTAATCCCCCCCATGGTGAGGGACGTCCTCTAAATATGCGGGATGAATCACATACACAACTCATCCTTATGACCGAGCGTAAATATGTCTCTGGTTTGACAGAAGAAGTGTTCTCGTCATCAGTACATCAACCATTTGTTTATCTTAACCTTAAACATCAATCCATCAAGTTATTGTAATGTTATGGCCTAATACTGACCTATTTGGATGTAATAAATGGGAAATAATTCATGAACAATGTCGATAAACTACCAGTAGAGAAGAGACTTTTCACACATTTATCACTACGGTTACCTTTCTCAGTATATTACATACAGTTCTATATGATTGATGTTCCTCCAATGTCACAGATCCCACATATTAACATACTTGTATACCATATTTCTACGGTTAGCTTTCCCAATACAATATAAACAGTTTGATATGAAGGATGTTCCTCCAATGTCGAATGTCTCACATATTAACATACTTGTTTACCATATGTCTATTTCAGAAACATACGATAACGACGATACCTATTACACAGTGCGAGTGCAGTCAGAAAGGAGGACAGAAAATGACCTACTATGTCTATGGTCTAGATAACAAAGTACATGCACCAACATATCCAGATACCTTTTGTTGGGGCTGTGAAATCATGTGAAAGAACACTTTAAGCTCACTTTATCTACATGTATATACAATATATATCATGACACAAATGTTTCCGTCCACTTGTTAATGAGTTTTCTTCTGCTATTTAAATGTTATAATGTTTTATACATGTCTCTATTGTTACTAATTAGGATCTTAGTATTTATAATAAATACTTTGGAGGGGAATCTGATTTGTCTGATTATTTGGTCAACAAGACATAAGGTTATGTGAAAGGTCATATGCGCATTTGTCATTGTATGGCGATCACCGTCCGTCCATCTTTAATTTCACTCTTCTTTTTACATCTTTGAAATGATTTGACCGATTTAAACATAAGTTAGATCGTTCGTGGGTGGTTCCCTCACTAATCATATACAGGACTCAAATTCACAACGTTTATGGTGGTAGACACTGACTCCATATGTGAATGTAAATCTAACTATCATACGAACACTGCAACAACGTCTCTATTGAAATTCAATATGCAGTAATCTTTACGAGGTATTGTTAACAGAAATGAGGGTCTCCACAAGAACAACGGGAGATACAAATAGTACTCCCTTGTGGAGAACAACTCTAGGAGGGGCGTCTGCTGGTTGTACGGACAGGAGATAAACAAATGCCTCGTATGAATGCCATATGCTTCTTTACCTAAAAGAAAACATGCAAGCAGCTCCAAATAGCAAAAACGTATTGTTTTTAAAAATCGTGTTATCGACACGAATATGGCTGTGATACTGCTTGCTTGACGTTAAACACAACTATCAATCAATCAATCAATCAATCAATCAATCAATCAATCAATCAATCAATCAATCAATCAATCAATCAATCAATCAATCAATCAATCAATCAATCAATCAAGAACTAAACAAATGCTCTCGTTATTAGCATAATGTGTGGTGACACAATAAATTATACTGTTCAAGAGCATTTATTTAAACCAATAGAACTTGAAGACATCCCCGAAATTGTTGATGCAGTCCACAAATAAAAAAAAAAATATTTAAGACTACCTCGATATCCTGCACGTGGCTTGGGATATCATAAGTAGTCCGCGAAAGAAATTATTTAGATTTTATATTAAAAGTTTAAAACTACCTCGATATCCTGCACGTGGCTAGGGATAGCTGCAATAATGTAGCTCCTGTGGCAAACTTGTGTCTCGGCAGAGCTACAACGCGGTCCCATTCGTCACAATGGAGCAAAAACAAAAGTTGTCGTTGAAACATAAAAGCTCACTATTTACGCTTCAAACATTTCATTATAACTATTACTGATGATCCCAGTCCTTGTTAAATCGGTTTGGCTGAGAAATATATGCTTTTCAAAGGTAGCAACAATCTTGTTCAAATTTATCGATCGTTTTCCATAACCGGAAACTACGGAAGGCGGAGCTTTTCTAAATATGGTATTTCTTACTACACGCTGATGTAAACATTCACGCCTAAATCGCCAAATATGGGATCGACATCCAAATAGTGAGGCCGGAAATGACGAAATTCAAAATGTTCAGAGTGAAGATTTTTATTTTGTGGGAATTACATTCTAAAATACTGGTATGTGATAAAAACTTGTTATAATAATGGACAAAAGGAAAGGTTATGTCTTATTATTGATAAATGCAGGCGTCAGAAGCTCTGTAAGCGAGCGCAAAAAATCTCGGCGGCTGCTCCATTACGTGTAATGGCATCCCGTTATAACCCTTGCGAGTAAGCGAGCATTTAGGGTTTTATTATTAGAACTAGGCTAGGGATATCATAAGTAGTCCGCGAAAGAAATTATTTAGATTTTATATTAAAAGTTTGAATTACAATGTATAAGAAATTTATACTCGAAGTATCACGTGCCTTAGATTAATTTTGTTACAACGTTCTTTGCTGCAAAAACACATCCTATATGCAAAACATGCCAGATATGATGAACATGGTAGCAAGAAAGTAACAAGTCTGACAATAGAAACAAATGTACAGCACACTCAAAAGTTTCCAAATAAAAACCCAACAAAAGTCACACATGACAAATTTCGTGATACCATTGCACGATTTTTCCAATTCCCTAAAAGATTTGATTTTTTCCCGATTCCATAAAATTATAGGCTCTTTTTCCCAATGCCAAATTTATATTTTACCACATATTTTACATTTCCCATTTCCAAATTTCCACTTTTTCCCATTTTCCTAAAAATTTAACCAAATACACATTAAACGTCAATCATTACAAATTCAAACATAACAAGACAACATTTATACATAAACACAGTGCAAACTGAGGGGGAGGGGTGACACAGGGGTACAATTTTCCCAGCCCCTAAAAAATTTGAACCCCCCATTCCCTAAAATTTTAGGCTCTTTTTTCTCCAATTCCAAATTTATACTTTACCACATTTTTGCATTTCCCATTCCCAACTTCCAAATTTTCCCAAAAGTTTCCTAACTCCTCTAAAAAATTAACCTTTTATTTTCCAATTCCCAAAGCGTGTCACCCCCTTCCCTTTAAAATTGTTAAAATCAAGTCATGACCTAGTCTTAGTAAGAAAATGTAAGTAAGCAGTCTGTACAACTGAAACAATTGCTATCGTTATCTGGCATGTTAAACTAATACACAATTAGTCCTTCTTTCTGAAAGTTGTCGTCCGCTCATTCATTTTCCTTTTCCGTTGTCCTATCTTCTTGCCAAATGTCCGTGGCTTGATAACATTCATCATGCCATCGGTTGAACTGATCACGCGCTTGTCCATCGGAATGTAACCCGTAAATCGCTTGTCCTCATCACAATGTGTGTTACATAAACCACCAGGAACTTCTGTCATGATGGCACTTAGAAAGTTATCGAAAACGATTCTTTGACTCGTTTAATAAATAATTTAGTATTTAATTAATTATAAGTCATGTTCAGTTGTAAGATAGACCTAGACAAACCTTAATCCCATTAGATTGTATACGATTATTACTTATTATCGACTGTTTAATTACGTTATCGGGATCGGGTGTTCAGGTTTTTAGAACGTTTTGGATGAACTCTTGAAAAAATCCATCACAGAACAATTTTTTTTTTATGCTACTATTTTAATTTATTCATTTTCTATCCATTGCAAGTTCTTTGAACAATTTTGAGGTGTATTTCGGCATTTTCTAGGTGCATTTCGGCTTTTACAAGTGTATTTCAGCTAGTAACAGTGTATTTCGGCTTTTCGAGGTCCCGTTTATTTGCATGTGCTAGCTAGACTTAAATGATTAGTGAACAATGATTTTAATGTACCAGATGCCGATTCTTAAATAAACGTAATGAGTGGTGTTGAACATCAAACAAGGTTGAAAACCAAATTTTAATATCAAACAAGAGAATTATAAATATTTCTAGAATTTGAAAATGATAAATATTTGGTTTACAGATTGCATCTAGCTCTGTGAAAGATTAAGTCATTGCTACAAAAATTCTACGGTCGTCATCACGATCTTGTTAACCGTTGCGAAATATCCATATCTCAAATGACAATGTATCTTTGACTTTTTACATAGATGTTGTCTTTCCTCTATCACTACCTCTATCTAATACCTCTATCTAATACCTCTATCACTACCTCTATCACTACCTCTATCTAATACCTCTATATAATACCTCTATCACTACCTATATCACTACCTCTATCTAATACCTCTATCACTACCTCTATCACTACCTCTATCTAATACCTCTATCTAATACCTCTATCACTACCTCTATCACTACCTCTATCTAATACCTCTATCTAACACCTCTATCACTACCTCTATCACTACCTCTATCTAATACCTCTATCTAATACCTCTATCTAATACCTCTATCACTACCTCTATCACTACCTCTATCTAATACCTCTATCACTACCTCTATCTAATACCTCTATATAATACCTTTACTGGACGATATATATGAGTAACACGGCAGATGTCTTATAAGAAACTGCTTATCCTTCGTGAACACATGAGTTCACCACGGTTTGTTGGGGTCTATGTTGCTCATCTTTAAGTGTTTTGTTGGGGTCTATGTTGCTCATCTTTTAGTTTTTTATTGAGGTCTATGTTGCTCATCTTTTAGCTTTTTTGTTGAGGTCTATGTTGCTCATCTTTTAGTGTTTTGTTGGGGTCTATGTTGCTCACATTTTAGTTTTTTGTTGAGGTCTATGTTGCTCATCTTTCAGTTTTTTGTTGGGGTCTATGTTGCTCATCTTTCAGTTTTTTGTTGAGGTCTATGTTGCTCATTTTTTTGTGTTTTGTTGGGGTCTATGTTGCTCATCTTTTATTTTTTTGCTGAGGTCTATGTTGCTCATCTTTCAGTTTTTTGTTGAGGTCTATGTTGCTCATCTTTCAGTTTTTTGTTGAGGTCTATGTTGCTCATCTTTCAGTGTTTTGTTGAGGTCTACGTTGTTCATCTTTCAGTGTTTTGTTGAGGTCTATGTTGGTCATCTTTCAGTTTTTTGTTGAGGTCTATGTTGCTCATCTTTCAGCTTTTTGTTGAGGTCTATGTTGCTCATCTTTCAGTGTTTTGTTGAGGTTTATGTTGCTCATCTTTCAGTGTTTTGTTGAGGTCTATGTTGCTCATCTTTCAGTGTTGTGTTGAGGTCTATGTTGCTCATCTTTCAGTGTTTTGTTGAGGTCTATGTTGCTCATCTTTCAGTTTTTTGTTGAGGTCTATGTTGCTCATCTTTCAGTTTTTTGTTGGGGTCTATGTTGCTCATCTTTCAGTGTTTTGTTGAGGTCTATGTTGCTGATCTTTCAGTGTTTTGTTGGGGTCTATGTTGCTCATCTTTTAGTTTTTTACTGAGGTCTATGTTGCTCATCTTTCAGTTTTTTGTTGAAGTCTATGTTGCTCATCTTTCAGTTTTTTGTTGAGGTCTATGTTGCTCATCTTTCAGTGTTTTGTTGAGGTCTATGTTGCTCATCTTTCAGTTTTTTGTTGAGGTCTATGTTGCTCATCTTTCAGTGTTTTGTTGAGGTCTATGTTGGTCATCTTTCAGTTTGTTGTTGAGGTCTATGTTGCTCATCTTTCAGTGTTTTGTTGAGGTCTATGTTGCTGATCTTTAAGTGTTTTGTTGAGGTCTATGTTGCTCATTTTTAAGTGTTTTGTTGAGGTCTATGTTGCTCATTTTTAAGTGTTTTGTTGAGGTCTATGTTGCTCATCTTTAAGTGTTTTGTTGAGGTCTATGTTGCTGATTTTTAAGTGTTTTGTTGAGGTCTATGTTGCTCATCATTAAGTTTTTTGTTGAAGTCTATGTTGCTCATCTTTCAGTGTTTTGTTGAGGTCTATGTTGCTGATCTTTCAGTGTTTTGTTGAGGTCTATGTTGCTCATCTTTCAGTTTTTTGTTGAGGTCTATGTTGCTCATCTTTCAGTGTTTTGTTGAGGTCTATGTTGCTGATTTTTCAGTGTTTTGTTGAGGTCTATATTGCTGATCTTTCATTGTTTTGTTGAGGTCTATGTTGCTGATCTTTCAGTGTTTTGTTGAGGTCTATGTTGCTAATCTTTAAGTTTTTTGTTGAGGTCTATGTTGCTCATCTTTAGTGTTTTGTTGAGGTCTATGTTGTTCATCTTTCAGTGTTTTGTTGAGGTTTATGTTGCTCATCTTTCAGTGTTTTGTTGAGGTCTGTGTTGCTCATCTTTCAGTGTTTTGTTGAGGTCTATGTTGCTCATCTTTCAGTGTTTTGTTGAGGTCTATGTTGCTCATCTTTTAGTTTTTTGTTGAGATCTATGTTGCTGATCTTTCAGTGTTTTGTTGAGGTCTATGTTGCTGATCTTTCAGTGTTTTGTTGAGGTCTATGTTGCTGATCTTTCAGTGTTTTGTTGAGGTCTATGTTGCTCATCATTAAGTTTTTTGTTGAAGTCTATGTTGCTCATCTTTCAGTGTTTTGTTGAGGTCTATGTTGCTGATCTTTCAGTGTTTTGTTGAGGTCTATGTTGCTCATCTTTAAGTTTTTTGTTGAGGTCTATGTTGCTGATCTTTAAGTGTTTTGTTGAGGTCTATGTTGCTGATCTTTCAGTGTTTTGTTGAGGTCTATGTTGCTCATCTTTCAGTGTTTTGTTGAGGTCTATGTTGCTGATCTTTCAGTGTTTTGTTGAGGTCTATGTTGCTCATCTTTCAGTGTTTTGTTGAGGTCTATGTTGTTCATCTTTCAGTGTTTTGTTGAGGTCTATGTTGCTCATCTTTCAGTGTTTTGTTGAGGTCTATGTTGCTCATCTTTCAGTGTTTTGTTGAGGTCTATGTTGCTCATCTTTTAGCTTTTTGTTGAGGTCTATGTTGCTCATCTTTCAGTGTTTTGTTGAGGTCTATGTTGCTGATCTTTAAGTGATTTGTTGAGGTCTATGTTGCTCATCTTTCAGTGTTTTATTGAGGTCTATGTTGCTGATCTTTCAGTGTTTTGTTGGGGTCTATGTTGCTCATCTTTCAGTGTTTTGTTGAGGTCTATGTTGCTGATCTTTAAGTGTTTTGTTGAGGTCTATGTTGCTCATCATTAAGTTTTTTGTTGAGGTCTATGTTGCTGATCTTTCAGTGTTTTGTTGAGGTCTATGTTGCTCATCTTTCAGTTTTTTGTTGAGGTCTATGTTGCTCATCTTTCAGTTTTTTGTTGAGGTCTATGTTGCTCATCTTTCAGTGTTTTGTTGAGGTCTATGTTGTTCATCTTTCAGTGTTTTGTTGAGGTCTATGTTGCTGATCTTTAAGTGTTTTGTTGAGGTCTATGTTGCTCATCTTTAAGTTTTGTGTTGAGGTCTATGTTGCTCATATTTAAGTGTTTTGTTGAGGTCTACGTTGCTGATCTTTCAGTGTTTTGTTGAGGTCTATGTTGCTCATCTTTCAGTGTTTTGTTGAGGTCTATGTTGCTGATCTTTCAGTGTTTTGTTGAGGTCTATGTTGCTCATCTTTCGGTGTTTTGTTGAGGTCTATGTTGCTGATCTTTAAGTGTTTTGTTGAGGTCTATTTTGTTCATCTTTCAGTGTTTTGTTGAGGTTTATGTTGCTCATCTTTCAGTGTTTTGTTGAGGTCTGTGTTGCTCATCTTTCAGTGTTTTGCTGAGGTCTATGTTGCTCATCTTTCAGTGTTTTGTTGAGGTCTATGTTGCTCATCTTTTAGCTTTTTGTTGAGATCTATGTTGCTCATCTTTACGTGTTTTGTTGAGGTCTATGTTGCTCATCTTTCAGTGTTTTGTTGAGGTCTATGTTGCTCATCTTTCCGTGTTTTGTTGAGGTCTATGTTGCTCATCTTTAAGTGATTTGTTGAGGTCTATGTTGCTCATCATTAAGTTTTTTGTTGAGGTCTATGTTGCTGATCTTTCAGTGTTTTGTTGAGGTCTATGTTGCTCATCTTTCAGTGTTTTGTTGAGGTCTATGTTGCTCATCTTTAAGTTTTTTGTTGAGGTCTATGTTGCTCATCTTTAAGTGTTTTGTTGAGGTCTATGTTATTCATCTTTCAGTGTTTTGTTGAGGTCTATGTTGCTGATCTTTAAGTGTTTTGTTGAGGTCTATGTTGCTGATCTTTCAGTGTTTTGTTGAGGTCTATGTTGCTCATCATTAAGTTTTTTGTTGAGGTCTACGTTGCTGATCTTTCAGTGTTTTGTTGAGGTCTATGTTGCTGATCTTTCAGTGTTTTGTTGAGGTCTATGTTGCTCATCTTTCAGTTTTTTGTTGAGGTCTATGTTGCTCATCTTTAAGTGTTTTGTTGAGGTCTATGTTGCTGATCTTTTAGTGTTTTGTTGAGGTCTATATTGCTCATCTTTCAGTGTTTTGTTGAGGTCTATGTTGCTGATCTTTCAGTGTTTTGTTGAGGTCTATGTTGCTCATCATTAAGTTTTTTGTTGAGGTCTATGTTGCTCATCTTTAAGTATTTTGTTGATGTCTATGTTGCTCATCTTTCAGTGTTTTGTTGAGGTCTATGTTGCTCATCTTTAAGTTTTTTGTTGAGGTCTATGTTGCTCATCTTTAAGTGTTTTGTTGAGGTCTATGTTGCTGATCTTTCAGTGTTTTGTTGAGGTCTATGTTGCTCATCTTTAAGTTTTTTGTTGAGGTCTATGTTGCTCATCTTTCAGTGTTTTGTTGAGGTCTATGTTGCTCATCTTTCAGTGTTTTGTTGAGGTCTATGTTGCTCATCTTTCAGTTTTTTGTTGAGGTCTATGTTGCTCATCTTTAAGTGTTTTGTTGAGGTCTATGTTGCTCATCTTTCAGTGTTTTGTTGAGGTCTATGTTGCTCATCTTTCAGTTTTTTGTTGAGGTCTATGTTGCTGATCTTTAAGTGTTTTGTTGAGGTCTATGTTGCTGATCTTTAAGTGGTTTTTGTTGTCATATTATACTCTTTTACGTTATTAGTACCCTGTTGTGATATCCGTTACGATTTCAGCATAAAAACGATATTCGGTTCGTCTTTATTTCCAGTTGTTTGTAGGAGGGCTAATGTCTTGTTGAATTTTTTGGGTATGCTTGTGTCTAGTGATGTCCAACAATTTGTCCTATCACATGTCTACGATCGGAGTTCCCTATTGTGATTTCCGTTACGTTTTCCGTATAACACGATGTTCGTTTCGTCTTTACCTCCAGTTGGGTGTAGGAGAACTCATGTCTTGGTGTACAACACCTATTGACTATATGAGTAACATGGCAGGTCTCTTATGAGCGACAGGAGCTGCTTGATCTTGGCAGGAGCCTGGTTTCGCCACAGATTGTTGGTGGGTCCGAGTTGCTCGTCTTTTTTGGTTTTATTTGTTACGTTTTTTGTTCTTTTTGACTTCGTCCTGTGTTTTGCGCGCCCAATGTTGCCAATTTATCTGGAGGGTCCATTCTTATTGCCCCTTCGGTTTTCTCTGGCATTTATTCATATATTTGACATCAAAGCCAATATATTGACAGATGTAAATTTATTTAAAAATAAATTAAAAATGAAATTAGCAATCTTTTGAAAAATATAAAAAAGATTACAAATTTTAATGTGCGGGCAGATCATCTCTTTTTGAATTAATAAACTGCATTTCATATAACATCCAGGGTCAATGATCTCTCATGATAACGAGATTTGGGCGTGCTATTCCATAAATTTTTCATAACATCCAACAGTGAAAGCTTGAATACAAAATTATTTCTAACTGAGCTTTGTCAACAGTTAATTGCTTTTTTGAGTACTTAATTTGTATATTTTTGTATATCTATATTATGTTGACAAAGGGGACAATCAGGTTTCTGTATTAATGTTGTTTTCAATGTTTGAAGAATTATGCATAACCAACAAACAAGTCTTCTCAAAGTGTTCAGGGCGTGAGACTGTGTTGTTTTGTACAATTCAGCTTGGGATTTGTAATGCTGTGTGGCTTTACATCTGGCTAAGATGACACGTGTTATCACTCATCTCAAACTTGAGACGTATTCAAACAAACATGAATGTAAAATACACGTAAAAATGTAGAAAAATGAAGAAAGGTTTTTTTTCTAAAATTTCTGAAATGAAAATACAAACCAAACCAAACAACGTAAAAAGAATAACAACAATTATAGCAAACACTAGTCAGTTGTATAAAGATGGCAAAAATACCATATACTGTCGGATCAGTTCAAAAATCCAATCGAAATATAATAGAAAGACACAAAATCGATACCCCTAGAACACAAGTACACGACTGGTCAATTTCCTGGCTTGATACAGGCACTAAGAAATTCCTGGCTTAATACAGGCACTAAGAAACTCCTGGCTTAATACAGGCACTAAGAAATTCCTGGCTTAATACAGGCACAAAGAAATTAAATGTGGCCGAATTAAATTAGTTTTATGGGCCCTGCCTTCTTAGTGAAATGATTCGGTCATGCACATGTGAAGTAAAATGCCAACCCACACCTGAGTTCACCCCCGGTTTTTGGTGGGGTCCGTGTTGCTTCTCTTTTTAGTTTTTTGTGTTGTTCTATAATGTGACTGTACGTTCTGAGTTCCGTGTTGTGATGTCCGTTACGATTTCTGCTAAAAACGATGTTCTGTTCGTCTTTATCTCCAGTAGTTTGTAGGAGGACTCATGTCTTATTTACGTTATTTGTGCATAATGGTGTCCAACACATATTGTGTTGTGTTTTTGTTCTGTTTTTCTTCGTCTTTAGTACCCTATGTTGCCTGTTCTATATTTCTCTGGATTATCATTTTTGATTGCCCCTTCGGTGTTCTGTAGTGTTTATTTAAAATCATATTACACCAAAGGAAAACACGACATATGCCGATGGAAATCCATAATCTGGCTTGGGACGGGTAGGAAAGTGTGGAGGGCTTAACCGGTTAATTGAATCCTAACTCTCCCCTATTGATAACTGGATTGCCAAATTCTAACTACCATCTTAGCAACAGAAACTGAAGAACCATGATGCTTTTTCGTTTTACAATTAATGAAAAATTTAGAAAATGGTCCGGTCAAATAGATTTATTTACGATAGTTGTAAACACTCATATTTGTTGAACGTTTTGTCTGAATTTAGTAAAATTAATTCATTGTTTAATATATGCAGTTAGTACCTTACACTTTTTGCCGCGTGAATGAACACAACCTTACCATAGATACCTAATGCCAAATTGTTCTGGGAGCCGTCGTGCTGATGATCGCATGGTAATTGGATTTACAATTACCTATTCTATGGAATCAGCGCCTATCACCACTAACGTTGTGGGTTTGATTCCCACTCAGGCGAGATGTACTCGATTCAACATTATGTGATAAAGTTTGTCAGCGACTTGCGGCCGGTCGGTGGTTTTCTCCGGGTACTCTGAAATATTGTTGAAAATGGCATTAAACATCATTACCCTAACTGAAATTGTTCTGCCTCTATGGGGTATATATTAACTAGTTTTCGTTATATTTCATTGATTTTTGCTTTTTATTGTTATTTCTAATTTTTTGATTTTGCCTTATGGAAGCAGAAATAATTTATGTCTCAAACAAGGAGATTCTCATACAAATTGTATGCTCTGGTAAAACCCCGAATTCACTGATAAGTTTAAACTTTTATATTCAATTCAATATACTAATAAACTTTGCCCCGCCATATATACCGTCTATTAATTATTTCCGATCAGGTTGGTTTTACTAATCAATTTTATCTCTTTTCTGATTTAAGGAATCGACTTTCGTCTTATTAGAAAGCACATGGTCTATATCGAATCATCTTCACTAAGCAACATCTGATTATGTTCTGATACTTTACACTCTACATCTGTGGAACAATTGAACGAAAATACAACCTTATTGACCCGATATTTAGAAAAGTGCAAGTAATTCCCATGATAAAAATGCATTGCGAAAATCAGATTCAAGATGAATTGTTCATGATTGAAGTGTTCCACGGTTGTTGAAAGGAAAGTATTGGAGTCAATCAGATTCGAGATGCATTATTCATGAGTACGAGGAATGTTCCTCCAGGTGCCCCCCGGGTGTTGAGTGGAGAATATCAAAGCGTGATCAGTAGTGATTACTGTGGATGACGTTTAAATCATATTTCCACATATCTATGAGAATGAGAGAAGTTGTACATATCATTGTCTCGGAACACCTACGGCTCATTGTTTCTGTAAGTAATAACATCTGAGGTACTAGATCCCAAACAGTTCTAAAGCCAAATGTAAATATCAAATATTGAAGAACAAAAGAGAAAGCCAGTACTGCCACCACTGTGTGATCAACTAGAAAATGTCTAAACATATAACCAACCTAGCCAAGATGATCTGAACAATAATCTTAAAATGTCCAAATATAATATAACCATCGCAGCAACTACTATCTGAACAATTACAAAATGTCAAAAAATACAACAATCCCAGCCAAGACTTTGTGATCAATTCCAATATACCTAGTATAGCCATTCCAACCAAGACTATGTGAACAATCTCAAGACGGTCAAATATATTGCCATCCACTAAGTCATTTACCTCTCAGAGTAATTGAATAAGACGTCAATCTAACAATTAATTATTATATGGAAGAGTTTAAAGATACCAAAGGGGCAATCAGAATCCGTATATTGAAGAAGAATAGACGACACAATGGCCAAAAGAAAAAGTACAAATAAGGGTAATAACAAAATTACCGAATTCCGAACAATCTTACAAAGGGAAAGTCAAAACTCATAATTATATAAAAGACAAAATCAGCCAACAACCGGGAAAATGTGAAAACCGTAATGACCCTGACTTGGTACAGGCATTTCTAAAGAAATGGTGGGTTGAATCAGATTTTAAAGCGCCAAACCTCCCGCTCTCATTACGGCTCAAAGGTTCCGGCTGTCACTATAACAGTGTTTAAATACAGGAACAAAATAGGTAAAATAGTTGTCAAAGCAGTACCATATTCAGTGAAGTAAATGTCAAAAACACTTTTACGTCACACATTGATAAAGCAATATTTTTGACATTTTTCTTGACTTCTTTATCTTTATACATTTTCACTATATGAAAATGTATCGCTTATAATCGTTTCTGCAGAGACGGAATATATTTCAACAAGATCTTGGTATCGGAATATAAACTTTTTAAGAGATCGAATAAGGCGAATCTTTTAATAGCCCTGGTCCAGTAGCCTGTTTCTCAGATGAAGATGACGTTTCAGGAAATCAGAATAATTGCTACTGGCCCTTGGATAGCGAATCAATTGTGAAATGTAAACACCATATGCAGGAGAAGCTGGTATATTGCTGCACATGTTTGGAAAATTTATGATTTTAAAATTGAAGTCGTCCCGTTTATCATAAATTTTAGTACCGAGTTGACCACTGTCGTCAAATTCGAGGTATAAGTCCAAAAATGATGCGGACGAAGCTGTATCTGTGGTCTCTTTAACTTCCAGAAATTCTGCAAATCTAGAATTATTGATAGATAAAACGTCATCAATATACCTGTATGTGAAATTAAAGGCTCTAGCCTCATGAATCTTCTTATCTTTTACAAGCTTTTGAAGAAACTCTGACTCATATGAGTATAAAAATAAATCGGCTAGAAGAGGGGCACAATTCGTACCCATTGGTATGCCAACGACCTGCTGAAACAGTGTCCCTCCAAAGGAGACAAATATGTTATCGATGAGGAACTCCAGCATACTGATCACTTGTTCCTCGGAGTAGCATGTTTTACCTTTTTGAATTTTGTTTGAAAAATATGTGGAATTGTAGCCTAACACAACAAATTTTGAGCCATAGTTTCTATGACTGAAAACTTTATGAATTGTTTCTTTTAAGCGGGTTTTTAATTTGTCATGTGGTAGGGTGGTATATAGAGTTGACAAATCAAAAGTTTTGATGGAGGATACCTGAGAGAAAGATCTTGATTTCAGATTATTCAAAAGATCTTTCGAGTTTTTCAAAATCCACATGTGATTTATACCACTACGCGAGTAAACAGCTTCACAATATTTCTGTTGTCCCTCTTTTACTGCAGACAGAATCTTTGTCAGGTGAATAGACAATTCTTTCGTCGAACAAGTTGATCCCGCTATGTACCTTTCTTTGTATGGTGTCTTATGGAGTTTAGGTATCCAAAATAAATATGGTAAATCCTCAGACTCTTTACCAGAGGGAATGTTTAAAGAGGTCATGAATGATCTGTGGTTAGCTAGGATTTCATCTTTGTCGAACGAAGTTGGTTTGTATATAGTATTACTAGAGGTGTTGCTATTTATGCCTAATTCCTTGATTAGGCATTTCAAGTAATAAGATTTACATACAAACACGATATTGCTGGAAGCCTTCTCCGCAGGAACGATAACATATTTGTCATGAAGAGAGGAAAGACATTTAACAGCTTCTTAGTCTTTAAATACAGACTTAGGTTTCTCGACTATTAACACAATTTTTGAGTTTGTGAATCCGACCTTGTACTAGAGACCTAATTGTTCTAACCCAGTATGACAAGGACTCTAACTCAGAATCTTGGTCTACTTCTCTCTTTATCCACCTTCAAAAGGACAAACAACGATCAACAAAGCATACATATAAAACAAAAGATGGAGTAACACGAACCCCATTGAAAACCGTAGGCGAACTCATGTGCTCCGGAAGGGTAAACAGTTCCTGCTCCAATAGTGACACCCGACGTGTTAATCTAGTTACAAACCCGATGATAAGTCATGAACGAGGAAAAGACCGGGAAGTGTTTACGACAAGTGGAACATATCCGTGGTCATTTGTGACACAGATATTCCATAACGGTCAACCAAGTCGTGGTGGCGACCGTAAAACTTTCGAAGTGATGACTTCAACTTAACTAAGAGGAACCTTTGGTTCAGTAGCTTCCTTGTTAGCAGCAGCTCTCTATCAAGGAAATCCTGGTAGGAACCACAAGCTCTGGAATGTCGTATCAACTGAGAGATATATACTCCATATGCAGGTGCTGCTGGAATGTTGCTAAATATGAATGGAAAGTTCACAATGGGAAAATTAAAATCATCTCTTTCGTCGTAAAGTTTCGTTCATAACCGCCCCTCACTGTCAATTTCGAGGCGTAGGTCAATGTATGAAGCAGACGTATCAGTATCTGTGGTATCCTTTATTTCAAGCTCAATGGGATAGATGCGATCAACGAAATCACCAAACCTAGAATTGCTTAGTGAAAGGACATCATCTATATAGCGGAACGTTTAATTAAAGGATCAGGCTAGTTTCTTTTCGTTTTTCTTGAGAAGCCCCTGTATGAAGTCTGCCTCATGCGAATAAAGGAAAAAGGCGGCGAGAAGAGGAGCACAGTTTGTACCCATAGGTATACCGACTGTCTGTTGAAAAACACGTCCACCAAAGATAACAAATATGTTGTCAATCAAAAACTCGAGCATGTTGATGATATCAATTTCAGAAAACTTTTTGGTAGAATCAGTGTTTTTTGCTTTACAAAATAAGACCTGTCCCTTCCTAGCACAAGGTATTTGTATCTACGTTGGCCATTCTTCTTTATGAAGCACAGTTGGACCAACTCCCTTAATTTGTCCTTCAGCTTAGAGTGACGAATAGTTGTGTAGAGGGTAGAGAAGTCAAATGTTTTAATGCTATTGCAGGAGGAGACGGACCTAGATTGTATGTACTCTAACAGATCTTTAGAGTTCTTCAGAATCCACATCTGATTCACACCACCCCTAGAGTAGCTAGTGTCACAGTAACTCTGAAGCTCGGTTTTGACCGCCGATAGAATGCATGTTAATAATTTGGAAAGAGGTTTCGTGGAGCATTTGATAGACCCAGCAATATAGCGCTTGAAAGGACACTTGTGTAATATAGGAATCAAGTGAGTTATGGTAGATCCAGTTCTTCATCTTTGGTTGAAATTCCAAAGGAATATAAAACAGACCTATGATTGTCCACGATTTCCTCTTTCGTAAGTGTCGTCGGGGTATATGTAGGGTTTCCAACTAAAGTGTCAATACCTAATTCCTTTATCAAGCAATCTACAATATATGTTATTTTCGCTCACCATTTCATGGTTCCAGAAGCTTATAAAACTATCACAACGTTTTGTGTCTGACTTAAACATGTAGAAGTAGCAATTCAACCTCAAGTATATAACTCATCCTAGCCAACACTATGCATTTGTATATACCTAACAGATATACCGTCGTCATCATGACTTGATTCTTTTGTTGTAATCACAATCCGCTCCTTTACCCATTTATCACAGTGTTTGCAACAAGAGTAACACGATGGGTGCAACTAGTGGAGCAGGAACTGCTACCCTTCCAGAGCACACGAGTTCACCCCCGGTTTATAGTGGGGTTTGTGTTGTTCGATCTTTAGATTTCTGGGTAATGTTTGTAGATCGTTGTTTGTCCCCTTGTCGCCTTTCCTTTTGGTCACTGTATTGTGTCCTTCTTAGATTTACGGCTTCTGATTTCCACTTGTATCTTCAAACTTTAAATTTTTCCTACTAACCCGTAATTCTACAATAAATCTTGCTCCGACATTTATTTCATAATTTGGTTGAGATAACGCGAAGCAGAATGTATATGATACCAGTTGTGTGCGATAAAACACTATTACTCAGTTCACTATCAGATCATGTATTAGGGTTTTAGAGGTATCCATTTTCTCTCTGTTTCTACGATTTCGCGATTAGATTTTTAGGCTGTGTCGTATTTAAAGTTTTTCAATTTATTACCTTCTTTAATTTTCAAAATGCATACCAGAGTTTGTAGATTAGAGAAAAATACACTTATTTACTTCTTTTTGACTGTCACTTAAAAAACGATACAAAATATATTTTGTTTAATATGAAATAGAAAAGAAAATGAATAACAACATAAATCTTCTATAAGAAGTAATGATTTAAATTAGATATTTTCATTGGATGTTATTTCAACTTTAACCTTAATCGTCGTAATGAGTTATAAAAATGTATAAAAGTTCTATGTATATACAAAATTACCCAATCTGATTCTGAATTGCGATAGGACGACAGCATGATACGTCTTATTATTTACTTCGTTATTTGCTGTAGGCTTGCCTCGGCATTGACGACAGGACTGACATACAAGGAACAAAGGATTATTTTGAAAGAACACAACAGAGACAGAAGCAAAGATGCCTCTCATGGTACAAAGTCAGCATCTAATTTGAGGAAAATGGTGAGATTTGTGTTTGTCCTATAAAAAGCTATCTTACAATATTTCTTTCATTAAGGACCTTATAGCAATAGTCTTAATGGTTTAATATTTTGTTTTTCAGAGATGGAGCAAGGATTTAGCTAGAACCGCTCAGTCATACGCAAGCAAATGTGTGTATAAACATAGTGACGCTCTAAAATCAGGAATTGGTGAAAATCTGTTTTTAAGTACAGGTAAGTTTACATCTAATTAATTAAATACAGTTTGTAGCACATAAACTGGATTTTTAATGCTATTCATGTTTAGTGAAATTTTCTTCTGAAACTAAAGTTTAATTAAACTGCCAAGTATTTACACCACTCACCTTTATATGAATTGCTTCAGTATTTACAATTCCTGTCTGGCACAATGGGAACATTGGAATACTCTTCTTTTATCGTATAAACAATAACAGATGATGATTTGATTTTTGGTGTTGAACGCCACTGTCAGCAAAATAGCTGAAATATTGTTGAAAGTGGCGTTAAACACCAAAAATCAAATCATGATCTTTTATCGTAAAGTGTTGTTCTGTACCGGTCCTTACTATCAATATCGAGGTGAGGTAAGGATATGAGCAGTACATAATTGTATCTGTGGTATCCTTTCTGTCAAGATAAACGGGATTAGAGCCGATCAACAAAATCACTAATCATAGAACCTCTATATAGCAGAAAGGGAAGTTACATGATTGGATAAGTTTTTTTTCTGGTTTTCCTTGAGAAGCCATTGTATGACGTCTGCCTCATAGGAATAATAAAAAAATCGACACGAAGAGGAGCAAAGTTGGACCCCATAAGAATACCGACTGTCTGTTGAAAAACACGTCCATCAAGCATAACAAATATGTTGTCAATCAAAAACTCGAACATGTTTATGATATCAGAGAATTCTTTGCAGAATCAAAGTGTTTTTTTATTTGCAAAATTAAATGTGTCCCTTCCTAAAAGAAGATATTTATATCTACGTTGGCCATTAATTTTTATGAAACACAGTTGAACTTATTCTTTTAATTTGTCTTTAAGTATTGAGTGCGGGAATAGTTGTGTGGCAGGGAAGCCAACACTATGTTAATACTAATACATGAGGAGATGGACCTTGATTGTATAAACTCTTGCCCGGTTTTGACCCCTGATAGATTAGATATTAATAACTTGGAGAGAGGTTGAAGCTACCTATGCCTGAGGAAGCTTTAATAATAATTACATTGTTTAGGAATTGTAAATTTGAATAATAAATATGTCTTATAAATCACCTGAGTTCACATAGGTTTTTAGTGGGGTTCGTGTTCCTCGATCTTTGTTTTCTGTGTAGTGTTTTGTAGATCATTGTTTGTTTCTTTGTCTTTTTTTCTGATGTCCCTAAATTGTGTTATCTGTCCTTCGATTTACGGATTCTGATTACCCCTTTGGCATCTTCAAACTTTTTCCTAAATAAAATATCATAAAGAAAAATACCTCTCACACATATTAGCTTTATGTTACTTCAAATCCACATCAACCACTGCATTACTAACCTGTCATAATTGGCTTAAAAATTGAACGTATTCATTAATTGTTCAACAGGCAACCTACCAGCAACAGGGATGGCCTCAGCTGTAAATTCTTGGTACAAAGAAAACGATAACTATCATATTACAACTGATACATGCGATCCTGACAAAGTGTGTGGTCATTACAAACAGGTAGTGTGACTGATTTATTGAGTGACCTTTGGTTGGTTAATGTCTAACGTAAAATTTTCACACATATTAAAGTATCTAAATCACAGGGACAATTTTCAAATTTGCTATCATATATCTGTATGATATATTAATTATAAGGTGTACAATGTAACAATGATGTTTATGTTTTTCATTTGATTTGATGACTTAATGTGAAACCGTAGTCATCACTGTCCGTATTTAACCCTAAATGATTTTTCTACCAGTTTCTTCTACAAATATATATCGATCATTTCACTATTTTTAAATGTACAAATCGAAGAGAACCACAAAATAGTGAAATATTATTTTACACCAGTAGTAAATGGTTATCTTATTTTAATAATAATTTCATGATTTAGAGACTGTAGATTTCTATTTAAAATTGATCTAGTATACATTGTCTTTGACAAAGCACTGACTACTGTGGCGGGTGATACCATCGGGGACTCTAGTATACATTGTCTTTGACAAAGCACTGACTACTGTGGCGGGTGATACCATCGGGGACTCTAGTATACATTGTCTTTGACAAAGCACTGACTACTGTGGCGGGTGATACCATCGGGGACTCTAGTATACATTGTGTTTGACAAAGCACTGACTACTGTGGCGGGTGATACCATCGGGGACTCTAGTATACATTGTCTTTGACAAAGCACTGACTACTGTGGCGGGTGATACCATCGGGGACTCTAGTATACATTGTCTTTGACAAAGCACTGACTACTGTGGCGGGTGATACCATCGGGGACTAATAGTCCGCAAGTGTTTTGTTGTTGTTATTTGTTATTAAACTAAAAAAATAGCTTAAAGTAAACAGTGTCACGTATTCTAAATACCCCTTTCGTATCCTCAAACCTTTCTTATAGAAAAAGAAAAAGTGACCTGAAAGATGCACACACACAAAATCAGATCCTGGAGTTTTAAAAGTACAATTTTTGCCGAATTTTCGTGTCCAAAAAGAAATAATCTCATCGTATTTTTGCTAAGTATGAGGATAATTTCCTGCTCAGGGGAAAACATAGTCACCACTGCATAAAAGTTAAATGGTCGGGCCCTTAGATACATCTGCGAAATATAATTTAAAAAGAAATAAAATTACAATATACCGCTCAATAAAACTTTAACAAAACTCCATGCATGATGACAACAATTAATAAAATAACGACAAGAAAAT
Organism: Bathymodiolus septemdierum; assembly: GCA_963383655.1. Classification (NCBI taxonomy): domain Eukaryota; kingdom Metazoa; phylum Mollusca; class Bivalvia; order Mytilida; family Modiolidae; genus Bathymodiolus; species Bathymodiolus septemdierum. The sequence goes on along the minus strand of OY726518.1, from coordinate 60,223,270 downwards.
CGCAGTAATCACTAAGATAAACCTAGATATCAAATAAAGTGCGCACAACGCTTTTCTGGATTAACTTCCGTCAGGTACACCTAATGTAAAAATAACGTGGAAGCCAAGATAATTAAAAAGTCTTTGGCAGCAAGATACCAAAGTGGCTAAGGTCATGTATGCCTAGTCGTCTCACTTGCATTGATCATTATTTTTTACTTAGTCTTTGTTGACAAAAGTGTGAATATGTTTCAATATAAAACAAATTATATTAAGTGATATTGTACATACAATGCATTATTGTAGGTTGTGTTGTCTGGTGCCTCAAAAGTAGGATGTGGACTTAAATTATGTGCCAAGTTAGGAGGAATCGGTTGGAAGAATGCGTATTACCTGGTGTGTAATTATGACAGAATGTAAGTTAATAAATATATCGAATATATTACCACTTGTGCATTAAATAAACACTAGAGAAACCCGAAGATGAACAATTCAAAGACACCGGCAATTAACTTGTTCACTTTAAGCTAAAAGAGAATCCAATAATTTTCAATACAATGTATATGCAGATTATAGTACAATTTTGATAGAATGAACATGGTGTATAGTCATGGTAACGAACGAGATGGATAAGAAAAAACCCCACAAACATAGATATCAAGTACACCTATGGTTGTCACATTCACGCATCTTTTACATGTATATAACTCGTATACGCTAAATGTACGCTAAGTTCGTTTCGGTCTTACCGGTATTATGCTATGCTGAATGCAAGATCATTTGATGATATTACTGCAAAGAACAAACACGCCAACTGTTTTGGTAAAGCCGGAAATATTAAGTCATGACGTGATTCGCTTAATATACACTCAAATACCAAATTAAGTTTGGACGACGCGTTTCTGGAATACCCTTCATTGTAGTAATGAGACTGGAAATCCAAACAAATTAAAAGACTTTTGGAGTAAGAAAATATAAACACTGTGCCAATTGCCCGTCTCATGGCTGATTTGTTTTATATACTACTATGAATCTCAATCTGTGAACTTCTAGCCACTCCCTGGTTGGTTTGTGGAAATGACTATATATACTTAGATGGTATCTGGGCTGTATATGATTTTATTAAGTTTGTCACACAAATATACCACAAGGAACTTGTTCATTTACATCAATACCCTTGCCGATTAAATGTACATGAGTGATATTGGTGAAAGAACTTTCCAGAATTCATCCAGATGTTCGACTTCCATCCCACATAAATCATTCATGTCTTGTCCTAGGACCAATAAGCAATGTAAGTGATCGATTTATTTGTTATAAATTCTTCTTGTCATTAAGCGAAGCTAAATTTCATTTTAAAGCTTTATCTTTGCAGAGTGATGAAAGGGCAAAAACCTTATGTTGTGGCCGAATCATGTTCTCACTGTCCCAAGAGATTTCAAAAGTGTTCACAAAAAACTGGATATCTCTGTTGTAAGTATTCATTGATCAATGTTTATTTAATTCGTATCCTTTACTGCCACCCTGCCCGCAACATTGGAACAATTGATGGGAATTACATAGACACTGATGTAAATATTATTTCACCTTTTACTTTGAGAGAAATGAAAACATATTTATCACATATTTGCTTTACACCACTTTGCACCGCTTTTCAGCACTGTGCACATCGTACACAACAGTACATAAATTTATTCACCAGTGTACACGACTGTACAGTATTGAACACAATGTTACACCACTTTACACCACATATGGTTTTTTATTAGCTAATGAAAACACGTGTTATATAATAATTGTGTTATAATTAGATATCGCTTTTTTCGTAGTTTTCTACATTCAAACAATTCATGAAATATTATTTATTAAGACTTTCATCATTGGTATATTACGTTTATCCTACGAATATATTCGTACGTTCGAAACATGTATGAAGTAGTTGCAAAATTAAGAGAGATATAAATTGTTTTCCATTAAAAATGTCTCTTTTATGTCCCAGTATTCATTTAGTAAGAAAGTATGTGGATTTGAATGAACGTGAAAGACTATGCAACGTGACTCTTAAGCAAATTAAAGTAAAGTAACATCTGTTGTATTCATGTCCTACATTTCACAGTCATGATAGAGTCGTCAACAATGATCATAGATCCTATCATAATATGAGTGTGAACGGCCCCTATCATAGAGTTGGATGGTACTATTTATATGAGTGTGAACGGCCCCTAGCATATAATTGAATGGTACTATTTATGAGTATGAACGGCCCCTAGCATATAGTTGGATGGTACTATTTATATAAGTGTGAGCGGCCCCTAGCATATAGTTGGATGGTACTATTTATATGAGTGTGAACGGCCCCTAGCATATAGTTGGATGGTACTATTTATATAAGTGTGAGCGGCCCCTAGCATATAGTTGGATGGTACTATTTATATAAGTGTGAGCGGCCCCTAGCATATAGTTGGATGGTACTATTTATATAAGTGTGAGCGGCCCCTAGCATATAGTTGGATGGTACTATTTATGTGAGTGTGAACGGCCCCTAGCATAGAGTTGGATGGTACTATCTATGAGTGTGAACGGCCCCTAGCATATAATTGAATGGTACTATTTATATGAGTGTGAACGGCCCCTAGCATAGAGTTAGATGGTACTATTTATATGAGTGTGAACGGCCCCTAGCATAGAGTTGGATGGTACTATCTATGAGTGTGAACGGCCCCTAGCATAGAGTTGGATGGTACTATCTATGAGTGTGAACGGCCCCTAGCATATAATTGAATGGTACTATTTATATGAGTGTGAACGGCCCCTAGCATATAGTTGGATGGTACTATTTATATGAGTGTGAACGGTCCCTAGCATATAGTTGGATGGTACTATTTATATGAGTGTGGACGGCCCCTAGCATAGAGTTGGATGGTACTATTTATATGAGTGTGAACGGCCCCTAGCATAGAGTTGGATGGTACTATTTATATGAGTGTGAACGGCCTCTAGCATAGAATTGGATGGTACTATTTATATGAGTGTGAACGGCCTCTAGCATATAGTTGGATGGTACTATTTATATGAGTGTGGACGGCCCCTAGCATAGAGTTGAATGGTACTATTTATATGAGTGTGAACGGCCTCTAGCATATAGTTGGATGGTACTATTTATATGAGTGTGGACGGCCCCTAGCATAGAGTTGGATGGTACTATTTATATGAGTGTGAACGGCCCCTAGCATAGAATTGGATGGTACTATTTATATTAGTGTGAACGGCCTCTAGCATATAGTAGGATGGTACTATTTATATGAGTGTGGACGGCCCCTAGCATAGAGTTGGATGGTACTAATTATATGAGTGTGAACGGCCCCTAGCATAGAATTGGATGGTACTATTTATATTAGTGTGAACGGCCTCTAGCATATAGTTGGATGGTACTATTTATATGAGTGTGGACGGCCCCTAGCATAGAGTTGGATGGTACTATTTATATGAGTGTGAACGGCCCCTAGCATAGAGTTGGATGGTACTATTTATATGAGTATGAACGGGCCCTAGCATATAGTTGAATGGTACTATTTATATGAATGTGGACGGCCCCTAGCATAGAGTTGGATGGTAATATTTATGTGAGTGTGAACGGCCCCTAGCATAGAGTTGGATGGTACTATTTATATGAGTGTGAACGGCCCCTAGCATAGAATTGGATGGTACTATTTATGTGAGTGTGAACGGCCCCTAGCATAGAGTTAGATGGTACTATTTATATGAGTGTGAACGGCCCCTAGCATAGAGTTGGATGGTACTATTTATATGAGTGTGAACGGCCCCTAGCATAGAGTTGGATGGTACTATTTATATGAGTGTGAACGGCCCCTAACATAGAGTTGAATGGTACTATTTACTTCATGTATATTTTTAGATTATGGTACCAACAGTAGACGTGGTTTAGAAGATATGTTATTAGAAATAATGAACCGTGTTAATGTCAATGACGACGATGACGACGACGATGACAACGACAACGACGACAATGATGACGATGATGATGATGATGATGATGATGATGATGATGATGATGACGATCATGATGATGATAATGATAATGATGATGATAATGATAATAAGTATGAAGATGAACGAGATGCTTATGATGATATGTTAAACTTGTCTAATGACGAAGATAACAGGTGGCTCAAATAATTCATATTAACAACATATATAAAATAATTTGAACATTTAGATTGTTGTTTTTTTTTAGAGAGATTCGTATAATCAAAGATTTTTATTATAGTTTAAGTTCATTTTGTTGTTTGTCTGTAATATATGTCCTAGTTTGTTTTTGTTTTTTACTTTTTATAATCAATTACATTACTGCTAAGAAGTTGGACTTATGTTTTTGGAATTACTTTGTGAACTTTGGATTCATTTCTTCGTATTGTATAACAAATAAACAACTTACTTTATTTGTTGTATATCTAACCTTCTGGACGATTCCATTCGTTATAGGAACGATAATGGAATGATTTAAATGATTTGTCACTTTCTTATGATAAATACGATTGAACGACATACACTTGCATAGATAATATGTGTTCAAAATTTGTCAGAATCGATATGCCGAATCCTTTCAGGCTATATCATTTAGCAACTGTGTTATCTAGTGTGTTTGCAATACTAGATATTTTCATCCTTTGAAATTACACGTTGACAAAGAGATTGTCAAAATTGCTTTAAATGTTGACTTGAACCACACTCTTGATAAACATTCAATTTCTAAAAGTCTGATGAATCAAATTATGAAATATAGATGTACTAAAGATAGAAACATATACAATTAAATAAAGAAAAATGTAAAGTAGAGTACAGGAATGGTTGACACAATGATTCAAGGGAACTACTATTTCATATGTTGTCGTATCTGTCCAGATTGTGATGTTATACTGTGCTATAATATCTGTATTTTACCTTAGCATTCCATTTCATTTGTTTTATCATCTGTCAACTGTGTGATGTGTTAAACCATATCCTAATATCTTTATGTTACATTTATCTTCCGTCTGATATGTTGTCGAGTCTGTGCAGATTGTGATGCGCTATTTCATTCCCTCAGTTATGTGTGCTACATTATTCAAATGTAGATATTTAGTTTAGTGCTCGTGACTGGTTTTACGAATAACCTCCATGAAGTCCACTCATAACCAAAGTATTGGAAAGACATATAATTTAAGTCTTTGGGAGAAAATAAACCAATTCTTTAGGAGAAAGCAAACCAATTCTTTAAGAGAAAGTAAACCAATTCTCTTTTATTATCTTTGTCGTCTGTTCTATGTGTTTTCGTGTCTGTCCAGATTTAAGATGTCTTATATCCTTCCCTCAGTTTGGTATTTATATACTTTATCTAACATTACAGTAGTGGAATTTTTCTGTCCAGATTTTTATGATGCTGAAATGATGATGATAGCTTAAGCTTCCAGTTAGACAAATGCAATGCTTTTTTCAAGCCTATAGCCAGTAACATCTGATTTGTTTCATTCAGTATTGTGCATTTGACAGAACGTTAAAGAATATGAAATCGTTTACATGTGTGACAAATTCTGCGTAATTCTGCGATACAGACGATTCACCTCACAGTCGTAGGAAATAACATTGATCAACATAAGATAAATAACTAATATCTAAAAGTATATTAAAATTACGATAAAATCTTATATAAGATTAGATACGAATGGGACCCAAATAGCAGGTTGATGAAAACAAATTGGATAGATAGCTTTCATTAGCCATCATGATATTATTTAATAGATGCATGTTGTATAATGTTATTTGATTAATCTCAAGGACCCCTCACTGTTTTATTTATTTTGTCCTACAATTATGTTAGTTTGTGTTATATAACAATGGGTTCAAATAACTGTGCTTTGTCTAAACATGTAGTAAAAAGGATATGAAATTGAAGGAACATGAGAAACTATCTAACTTTAAGAAGATTTTGAAGATACCAAAGGAGTAATCAGAATCCGTATAGTGAAGGACCAAAAAAGTAATGGCCAAAAGAAAAAAAAACAAACAACGATCTACAAGGCATACACATAAAACTAAAGATCTAGTAACACAAACCCCTATAAAAACCGGGGGTGAACTCGAATGCACAAATTAATTCAATGGAACAGTGTTTTTTTTATTGCTATTCTACATTTCACAGTCACAGTAACCATCTTCAATAATGAGTATAACTCATAGCCTAAAATGGGTAAGTCATTGCTAGCATTGATTAACTCTCTAAATGGTCTAGACACTAAACGTTAAAGCACAATAAAGTAGCTTTAGCTAACAAAAACAATGTAAATAATTCTTTATAGAAGTGACTATATCAAGTCAGCAGTGTGACTATATCAAGTCAGCAGTGTGACTATATCAAGTCAGCAGTGTGACTATATCAAGTCAGCAGTGTGAGTGGTCATGTACAGTGTTTATGTCTATCAGGAATATCAATTTTGACTCTGTTTTTACGACTCATTGATTGGATTTCGGAACTCTTCTTACAGCTAAAACAGTTCGAGTTATCTTTCGTTATATATAGTGTGTACATAATTTGAAGAGCATTTTGACACGTAGCACTTGTTCAATGTGATAATCAATGCAAGATCAAGAAAGGCTTTAAATTTGTAAAACGTTTCCATAGACAGCAAGATGTTGACACAAAATACCCATATAATGAACGAATAAATTAGTAGTATTTTTAATTTGACAACAATGTGAAATATGATTATATCATATTTTGTTTCACTTAAAAATAAACTTCATGTAAAGGATTAGATATTAATATATATTCATATGAAAAGGTTAATATTGGGCACAAGACACAGAACGAAGTCAAACAAAACAAAACAAAAACACAACATATAAATAAAGGACGAACAACACAGACTCAATCTTTAGTTTTCTTAGTAGTGTTTTGTCGGCTACTGTTTGCATTTTTATCCTTTGTCTCGTCTGATCTTATTCGATGTCCGGTTTTTAAATAAGGCAAATGTAGATTTGGATATATTATTTGATATTGTACAACGAGGGCTATCATTAGATAATTTTATAACAAGCAGTGTTTATTGATTGTGTCATTTTGTCGTTGTATTAACTACCCATAGTGACAAAGGATACAATGAATTGATTGCTAAATGTTATTAAGAATTCAATCTATAAAATCTACAACATGAAAACCTACATTAATCTGATTTTGTATATATACAACTGATGACTCTCCTTAATAAGAAGAGCTTGAATCTGTATATAGAAGAAGAACAGACAACACAATGGCCAAAAGAAAACAAACAAAAGGACACAATAACAGTTTTTGGTATGTACTATTGAACAGATACGAACAGAAAAGTTGATCGTGAAGTGCGTGAGTTATATATATATATACAACTGAACAGTCTCCTTAATAACAGCTTTAGTATGTAATATTAAACACATACGGATAGAGAAGTTGATCATGAAGTGTATGATGATTGTTATTGCTTGTTTAGAAGTAGAAAAAGCATCAAATCAATATGCGACAGCTTATTCGATCGGCTTTTTATTTTTAATAATCATATAATGGCCACAGGCGTCATACTATACCAGTGAGGACGTAGTAATTTAATTTTCATGTAACTAACACTAAGACCAATATGGCCACGTTGATGTTAATTGTTGCCAACAAACGTCCACTTACGGTAATTGATGGACATTCATTATTTATTCCTGGTTCTCTCTATCTTGTATCAAGTGCATTACAATATTTATTTTCACGCCTTCCTACATTAGCACTATTAAACTAACTCAGCATCTCGTACATATACAGTAATATAATAAGAAAATTAACACCATTCGGACAAGTTACAAATAAATAAAACTGGTTCGTCTCACATCTGCGCCTTTTATTTTGTTCACCGACAGAATTACGACTTCTGATTACCCTTTTGATATCTTCAAATATCTTCAAATGTGTGTTGTTTAATGGGATATGATCTATATCAGTGTGTCCATTCACACTCGTAAGCCGCTAGAATTATAGGTTCTAAACATGGAATTTTTAGTGGATTATGAACTAATAGCCATTACTTTGAAGCACATCCTTATGTTTATTTAGTAAATAAACGTTAGAGAATACCGAAGAATCTAGACTTTGCCTATTAATATTAAGCACCTTCATACTGGTATATTTAAACATACAACGTCATATGTAATGATTTGATTGATTTTTTTTATTTTTGGTGTTGAACACCACCTTCAGCAATATTTCAACTATATCATGGCGACCAGTTTTAGTGGTGGAAGAAGCCGGAGTCCCTGGAGAGAACCACCGACCATGGGTAAGCAACCGGTAAGCTTTATCACTTTCTGCTGCGAGTCGAATGCACGCTTTTTTGTAATTTACAAAGTGAGGTGCAAACCCACGCCGTATGGGGATAGGATTGTATGAGTTGTTAGGTAATCCAACTACCTAGTTCATTGAGCCACCCGATCCCCTACGTCATATGTAGTGGTCCCCCTTTTGTGTTCAGTCGGTTAAGGAAAGAGATGATTGTTCATTGTGTTGATATTGGTGGAATTGTTGATCATCACTGTTGAAGCTTTCTGTTCATAAGTCAGTAAAATGCTGACTCCCATATATAGCTGGGTGATCTGTGTTGTTGTAAGAAGAGTTTGAAGATACCAAAGGGGTAATCAGAATCCGTAAATCGAAGTTTGATAGTTTGGACATAATCTTGGACTTAATACATGATATATTTCCGCAAAAATGTGATTTAAATAAATACTTAATCTATAAATGAGAGATGAATGGTTGGTACTATCATTAAAATCTTAGATAGTGTAAATGCATACAAAGATATCGCAAACATAATAAAAAAAAACAGTTTTCAACCAAATTCTAATTGGCAATACAATCTCTGTACTCGTGTGACAGCTCAGAAATATAATGATGTTTAATTTTTGCAAAGCTGACATTTCCTATATATTAGCATTTAACATTAACATATATTAGTTATGGGGTAAATAAAGTGCCAGAACACCGTTTATAAATGTTATTGCTTTTTGTTCATCAGCGTGTATCACCTTGAACTCGATATCCACGACATACAAACAACGTCACGGGCAGGGATATGAATCTAATTATTGTAAGCTTAATTCAGATTATCTCCTTACTCTCATTTGCATTCATGCAAATGAGACATGCAAGACATAATGGCAGAAGGAAACATCATCTTTAGTTTATGAAAAAGGGGATAGGAATGGCTTTAGTGAAGTAAAATGAACAATTACTAAAGTGTACCCTCCTATATGACTGAAGCTTAAACAAAAGGGTGTAAAATCAATGTGTTATTCTTCTGTCCATTTATCACTCGTTGTCTAATTACAGGAAGAACTTAAACTTAGACATGATGTAAATGAACTGGTTTAATCTGTAACTAATTCATTAGAAGGTAATAAAACTGGGAACAAAAGTGCAATACCACGAAATGATCATAGGCCATATAATATCATTGACCACTCTAACAATTTCTGCTGACTACATGACCCGAGCAGAGCAACAATGTTACCTTCATCGGTAAAATTTCAAAATGAAACTAATAACCGCATTCGCCATTTGTGTCGTTATTGCTGAGTGTTTTATGTTATCTGCATACAAGCTTATGATTTCTAAGGATAGTGATATCAACTGGGTGAATCAATATGTTAACAATCAGATCAAAGTGACAATGTCCAGGCCAAATCTCAAGTCGTCAATAAATGTTATATCTTTACTGCCTTAGGATATCGTACGTGCACTTTCAAATTCTGTCATTATTAGGCATTATATTGTTCAATCTATCACGTGATTCCGTTGAACATGTTGGTATCGTTGTTAGTACAATTGCTTGGAAAAAAAACGGACTTTCGTTTGTCAATAATTTGAGTTTGCTTTGTTCTATCTTCATCAATTTGCTTTTATGCTGTAATAACGTTGATTTGTCTATCAGATATGTGACATTTATTACTGCCGTATCATACCTGTATTTTACTGTTGTTTTCGAATTGCATTGTCCATTGGATTGGGATCTTTGTTGTTCATTTACGCCGTATTTATTTTTTGTTGATTGGAGATGCATTTATTGTGGTTATTTGACAGCACACACATGTGGTTGTTCGCTTAGTAGATAAGTAGTAGTTTTGTCTTGATGACGTGTTTTCAAAAATCTATTGGCATGTTTTTTGGAGAGAATTCTGTACACTGCTTGCTGATCTGTTTACATTGCCCATTCTTGATTGTCCCCTCGGTTTTCGCGGATGTGGCCGAGTGATCTAGGGCACTGGACATAAGGCTAAGCGATTTTTGACAGCTCTAAAATCTATTTCTAACACTGTTTGGTTTAATTTTCAGACGTATATATATATATATATATACATATTTTTGTTCTTCCCTCGACGGGATTTGAACTCACACCATTGATACACTGCAGCACCATTCGCTTAGCCTTACGTCCAGCGCCCTAGACCACTCGACCACATCCATTCCCTTAAAAAGGAGCTTCAATAATCGTAGTGTTACCTTGTCTCGTAAGGCAAATCTAGAGATAGACATAAGACATGTGCATAAGCGTTTGTAGATGGTACATATATACTTAATATTATAATTTGACAGCAATCTAACTCAACATTTTTTAATATATTGTACAGGATAATGAAGAATTCATTATACAGTCACAGGAAATAAAGTATATTATACAAACGTCTACGCAAGTGACAACCATACAATATATCTGTCCCACTGGATCTCAAAGTTACTTGTGATACTAGGTTAATACTAAATATTAAGTATACGTCTGAAAATTAAACCAAACAGTGTTAGAATTAGATTTTTGAGCTGTCAAATTTTTGTTCTCCCTCAACGGGATTTGAACTCACACCATTAATTACGGAAATTCAAGTCCAACATGTTCAAACTTGCTGCATAGCCTAAATTACGATTTTCTTTTCAATGCATGTTGTTCATTCTTTTGAACTTGTTAGATCTGTTTGTCAATTAAGATTGTGGCTATATATTTTTATCTAATTATTCTACAATGCCATCTTCAAAACTGACAATAATATCATCTATCTTGTCAACTACAAATCCAATCAAAAATAATATTTCTGTAGTCAGTTCCTTAACACGCCATGGAAGTAAAGCATATAATGATACCAGTTAGATATGTTTGTCTATTTACAACAAAGAACTGAATAAACCCGATCCATCATCATAATCAGCATTAAGCTCTTTGTTGTATCAGGCAAATACCATAAACAACGTGTCTATCTACTTAGTCCTATAATGACCACAAGACACGACATAGATATAGCTTCAATATTATCAAAATGTCATAATTTGAAAGCACAAAGAATGAATTCATCCACATAATGACAATAAATATCATTATTAATTTAATAATGTATTGCATTACTGGACTCTGTTGATAGATGTTGCGTGTAAGCTACCCGTCAATGTCATTGTATGAATGAGGCTATATGCACTGTAAGTGATAAGATAAGGTAGGTGGATTGTGGGTATTTTAATGCCATATTCAACAATATTTAAATAATATTACGGTGGTCAGTTTTATTCGTGGAAAATCGGAGTAACCAGAGAAAACCACGGACTCATACAGATGCATCGAATATGCATCAACACTGGGAATCGAACCAATAAACTGTAGTGGCGATAGACATTGATTGCATGGACAGATGACAATCCAACTACCGTTCGATCACGTCCACAATGGTATCTGTGATAATGTGTACTCAAGAAACATTTGAAGATACCAAAGGGGTAATCAGAAGCCTTTCATCAAAGAAGGACAGACAATACAATGGCCAAGATACCAAAGGGGTGATCAGAAGCCTTTAATCAAAGAAGGACAGACAATACAATGGCCAAGATACCAAAGAGGTAATCAGAAGCCTTTAATCAAAGGACAGACAATGCAATGGCCAAGATACCAAAGGGGTAATCAGAAGCCTTTAATCAAAGAAGGACAGACAATACAATGGTCAAGATACCAAAGGGGTAGTCAGAAGCCTTTAATCAAAGAAGGATAGACAATACAATGGCAAAAAGAAAAAGGATAAACAACGATCTACAAAACATTACACAAAAATTAAAGATCGAGCAGCACGAATCCCACTAAACAACAGGGGTGAACTCAGATGTTCCGGAAGGGTGACACCCGTCGTAATACTCTTGTTACAAAACCCAGTGATAAGTCATGAATGAGGAAAGGACTGGATTGTGATTATTACAAACGGAACATATCCGTGGTCAGGTGTTGTTGGAATGTTGCTACATATAAATGGAAAGTTCGCAATTGGAAAATTTTAATCATCTCTTTTGTCGTAAAGTTTCGTTCTTAATCGGCCCGCATTGTCAATTTCGAGGAGTGGGTCAAGGTATGAAGAAGACCTAGGTGTATGTGGTGTATCCTTTATTTTAAGCTCAATGGGATAGATGCGATCAACAAAATCACCAACCTTACAATTATTTAGTAATAGGACAACTACACGTTGGTTTCCTTTCATATAACATGTCATAGTAATGACATCTTACATGAAGGGTAACATTACTAATGAAATAGACACTTTCTGGGATTGTAATTTGAAAGACTCCATAACAAACCAGAATTAAATTAACAATAATACTCGCATTATATGTGGTCCAATCGGATATTTTTATTCCTTGTTGACTATTTGTTTTCTTTTTTCACTCTAATCAAATAAACGTTAGAGAAAACCGAAGGGGCAATCAAGAATGGACAATCCAGAGACACCGATACTATTGGGTACACAAGACACATGACGACAATAAACGTTAGTTAAAATCTAAGGAGCAATCAAGAAAGGACAATCCAGAGATACTGGCTACATTGGGTACATAAAACACAGGACGAAGACAAACAATACAGAAAACACAACACAGGAAACTAAAAAGATGAGCATGACGAACACACCAAAAAAACCGGGGGTGAAACCGGATGCTCGCGAAGGGTAAGCAGCTCCTGTCCCACATGTAACACCCATCATGTTATTCATACAGTTAATACATGTTCGACAACAATTTACACAAACAAACACAAATAACATAAATACAAACAACTGTGAGTAAAGACGAACCGAACATCTTTTATATCCGGAAATCGTAACGAACATCACAACACGGAATCAAGAACGTAAAGACACATAATAGGACAACACAAAAAACTAAAACGATGAGCAATACAGACCAAGCTTTGATAATTATAATTAAACTTTAAAGAATTATGTTTACAGTCAATGAAAATGTGTTTTGTCGCCATTGTTGTTTCTTCTTTTTCTGTTGGTCATTGTATGTTCTGTTCTTCTTCGAACTAAGGTGTCTTATTGCCTTTGGTATCTTCAAAATGTTCTTGTACTTACTTCATAAAGATGGTAGAATTATTGCCAATCACTGTGTGTTTTCATAATTACATGAATATGTAACGTGGCTCTTAATGACTCGGGAAACATAGCTGATATTTTATATTTATACTCATTGTAAGCATCATTGTGCAGGATTATTATTTTTCTCTAAGCCGCTGGTACCACAACAAATTGGAATATACTATAAAAAAAAAACACAAAGAAAGCAAAGTTGAATGGGATTTTATTCGTAATCAAAAACAGTAACAACGGGAATAGTTTAACTATCTACTAATACTCCAATATTGGTAGTTGGAATATTGCAAAGAAGAGAGGAAAAAATACCATGCAAACCTTACATTCAACAAAGTACGAATGGCTTTACTTCCGGTTAGCACCATAATTATAAGATTAATGGAATTTTTGTGCCAACCAATTTTATCATTTTGAAAGATTCTATCTTACATATTTCATACTAACCTGTTGATTTTAACGAGTTCCCGAAATGCAACATTATTTCCCTCTTCCTGAAAAGTATGTGCTGTCTAATCGACATAGCACGGAACGTGAAGTAAACAATGTACAGGTGAGACAATGTACTTGTACAATGCCTCGCCAAACAAGTCAATCGTTATTGTCTGAACTTCCTTAATTATCTTATTCAACAAGTATAGACATAGATTAATAAGTCAAAAACATATGAAGTGGAAACAACGAAAATAAAGCCATTTTAAGTCAATATGAACTTGAATCATGTCACATACATATTAATTCTTTCATTCAACAACTCACTGTTCACGAAATGTTATCAATAACAAAACACTGCATGGGTATTGGATATCACGGAGTGGCTTATACAACCCTTGTCGTCATAAAGGGGATTGAATATCACGCAGTGGAACATACAACCTTTGTGGTCATAAAGGGCATTGAATATCACAGAATGGAATAAGCAACCTTTGTGTCAATTGTTGTCATAAAGAGCATTGAATACCACGGAGTGGCATATGTCAGATTTGTGGTCATAAAGGGCATTGAATATCACGTAGTGGTATATGTAAGTCTTGTGGCCATAAAAGGCATTGAATAACACGAAGTGATATATGCAATGTTTGTGGTCATAAACGATATTGAATATCACTTAGTGGAATATGGAAATTTTGTGATCATAAAGGGTATCGAATACCACGGAGTAGCATATGCAACTTGTGTGGTCATAGTTGGTATTGAATATCACGGAGTAGCGTGTGTAACCTCTGTGGTCATAAAAGGTATTGAATACCACAGAGTGGAATATGCAACTTTTGTGTTCACAAAAGGTATTGGATATCACGGAATGGAATATATAACCTTTATGGTCATAAAAGGTATTGAATATCACGGAGTGGAATATAAAACGTTTGTGGTCATTAAAGGTATTGAATATCACGGAGTGGAATATGCAACCTTTGCGTTCACAAAAGGTATTGGATGTCACGGAATGGAATATATAACTTGTATGGTCATAAAAGGTATTGAATATCACAGAGTGGAATATAAAACGCTTGTGGTCATAATTGGTATTGAATATCACGGAGTAACATATGCATCCTTTGTGGTCATAAAAGGTATTGAATATCACAGAATGGAATATATAACCTTTATGGTCATAAAGGGCATTGAGTGTCACGAGGTGACATATGTAGCTTTATAAAGACGGTTACTCAGTATAATGTAGTAGCAATATTGGGCATTAAATATGTAACATTTGTGTATTATTACGCTCAGAACTAGGTCTTTTAGTCGAAAAGGCATATGTAATATTTGTGTTCATAAAGGCCATTGAATATCACGGAGTGGTATATGCAAGTTTTGTGGTCATAAAGAGTATTGAATATCACGGAGGGGTATATGTAAGCTTTGTAGTCATAAAGGGCATTGAATATCACGATTGGTGTGTGTAAGCTTTGCGGTCATTAAGGGCATTGAATATCACGGAGTGGCATGTGTAAGTTTTGAGGTCATAAAGGGCATTGAAGATCACCGAGTGGTGTGTGTAAGTTTTGAGGTCATAAAGGGCATTAAACATTAGGGAGTGGTGTGTGTAAGTTTTGTGGTCATAAAGGGCATTGAATATCACGGAGTGGTATATAAAACTGCATAAAGACACCCATTTAACATCATGAAGTGACATATTATTAACAAAGGATATTGATATTAAAGTAGAAAGAAAAGCTCCTATATTATTGATTTACACCTCACAGTCACAGTAGGGACTTCAGTAAAATGCATACCTCATACACTAAAATAAGTGTGAAACAGCCCATAGCCTGCCGTTGAGCTCGATATTTTGTGGCCATAAAAGTCATTCAATATCACGAAGTTGATTATGCAATCGTTTTGGTCATAAAGACCCTATTAATGATCAAAACTTATATTTACTCCACAATAGGAATTTTGTGAAATACTTATTTCAAACTTTACTATTAACTTATCTCAAGTAATCTTAAGTAATCTTAACGGTCAGAAGCCATCAATCTGAAGATGCTTTGAATTAAAAACCAGAATCCTCATGTTTCAAATATTCTATAACACGATCAATACGAGAATCCCATTCGTTACCTTTTTAATCTTATGTTTTCAAAGACGAAATGTTTAAAAGAAATCATAATTTGAAATTAGCATGTATTTCAATATAATATTTTCTTTAATAAAATGAAAAAACCAGTTGAAGTATTATTGTGTTAATTCCACCTTATATATGAATGCTGTCTTCTGATTGGTTGATAAAAGGGTTTTTTTTTTTTTTTTTTACCAATTCTTAGTTTTTTTCGCTTTATGCCCATCGCAGGGGTATTTGTATAGCGTGGTATTACCCCGCTCGAAGGAAAAATCCCTTCTTTAAATAGTTGATGACGTCACGGATGTAATTCGAATTACTCGGGTTTCTTCTTTCAACCAACGCTAAAGTGAAGAAAAATGACAGACGACAGTGTCAGTAGTATGTTTGAAAATTTCAGACTTATTTGCATTATATTTGTTTACATGTTGTATATTGCAGCAACACGGTGATTTATTTATTTTCGATTTTGTTCCAGAAATACACTTCTTTGAAAAGATTTTTCCTGTTTTCCTAGATTGATAAAAGTCTTGGAAATCAAATGAGCGAGGTGGTATGAAGTTTTGAACCTGCTTGCATGCCACTGTTTTACTGGCTGATAAATATTCGGCGGACATAAACAAATATATCCTGTTAGTGAGGGTTATTTGCGAAAAATACCGGTTTCGAGGACAGTCTAATCTCACTCGCCGCTATGGCGGTTCGGGAAATTTGCTTCTCCTCTCAATCTGTATTTTTCGCAAATAACCCTCACTAACAGGATATATTTGCATAAAAACTGATAGTAGACGACTGTTTTGCAAGATAACGTTTTGTAGTTTCCTTCTCTGAAGATATTATAACCATCTAATTTATTGATTGATTGATTGATTGGTGCTTAACGCCAACTTTAGCAGTATTTCAGCTATATAGTGGCGTGAACAATTTTAATTATAGACTTACACATATAACCATCTTAATATAACTTAATATAACCTCCCATCGTCAATAAATAAAGTGTCGATTTATTTGTTTATAGAGAAAAGATAATATTTCGAAAAAAAAGAAAAAAAAGAAAACAAAACACCAATCAGTCTTAAATTAATTGTTGCTTAACGCCAACTTTAACAGTATTTCAGCTATTTCGTTGCATGCCAACCAGTCTTCACAATTTTGATTTTCGGTTGACATAAAATAAAAATAAGCATTTTACGAAGAACATTCAAAAGATGTCTGTGAAATTGCAGATATTTTAATTAATTGGATTTGATAACGATTAAAATGGCAGTGACGAATGCAAGGTGATGTCATACTTAACAATTACTCACAATTTTGTGGTTTCGAACTAGTACTTGTAGAAATCTTAACGGGGCAAAGTCGACTCACATGATATCAACACCTTGAGCAGTATTCGAGAAAATGTTTAAAGTCAAAAGGACTTTTATATAATATGAGTATGTACAGACAAACAATGATTTAAACCTCAAACACTTTGATTGAGCCTATCATAAAAAACGGATAATAACTTAATATAAAAAAAGTATACAACAGGTTATCTCCCCTTGCATAACAAATAATATGATAAACAGATAGCCTTTGACAAATCCACCCTTTTGCCAACATCTAAATCATTTTAAATCTTATAAATAGTATAATTACTTATACCAGAGATTTTTCTCTTGTTTTCTAATTAGCTTAAAGTTATAATAATATTGTTATTGGTTAATAATAGAAAATAAATTTAGTTACAATGGAAAAAATACATATAAAATCACAAAATTGAAGATATGTTTTAGAAATCATTACCATTTACATTCGAGTTTTGTACAATTTTGAAAATATAGTGACTTAAGATAATATACAATACATTTATTTGGCGAATAATGTTATTTTCCTGCCAGACATTTTGCTATAGAGATTTTGTAAGAAGAAAACAAAAATCATAGAATTATATTTGGCGATTTTGTGAATGATTGCGTCCAACAAAGAAAAGCGTGACTCAAAAAACAAAGATTAAAAAATTAAAGGAACTGGCGCTGCTGAGGGTATTTGCATCTAATAACTTCAACATTGAAAACTATTTTCACATATTACGAAAAAATTCTTTACAAAATTAGTGTTAATAAATCATGAAATTCTTAATTTTTATATGATAAAATTCACTTGTAATTTAAAAAAAGGAAAACAAAAGTGCACCTCTCATGAGGAAAGTACAGTATATGTGAAGGCCATTTTATCGATCGACCAATATGTAATTTACAACAGCTATCCAGCAGGAAAATAAGCGTCTGCAGTTAAATGTCAGTCTAGTAACAGCTGTATCATAGCATGAAAAGAGGAATATTACTGTATTCTTTACTAACACAAAACATATATTTGTATAGATGAATCATAACATATTCAGAAATTAGAGTGGTTTTGTTGGAAGACAAGAAATCACTTGTCCAATTTACTTTGGATCTGACGATGTTGTGTCAAGCCAGTATCTAATTTTTAATATAATTAACATTTAATTCAAAACTGCGTTTTTAAAAATAAATATTACTAGTCCCTATTAAAATCTTTCACAATATTTCAGAGTATTTATTTTCATTTATGTCACAAATTTGATTCAGGACTTACTTCCTGTTTATACGGGTTGTGATTTCTATAATTTTGTTTTTGGTATTTGGTAGTTTCAAAATAATACCCAAAGTATTAACCGTTATGTGATAATTTATCAGGGTATCAATTCTGGACATTGTTGCCTGTTGTACCTAAAAGGTTCGATATTAATGTTAATTAGTAATGCTGCCATAAGTAAACTGATGAGATTGAAATCATGATTAATATCTAGTGTTAACTGGGTGTCAAAACAACAGTTATCACCAACAAAATAGCAATACAGTTACCTCCCCTTTCCCGGTATAAATGACCATTACCCACCTGAAAGTTATTAGCACACTATTCATAGGCGATAAGCAATTGCTGTCTCACTATTAGCAACAGATAAAAGTTTCTTTTCAAGTGTAGAATATACATTGAGTTTAACAGTTTCAATTCATTGTGGTTAATATTAATAAATTAATAAAGGTCAATTTGGAGACAGAACTATCCTGTAGAAGTTCAAATAAATTTGTTCGCTTGATTATTAATACAGTAATTATATTAAGGAAATAACTGTTGAATGATAAAGATAAGTCATCAGCAGATTATATTTCTGAAGAACAAGGCTACCATTTTTAATAGTAATTTTATGGTGAAAATATCAGATTATCTCCCCTTTTATGACAAGATACCGATTGAAAACTGTCTTTCTTATGGCAAAAATACATTCGTAGATGTTTGGCACTTTATTTATATGCACAAAAGGAACTTTGACTATCTTCACTATTGAACAAAATATTGACCATAAACTATGTGTTTTATACACATCCTAATACACAAATACGTGTATGTTTTCAATAATAAAGTTAAAATGTGCAAATTCATTTGTACCTTTAGAAAAATACTTACGACATAATCTCACTTTTGTCTAACATATAGTCCAATCTAAAAGTTCCGAATTGGTTAACAATTAGTCACGTGTCCATTCAGCATTTTAGGAGTGCAAAGGTTTTTTATGTGCGTGTTTTTATTAATAAGATTCTAACTTGCATAGTATATTCTGAAGAAAAAATGAACACCCCAGAAGTTTCTTGATTTTCCTTAAAACAATTACATAGATGAGAGCACACGAAATAGAAAAAGAGTGAATTTGTTTCTTAAAGTATTATATAGCTAATACTTCTAGACATTGAAGAAGACTTATAATATCTGGAATGGCATGTAATATTGTTCAAAATTATGTAGTTTGATTGTTGTTGTTTTGACAAAAATTATATCACGGAGCATACAAAAGCTTATTAACAATAGCTAAAATGTATCTTAATCATAACACTTCATACATATCATATCTTAAAATGTGCACATTCACCATTCGTACTAAAATTCTTTACATATAATATGTGAGCGGAAAAAATGTAATGGTACGAAAATGTAAAAAAAAAAGTATTGTAAGTATAATACAATGTACATAATTATTACATGAACATGTTTCAATATTCTCCAAGTCTAGGAATCAATACGAAGGTCTCTCGTCAGTTTGACTAATCAAACGGTATGAAACATTCCGATTTAGGCCATCAAATGTCATCATCATAATTTATTTGTTATGGATTTTTTTTTATAAAAATGGCGGTTCAAACGTTTTAATGAAACAAAATATGTCCTTTCAACGACTAGACAATACCTCTCACATCTTGTGGTCAATTCTCGTACATTTACTGTGTTATTTTTGATTATTCTTCCCACACAAACTTCCGTTATATTTGAAATCTTTCCGTTCTTCCAGTCTCATTAAAATCTATCCAATTTGATATAGGTTATCCTATTTGTATCACATTCTGTCGCTTTTAATCACAGACAATGAGCAACGTGTTCTCATTAAATAGACTCTCATCATAACGTTGAGATTCGTACACTTTCCGGGTTATGCCCCTGTGACGTATATTGAGGTGACATGTTACCACTGGTACTTTGTGTCTCTATTTCCGGTGTTGTACTCGGGGTTGGTAGATTAACAATTGCAGTGGTTACAGTTAAATTATTTGATTTACTATTGTTAACATTGCCAACTGCATTCAAACTGGATCGAGACGATCGGTTTACAGTTGGGAGTCTTATTTGGATGTCATTTAATTCCTCGTGTTCCGAGTCATTGTGGTACCTCTAAAAAGTATAAATAATAGATTAAAAACTATACAATAAAACGAACTAAAACAATGTTAAACAAATAGTTAGAATGCCTAGTATAAACACTGATACATTTTATCTGCGTGTTTGGCTTTGTAAATGTTAGGACCGGAAGTGTGATGATGAATGAATTGTCTTGTAAGTTTTCTGTCAACATGTACATGTATTAACTTTAATGCATTATGCCGAAATTTTAAATAGATTTAATTTTCTCAGCATTTTTGTAATACTGTAAACATATGGAAAGAAATATAGAAAACATCCGTTTGAAATTCAATCATTCAGTTATATAGATGCAATGATTGCATAGAATGAAAACTATATCAGGTTTTGTCATTCTAAATGTCCTAATCAAGCAACCAATATGAGAAATGGCTTAAATTACAGTCTTGTTTTGTGTTTGTAATTTGAGGGAATTGAATATAATAATAATATTCCATTCATTTTCATCAAAGAATGAACAGAAAATGTATTAGATTTTTTTTCAAATTTGATCTCCATTGTCAGTTTTTTAGCTGTAGTTACAATATAACGTTTTTTTGATATTGTACATGTACATGTAGCCACACACAGTATTAACAAGCACGTTATATAGGAATTGTGTTATTTTTGCCATTATAATATCTCTCCTTCGCATTGCAGTTTCTAATTATCCCTTTGGTATCTTCAAACTGTTCTTATGGGTGCATAATGCCACTTTTAGCAATATTTAAGTTATATAATGTGCGTCAGTTTTATTGGTAGAGGACTCCCGAGTACTAGGAGAAAACCACAGACCTTCCACAAGTCAAAGAAAAACTTTATATTGCATAACGTTGTATCGAGTAAAGCTCGCCACGGTCGAGGATCAAGCTGACAACTTTACCTTTAATACAAAAATAAAAATAAATCCAACTGCCATACAATCGCTGCCAAGGTGGACCCCACATTACATATGCATCCTTCAGATGTTTCGTACACGAAATTTAATGTTTGGCTACTGTTTCATAAAATGCATATTATTTAAGAAATATGTTCAATTTTTGAATTGCTTATACGATATAAACTGGTTTGGAGCAGCTTACTCTTAATAAACCACGAAGCGCTTTAAGAAAAGCGTAAACTGTTCCAAATCAGATTATACAAGTATAATCTGTTTAAGAATTGAAAATATTCCTTATAATTTAATTTTTACAAAAAAAATTAATGATTCCTCGATTTTAAATAAGATGATTTCATGTGACTATTTGACTTTATCCGTTGTGCGAATGAATACGTTGGCGACGTCACAATACACACCCAGGTTATCAAGTATAACCAATGTTGCTCCAGGTAGATCAGCCAATCAGATTGCAGTATTCACATCAAATAAAATTATATTAATATAATTGGTAATACACTTATATTCAAAGTTCTACTAATTTCTGTTTTTTTCAATAAGAAAAGGCCAGTAAGCGATGTGTGCTTCATCTACATATATTTTATCGTCTTGCACTTCATTCTGTTACACACGTACACAGATGAAGCAAACTCATGGTTCGTATCAACATTGTACAGTAACATCTTTGAGGAACAGCTAAGGCCTATTTACACGATCTGTTTTTTCATTGCTGATTTCCATGGCTGTTAAAACACACCGTGTGAATTGGGAAGACATATGACAGATATGAAGTCAGACTGAAAACAGAGCGTTTAGAACTTTCCCTATTCTCTCTGTCAAAACAGAGCAAATAAACCAATCATGAAAAAGGTCAATAAGGTTATACTATAAATATACTGATGTGCACGTGTAATTTTCCCGGGGCGCAGGTTTGATAAGAGGGGATACTCTATGCAAAAGTTCTTCAAAATCTTCTTTGCTCATTCTCATAAAGTTTTTGAAACCTCTTTGATCCTCCTGTTCCAGCTCCCTCATTAATGTATGGTAAGCACCAACTTCTCTTCTTCGTTGTATCCATGGCCTCACCCATGTTCTCTGACCACGTTGATTGTTACAGATAATATGACAAGCAGCAGCTATCATTAAAATATATATAGGAGCAGCAAAATCATCATTCTCCATGTTGAAAATGTAAATAAAAACAAAATCTGGAGGGAAATATTAATTAGCTGAGACGTGAAATGACATACCGTCTAAACAGACTAATGAGGCATATGTTATCGGCTATGGAAAGACAGCTATGGAGAGAACAGATCGTGTAAATAGGCCTTTTTTTTTAGTGTTTGGTAGATCATTGTTTGTCCCTTGCTATTTTCTTTTTTGCCATTGCATATATTTATTGTCTGTCTTTCTTCTTCTTAGATTTACGGCTTCTGATTACCACTTTGGTATCTTAGATTTACGGCTTCTGATTGCCACTTTGGTATCTTAGACTTACGGCTTCTGATTACCACTTTGGTATCTTAGATTTACGGCTTCTGATTACCACTTTGGTATCTTAGATTTACGGCTTCTGATTACCACTTTGGTATCTTAGATTTACGGCTTCTGATCACCACTTTGGTATCTTAGATTTACGGCTTCTGATTACCACTTTGGTATCTTTAAACTTTGTTTATTTACTGAACATGATCACTGACATGGTGGAATTATAAAGCTAACCGGAACATTTCATCTGTCAAATCATTAGATTGTGTAGATAATCCGGTAAAATGGTAAACAGTAAACTTATCTAGAATATGAAGGTCATACAAATTTTATGAACGCAATGACAACATTTGGTTTAGATGTAGACAAGTCATATGAATAATTGTCAATTCTAACAAATAAATTGATATGAATATAACATTATTTTGTAAAGTGGATATACAATGAAATTGAAATAGTTATTGCATAATAAATTACATAATACGACAAATATACTGAATGAACAGAAGCAAAGGCGCATGCGTGAGTCAAGCTTTTCAGATAAAAACCAAAAAAAGCCATACACTACAAAATATGTATAATAGAAATATAATATAAATATATTTACAACCATTATCAGTATATAAAATCGATTTATATTTCAAAATATTATTGAAATCTAATATATATAGCTTTAAAATTCGCTTTTATAATCAGTTTCAGTCATCATAAGAATTAAAAAAAAAATGCTGATAAAAACGTTGATATCTAATTTTATGCGCACGACGTGTTTACATGATAATGGATGTAATTCGCATTCCAAATGCCATAGAAACAAATTAAAGCAAACGCTATTTCTGTCAAGAAAAATGAGCATCTAAAGTGTCACTACAAAAACTCATTGAAGAGATGAAAACGAAAAGAGAACCCAAGGGCCAAATTGGGATACATTTTACCTTACCTTATTGATAAAGAATCTTCGATGTGTGATGAACCTACGGGCACAACAACCCATGGAACGCCTCCTCTCCAAAGAAACAAGGGAGGGGTCCGGGGAGGGAGGGGGAATCTCCGAAGGTTTATTGGGAGCTCCGTTAAAAGCCATGTCCATTTCAACAAATGCACGATCCTACAAAAATCCATCCCATGTAGCAATCATTAAAAGTACCTTTTGTGGACTTTTACGATTCATGTGATCTAATATGAAAAAAGTAGATTATTTTTAAGAAATAATAGTAGTCCTTTAGATATAATTCCTGAAACCGTTGAATCAATGTTCTACCTTTGGATAGAATCAATTGAAAAACGATTCTCTTAAAATGTTCTCTTCAGGCTGTCGCGTTTGGTATACTAATTGGCAATATCCTCAATGCGTATTCCAGATCAGGTTTACGTAAATTGGAAGTCTTAGACGTGTGCATCTGTAATTATGCGTGCTTCAATGACTCGCTTGTTGATAATTTTATCTAATCTATACAAGCAAAAGCATCAATTAAATAGACAATTGGAGCTTATTACCACTATATCAGTTTTCTGTTTGTAATTGTTTGTATGTTTGCTCTGTAAATTTAAATGTGGCTTCCTGATTAATATAAATATATATTAC
This sequence comes from Bathymodiolus septemdierum, assembly GCA_963383655.1. NCBI lineage: Eukaryota > Metazoa > Mollusca > Bivalvia > Mytilida > Modiolidae > Bathymodiolus > Bathymodiolus septemdierum. The sequence goes on along the minus strand of OY726518.1, from coordinate 60,198,580 downwards.
AATGACAAAGTAATACGTGAAGAGAAATTAACAACTGTAACACACATCTAAAATGTTTGATTTCAATAACTCATTTTCCCTATTTTTAAAGAGTTTTTCTTCACATTTGGCTACTTTACTACATTAAGGCAGGTCACAATCAACAAGACAATATCTTAATACAACGAAAATAAATGATACACGAACAACTTCTAAGCATTATCTAACTCTATTCTCTTAAAATATCGTTTGTACATATTGTGTCATTAGATCATATGTTTTTAACTTTATAAAAAATATATTTTCTGCATATCGATACATCCAATTACACCAGAAACGGTTAACAGAGATTGAAAAATGACTAAGCATTTTGTAGTTACTTCACATGTACATACAATACTAGTTATTATATTACATTTCTAGATGAGAATGTGCTATTATACAGTAAAATTGTAAGTTATATCAGTACCACACAAAATTAGATGATCTTAAATACTTTTTTTAAGATAATGACAGTTCTGAAATAATACAAGTAAAAACAATTAGGTAATTATTAGAAGATTTTCTACTGGTCTATTGACTGTTTAATGTAAGTAATTGCTAGAAGATTTTCTTATACTGGTCTATTGACTGTTTAATGTAAGTAATTATTAGAAGATTTTCTTATCCTGGTCTATTGACTGTTTAATGTAAGTAATTATTAGAAGATTTTCTTATACTGGTCTATTGACTGTTTAATGTAAGTAATTATTAGAAGATTTTCTACTGGTCTATTGATTGTTTAATGTAAGTCATTGTTAGAAGATTTTCTTATACTGGTCAATTGACTGTTTAATGTAAGTAATTAATAGAAGATTTTCTTATCCTGGTCTATTGACTGTTTAATGTAAGTAATTATTAGAAGATTTTCTACTGGTCTATTGACTGTTTAATGTAGGTAATTATTAGAAGATTTGCTTATACTGGTCTATTGACTGTTTAATGTAAGTAATTATTAGAAGATTTTCTACTGGTCTATTGACTGTTTAATGTAAGTAATTATTAGAAGATTTTCTTATACTGGTCTATTGACTGTTTAATGTAAGTAATTATTAGAAGATTTTCTACTGGTCTATTGATTGTTTAATGTAAGTCATTGTTAAAAGATTTTTTTTACTGGTCTATTGACTGTTTAATGTAAGTAATTATTAGAAGATTTTCTACTGGTCTATTGATTGTTTAATGTAAGTCATTGTTAGAAGATTTTCTTATACTGGTCAATTGACTGTTTAATGTAAGTAATTATTAGAAGATTTTCTTATCCTGGTCTATTGACTGTTTAATGTAAGTAATTATTAGAAGATTTTCTTATCCTGGTCTATTGACTGTTTAATGTAAGTAATTATTAGAAGATTTTCTACTGGTCTATTGACTGTTTAATGTAGGTAATTATTAGAAGATTTGCTTATACTGGTCTATTGATTGTTTAATGTAAGTAATTATTAGAAGATTTTCTACTGGTCTATTGACTGTTTAATGTAAGTAATTATTAGAAGATTTTCTTTTACTGGTCTATTGACTGTTTAATGTAAGTAATTATTAGAAGATTTTCTTATACTGGTCTATTGACTCTTTAATGTAAGTAATTATTAGAAGATTTTCTTATACTGGTCTATTGACTGTTTAATGTAAGTAATTATTAGAAGATTTTTTTATACTGCTCTATTGACTGTTTAATGTAAGTAATTATTAGAAGATTTTCTTATACTGGTCTATTGACTGTTTAATGTAAGTAATTATTAGAAGATTTTCTTATACTGGTCTATTGACTGTTTAATGTAAGTAATTATTAGAAGATTTTCATATACTGGTCTATTGACTGTTTAATGTAAGTAATTGTTAGAAGATTTTCTTATACTGGTCTATTGACTGTTTAATGTAAGTAATTGTTAGAAGACTTTTTTATACTGGTCTATTGACTGTTTAATGTAAGTAATTATTAGAAGATTTTCTTATACTGGTCTATTGACTGTTTAATGTAAGTAATTATTAGAAGATTTTCTTATCCTGGTCTATTGACTGTTTAATGTAAGTAATTATTAGAAGATTTTCTACTGGTCTATTGACTGTTTAATGTAAGTAATTGTTAGAAGATTTTCTTATACTGGTCAATTGACTGTTTAATGTAAGTAATTATTAGAAGATTTTCTTATACTGGCCATTTGACTGTTTAATGTAAGTAATTATTAGAAGATTTTCTTATACTGGTCTATTGACTGTTTAATGTAAGTAATTATTAGAAGATTTGCTTATACTGGTCTATTGACTGTTTAATGTAAGTAATTATTAGAAGATTTTCTACTGGTCTATTGACTGTTTAATGTAGGTAATTATTAGAAGATTTGCTTATACTGGTCTATTGACTGTTTAATGTAAGTAATTATTAAAAGATTTTCTACTGGTCTATTGACTGTTTAATGTAAGTAATTATTAGAAGATTTTCTTATACTGGTCTATTGACTGTTTAATGTAAGTAATTATTAGAAGATTTTCTTATACTGGTCTATTGACTGTTTAATGTAAGTAATTATTAGAAGATTTTCTTATACTGGTCTATTGACTGTTTAATGTAAGTAATTATTAGAAGATTTTTTTATACTGCTCTATTGACTGTTTAATGTAAGTAATTATTAGAAGATTTTCTTATACTGGTCTATTGACTGTTTAATGTAAGTAATTATTAGAAGATTTTCTTATACTGGTCTATTGACTGTTTAATGTAAGTAATTATTAGAAGATTTTCATATACTGGTCTATTGACTGTTTAATGTAAGTAATTGTTAGAAGATTTTCTTATACTGGTCTATTGACTGTTTAATGTAAGTAATTGTTAGAAGATTTTTTTATACTGGTCTATTGACTGTTTAATGTAAGTAATTATTAGAAGATTTTCTTATACTGGTCTATTGACTGTTTAATGTAAGTAATCATTAAAAGATTTTCTTATACTGGTCTATTGACTGTTTAATGTAAGTAATTATTAGAAGATTTTCTACTGGTCTATTGACTGTTTAATGTAAGTAATTGTTAGAAGATTTTCTTATACTGGTCAATTGACTGTTTAATGTAAGTAATTATTAGAAGATTTTCTTATACTGGCCATTTGACTGTTTAATGTAAGTAATTATTAGAAGATTTTCTTATACTGGTCTATTGACTGTTTAATGTAAGTAATTATTAGAAGATTTTCTACTGGTCTATTGACTGTTTAATGTAGGTAATTATTAGAAGATTTGCTTATACTGGTCTATTGACTGTTTAATGTAGGTAATTATTAGAAGATTTTCTTATACTGGTCTATTGACTGATTAATGTAAGTAATTATTAGAAGATTTTCTACTGGTCTATTGATTTTTTAATGTAAGTCATTGTTAGAAGATTTTCTTATACTGGTCAATTGACCGTTTAATGTAAGTAATTATTAGAAGATTTTCTTATCCTGGTCTATTGACTGTTTAATGTAAGTAATTATTAGAAGATTTTCTTATACTGGTCTATTGACTGTTTAATGAAAGTAATTATTAGAAGATTTTCTACTGGTCTATTGACTGTTTAATGTAGGTAATTATTAGAAGATTTGCTTATACTGGTCTATTGACTGTTTAATGTAAGTAATTATTAAAAGATTTTCTACTGGTCTATTGACTGTTTAATGTAAGTATTTATTAGAAGATTTTCTTATACTGGTCTATTGACTGTTTAATGTAAGTAATTATTAGAAGATTTTCTTATACTGGTCTATTGACTGTTTAATGTAAGTAATTATTAGAAGATTTTCTTATACTGGTCTATTGACTGTTTAATGTAAGTAATTATTAGAAGATTTTTTTATACTGCTCTATTGACTGTTTAATGTAAGTAATTATTAGAAGATTTTCTACTGGTCTATTGACTGTTTAATGTAGGTAATTATTAGAAGATTTTTTTATACTGGTGTATTGACTGTTTAATGTAAGTAATTATTAGAAGATTTTCTTATACTGGTCTATTGACTGTTTAATGTAAGTAATTGTTAGAAGATTTTCTTATACTGGTCTATTGACTGTTTAATGTAAGTAATTGTTAGAAGATTTTTTTATACTGGTCTATTGACTGTTTAATGTAAGTAATTATTAGAAGATTTTCTTATACTGGTCTATTGACTGTTTAATGTAAGTAATTATTAGAAGATTTTCTTATACTGGTCTATTGACTGTTTAATGTGAGTAATTGTTAGAAGATTTTCTTATACTGGTCTATTGACTGTTTAATGTAAGTAATTATTAGAAGATTTTCTTATACTGGTCTATTGACTGTTTAGTGTAAGTAATTATTAGAAGATTTTCTTATCCTGGTCTATTGACTGTTTAATGTAAGTAATTATTAGAAGATTTTCTACTGGTCTATTGACTGTTTAATGTAAGTAATTGTTAGAAGATTTTCTTATACTGGTCAATTGACTGTTTAATGTAAGTAATTATTAGAAGATTTTCTTATACTGGCCATTTGACTTTTAATGTAAGTAATTATTAGAAGATTTTCTTATACTGGTCTATTGACTGTTTAATGTAAGTAATTATTAGAAGATTTTCTTATACTGGTCTATTGACTGTTTAATGTAAGTAATTATTAGAAGATTTTCTACTGGTCTATTGACTGTTTAATGTAAGTAATTATTAGAAGATTTTCTTATACTGGTCTATTGACTGTTTAGTGTAAGTAATTATTAGAAGATTTTCTTATACTGGTCTATTGACTGTTTAATGTAAGTAATTGTTAGAAGATTTTCTACTGGTCTATTGATTGTTTAATGTAAGTAATTATTAGAAGATTTTCTTATACTGGTCTATTGACTGTTTAATGAAAGTAATTATTAGAAGATTTTCTACTGGTCTATTGACTGTTTAATGTAGGTAATTATTAGAAGATTTGCTTATACTGGTCTATTGACTGTTTAATGTAAGTAATTATTAAAAGATTTTCTACTGGTCTATTGACTGTTTAATGTAAGTATTTATTAGAAGATTTTCTTATACTGGTCTATTGACTGTTTAATGTAAGTAATTATTAGAAGATTTTCTTATACTGGTCTATTGACTGTTTAATGTAAGTAATTATTAGAAGATTTTCTTATACTGGTCTATTGACTGTTTAATGTAAGTAATTATTAGAAGATTTTTTTATACTGCTCTATTGACTGTTTAATGTAAGTAATTATTAGAAGATTTTCTACTGGTCTATTGACTGTTTAATGTAGGTAATTATTAGAAGATTTTTTTATACTGGTGTATTGACTGTTTAATGTAAGTAATTATTAGAAGATTTTCTTATACTGGTCTATTGACTGTTTAATGTAAGTAATTGTTAGAAGATTTTCTTATACTGGTCTATTGACTGTTTAATGTAAGTAATTGTTAGAAGATTTTTTTATACTGGTCTATTGACTGTTTAATGTAAGTAATTATTAGAAGATTTTCTTATACTGGTCTATTGACTGTTTAATGTAAGTAATTATTAGAAGATTTTCTTATACTGGTCTATTGACTGTTTAATGTGAGTAATTGTTAGAAGATTTTCTTATACTGGTCTATTGACTGTTTAATGTAAGTAATTATTAGAAGATTTTCTTATACTGGTCTATTGACTGTTTAGTGTAAGTAATTATTAGAAGATTTTCTTATCCTGGTCTATTGACTGTTTAATGTAAGTAATTATTAGAAGATTTTCTACTGGTCTATTGACTGTTTAATGTAAGTAATTGTTAGAAGATTTTCTTATACTGGTCAATTGACTGTTTAATGTAAGTAATTATTAGAAGATTTTCTTATACTGGCCATTTGACTTTTAATGTAAGTAATTATTAGAAGATTTTCTTATACTGGTCTATTGACTGTTTAATGTAAGTAATTATTAGAAGATTTTCTTATACTGGTCTATTGACTGTTTAATGTAAGTAATTATTAGAAGATTTTCTACTGGTCTATTGACTGTTTAATGTAAGTAATTATTAGAAGATTTTCTTATACTGGTCTATTGACTGTTTAGTGTAAGTAATTATTAGAAGATTTTCTTATACTGGTCTATTGACTGTTTAATGTAAGTAATTGTTAGAAGATTTTCTACTGGTCTATTGATTGTTTAATGTAAGTAATTATTAGAAGATTTTCTTATCCTGGTCTATTGACTGTTTAATGTAAGTAATTGTTAGAAGATTTTCTTATCCTGGTCTATTGACTGTTTAATGTAAGTAATTGTTAGAAGATTTTCTTATACTGGTCTATTGACTGTTTAATGTAAGTAATTGTTAGAAGATTTTCTTATCCTGGTCTATTGACTGTTTAATGTAAGTAATTGTTAGAAGATTTTCTTATACTGTTCTATTGACTGTTTACTGTGACATGAAATAACTTTAATATTCATCTCTAATTTCTTACTATATGATTTAGACAATATGTTAACATGTGTTATATATTTAAACGATCTAGAAAAGTATTTTATTGAATTAAATGGAAACCCTTCAGAATTATTAAGTGAGCAAAGTGTTAATGAACTAAATGTATTCATCAAACTGTTTGTCATATTATATGCCGATGATACAGTTATCTTAGCTGATACTAAAGAAAGTATGCAAAATGCACTGAATATTTTCCAATCTTATTGTGAAATATGGAATCTAGAAGTCAATGTAAATAAAACAAAAGTAATGATTTTTAGTAAAGGAGAAATACGACTGAAATATGAGTTTAAGTTATAAAATAAAACACTAGAAATTGTAGATTCATATTCTTATCTTAGATTGCTATTTAAATACAATGGCAATTTTAATGAGACTCGAAAAAAACTAGCTCGCCAAGCCCAAAAATCACTCTTTAGTATTTACAAGAGTATTAGAAATGATTATATTCCGATTGACTTACAGCTTAAACTTTTTGATGCTATGGTTGAACCAATTTTACTTTACGGGTCCGAAATATGGGGTTATGAAAATATAGAAATAATTGAACAAGTCCATTTACAGTTTTGCAAGCGAATACTCAAAGTTCGAACAACAACATCTAATTTCATGGTGTATGGGGAACTGTGGAGGTTTCTTTTAGAAATAAAGGTAAACATGAGAATGGTGTCATTTTGGAATAAATTATTGCAAAATGAAAAATTAAGTAGCTCTATATATCGATTATTATTGAGTCTAAACAATAATGGTGCTCAAACCTTCAAATGGTTGAGCCATGCTGAATCAATGTTTAATGACTCAGGTCTTGGCTATATTTTTGACAGCCAGGACAGTTCTGATTATACTCGCATTAAATTACTTTTAAATCAAACTCTAAAAGATCAATTTATTCAAAGGTGGACTAGTGAAATGATAAATTCCTCAAGAGGACAGTTTTATTCTAACTTCAAAACAGATTTTTCTTTTGAAAATTATTTAACTAGACTCTCTGAAAACAAAAGAATATGGATAACAAAACTGCGCACATGTAATCTAAAAATTCCAATAGAAATGGGACGATGGAAAAATATCCCAAGGGAAAATCGTTCATGTCACTTATGTAATGAAGAAATTGGGAATGAATTTCATTACCTATTTATTTGTAATTTCCCATATTTATTAAATTTAAGAAAAAAACTTATTCCAAATTACTACACAACATACCCAAGTAACTTAAGATTAAAAGAACTTTTATCTTTTTGTAATACTAATCTATATATCAAAATATCATGTTTTATAAAGAACTTGTTAGCATCTTATAAAATTGTATTTATTTACTCACTTATTTCAGTCAAAATAACCATGTATTGTATTTACCATGTATTGTATTTATCATGTATTGTATTTATCATGTATTGTATTTACCATGTATTGTATTTATCATGTATTGTATTTACCATGTATTGTATTTACCATGTATTGTATTTATCATGTATTGTATTTATCATGTATTGTATTTATCATGTATTGTATTTATCATGTATTGTATTTATCATGTATTGTATTTACCATGTATTGTATTTATCATGTATTGTATTTACCATGTATTGTATTTATCATGTATTGTATTTACCATGTATTGTATTTATCATGTATTGTATTTACCATGTATTGTATTTATCATGTATTGTATTTATCATGTATTGTATTTCCATGTATTGTATTTATCATGTATTGTATTTATCATGTATTGTATTTACCATGTATTGTATTTATCATGTATTGTATTTCCATGTATTGTATTTATCATGTATTGTATTTATCATGTATTGTATTTACCATGTATTGTATTTATCATGTATTGTATTTACCATGTATTGTATTTATCATGTATTGTATTTACCATGTATTGTATTTATCATGTATTGTATTTACCATGTATTGTATTTATCATGTATTGTATTTACCATGTATTGTATTTACCATGTATTGTATTTATCATGTATTGTATTTATCATGTATTGTATTTATCATGTATTGTATTTATCATGTATTGTATTTACCATGTATTGTATTTATCATGTATTGTATTTACCATGTATTGTATTTACCATGTATTGTATTTACCATGTATTGTATTTACCATGTATTGTATTTATCATGTATTGTATTTACCATGTATTGTATTTATCATGTATTGTATTTACCATGTATTGTATTTATCATGTATTGTATTTATCATGTATTGTATTTACCATGTATTGTATTTATCATGTATTGTATTTACCATGTATTGTATTTACCATGTATTGTATTTACCATGTATTGTATTTACCATGTATTGTATTTACCATGTATTGTATTTACCATGTATTGTATTTACCATGTATTGTATTTATCATGTATTGTATTTACCATGTATTGTATTTATCATGTATTGTATTTACCATGTATTGTATTTATCATGTATTGTATTTACCATGTATTGTATTTATCATGTATTGTATTTACCATATATTGTATTTATCATGTATTGTATTTATCATGTATTGTATTTCCATGTATTGTATTTATCATGTATTGTATTTATCATGTATTGTATTTACCATGTATTGTATTTATCATGTATTGTATTTATCATGTATTGTATTTATCATGTATTGTATTTATCATGTATTGTATTTACCATGTATTGTATTTACCATGTATTGTATTTACCATGTATTGTATTTACCATGTATTGTATTTACCATGTATTGTATTTATCATGTATTGTATTTACCATGTATTGTATTTATCATGTATTGTATTTACCATGTATTGTATTTATCATGTATTGTATTTACCATGTATTGTATTTATCATGTATTGTATTTACCATGTATTGTATTTATCATGTATTGTATTTATCATGTACTGTATTTCCATGTATTGTATTTATCATGTATTGTATTTATCATGTATTGTATTTACCATGTATTGTATTTATCATGTATTGTATTTCCATGTATTGTATTTATCATGTATTGTATTTATCATGTATTGTATTTACCATGTATTGTATTTATCATGTATTGTATTTACCATGTATTGTATTTATCATGTATTGTATTTACCATGTATTGTATTTACCATGTATTGTATTTATCATGTATTGTATTTACCATGTATTGTATTTATCATGTATTGTATTTCCATGTATTGTATTTATCATGTATTGTATTTACCATGTATTGTATTTATCATGTATTGTATCTATCATGTATTGTATTTACTAAGTATTGTATTTATCAAGTATTGTATTTACCATGTATTGTATTTACCATGTATTGTATTTACCATGTATTGTATTTATCATGTATTGTATCTATCATGTATTGTATTTATCATGTATTGTATTTACTAAGTATTGTATTTATCAAGTATTGTATTTACCATGTATTGTATTTACCATGTATTGTATTTACTAAGTATTGTATTTATCAAGTATTGTATTTATCATGTATTGTATTTACCATGTATTGTATTTACCATGTATTGTATTTACCATGTATTGTATTTACCATGTATTGTATTTATCATGTATTGTATCTATCATGTATTGTATTTATCATGTATTGTATTTACTAAGTATTGTATTTATCAAGTATTGTATTTACCATGTATTGTATTTACCATGTATTGTATTTACTAAGTATTGTATTTATCATGTATTGTATTTCCATGTATTGTATTTACCATGTATTGTATTTACCATGTATTGTATTTACCATGTATTGTATTTATCATGTATTGTATTTACTAAGTATTGTATTTACCATGTATTGTATTTATCATGTATTGTATTTACCATGTATTGTATTTATCATGTATTGTATTTACTATGTATTGTATTTATCATGTATTGTATTTACCATGTATTGTATTTACCATGTATTGTATTTATCATGTATTGTATTTACCATGTATTGTATTTACCATGTATTGTATTTATCATGTGCTATATCTGTTATCTGTTCATTTCGTAATTTATGTATTTTTGCTTTATATGTTGACCTCATGCAACACATATATTGTGTCTGAGCGTTATCTAATAAAATCTTGAAAAATCTCTAGTTACTTCCTAAAACCAGTACATACATGTATGTACGAAAATGATACTCATTAGTAAAAGCCAAAATTGAAATTATTGTTTTTTTTTAGTTAAGACACTACAATATTGACAAAAAATATTCACGCACAACTATTTTTTTATGCCTAATAATATATTTCTCAAAGCTGTTGTGTTTCAAAAGTTGCCGAATTAAAAAAAAAAAATGTTTTAAAATTTAAAAACCAAAGCGACAGGTTGTAATGAAGAAGAATGCATTAAAATTTACATTTGATTGTTATATTATGTCATATTACACTGATTATTATTTAAATGGCATAAACAAAATATATTGAGATTTCAATAAAATTCAAAACAGAGACTGACCACGTGATTATTTGTGTTAGACCTTAAAACGGAGCGATGATATAAACAGGCAAGGCTGTTACTCTCTAAAATGATTTAATACAAAAACTTGATAATTTACGATTATTTGCTGTTGTGACTAATGTCCTATTTTTATGCCATTCATAATTGTTTGCTTTTTACTACTGCATGTAAGCGGCACCGCCATCAGAGCACAATACCACAGCAAATTGTTAGTAATGACATTATTAAATGAATATCCACAAAACAAAAGAGCACAAACTAGATATGTCTGTATCTTTAAATGGTCGGCATCAAATATTTATATTAGCGACATTGTCTACCATTGTATTTCCCTCTGGCATGTTTTATTACCATAAGTAATTTTTTCTTAACCTGATTTTCGTCACATGTTCAATAAATGTTGACGTCATACACATTTTTAGGTCTAAAACTAGGGAATATGCATAGCGTCAACATATATATTTATGAATTTCGTCATAATATTTCGAATACATGAATCTCTTGACAGCCATACTACCATACTAGAGAGAAATATACTATTAATCTACTATACCACCACCATAACATTAAATACGGGTATATGGAATTAATATATAACGTTTAACTGCAGGATACAAATATATGCTTAGATACAGGATTGAGCTAATGCAATAATTATCAAAATTCTAATATATTGGTTTTTGTCTGAAAGCAGAAGTTATATTTGCACTCGTTCATAAATTTTCATGCGTGAAACATGATGAAGTATTGTGTACAGAAATTACAAGAAAACTTTACCGTTGTTTTTTCTAAGCAGCTGAGTAGATGATGATGTTGCATTTCTAAGAAATTCTCCTGGCAATCATCTAATTCTATCCCACTCTCTTTCGCTCGCAACCTTTCTTCTGCCCGTTTTTTACTACTTATAAAGGCTGCACCACTGGCATTCTTTGCCATTCTAATTCGTGCTAATCTGGCTTTCTGTAGAAAGATAAAATGAAATGAAATTAATTAGAACATGTACAAATGTATGTTGTAAAAACAAAGCAAACAAAATAGTATCTTTCATAATTGTAGACAAACAATATCAAGTTGAACATTGACGGGTATGGCTTTCTGTAGAAAGATCAAATGAAATGAAATGAATTAAAACATGTATGTTGTAAAAGCAAACCAAACAAAATAGTATCTTTCATAATTGTAGACAAAACAATATCAAGTTGAACATTGGTGGTCTGTTGTATAATTGTTTTTTGCTGTTTGTTTGTGTTTTCTTTAACTGGTTTAATCATAAGAAATATCAGAGTTCTCTGTGGTCAGTCCGATATTCGATGTGATAAAGCCACTACCAAATTATAGTTGTTTAACTTTAAATATTTGGAGTATATTTGCCACACCTTCTCATCCTTGATTAGTTATCACACGTGTCCATTCCAAGGTTATAAGTCATACAATAAACACGACAGACAACTGATGTTGCATGTGTAGGAGGAATATTTATGCATAATTGGGGTTACAATGAGTTTTTGTTCTGAAACACATATGTATTTTCATTTATTTATGATACCAGTTTTTTATGAAAACATACCAAAAGGGTAATCTGAGGTCGTCGTTACCATGGAAAAAAAATCACCCAAAGACATCAAAGACCAACAAATTCACATCGTCGGACAATGAGTTCCTCAAATGTAAATAATTCGGGCGGGGGGAGGGGGGGGGGGGGGGGGGTCCCCGTTTCAAGTGGGATTTATGTTGCTCGATATTTGGTTGTCTGATTTCTTTTGGCCATTGTATTTGTCTGTCCTTCTGTGATTTTCGGTTTCTGACTACCCCTGTAGTATCTTCAAACTTGTTCTATGTTGTTTTCAATACCTCATAGAGACGAGAGCGTATCTGAGTGAAACTAAGACCTATACATTACTGACACTGACAAAATCTTGCAATTTGAAAAAGAGGTTGTCCTACATGTCCAATGCACTTAATGTCAAGTGTTCAATTTTAATCTCATTTCCTGTTTTCATTCCTCGAATAATATGTATTAGAATCATCACGTCCCGTCCCTTCTTCAATGGACGCGGATACTCACAATATACGTAATAAATACTATTTTAGGAAATTTCAGAGAAATAATTTAAATAGAAACCAATTGGCCGTTTTTTTCTATTCATAACTCATGTAATGGTTTATATATGTAGCTCCTTTTTATTTCTAGATATATTGTGTATTTCCCCCGTTATTCGTTGTCGTTTTAGGGGTAGATTGCATGTTGCAATGCATGACGACTGGAAACTGATCTGACTGTTATTTGTCATATCACCGCTAGCACACCCAGTACGGTGATACAGATATTATCGATAGCTGGACGTCAAAGAATTTTTATTGAATAAGGTATAATTATCATACAATGTTATATTTTATGCTAGGTATCGATAGTTTTCTTGTAATGTTTGTTAATTGTAGAAGATATTGGATACCAATCCTTAGATGCCTTAATTTGTTTAAGAGTAGAAAATATAAGATACAGAGATTCCTGTTTTATATCTAGCTACCTGTAAGGAATATTAGAAATCACGATTCGGCTTTTTTTTAATATGATTAACTTAGAGATAATGGTAGATACATAGATATATGTCCTTTTATTATGGATAAATCACTTTAATATTAGATACAGAAATTACATTGCAGTTAATCCGGCCCTTTCCTCATTTACGACTTACCACCGAAGCACATGCGTTCACCCCAAGTTTTTGTTGGGGTTTATGTTGCACGATCTTTGGTTTACTGTGTAATGTTTTGTAGATCGTTGCTTGTCGTTTTTCTTTTGGTCTATTGTGTTTTTTGTCCTTCTTCGATTTACGGTTTCTGATAACCCCTTTGGTATCTTCAAACTTTTTAAGCTCAACTACATTAGACAGTATTAGATAACGAAATTTCTATTATATTATCATGGTAAACGGTTGTAAATGTTGACTAACGATAGTCGGGTATCCATTTTACTTTTCATAACTGTATGCAGTGCTACATCGAGAGAGATTGATATTTGCTTAGTTTTCCTAACTGAGGTCAATGCTAAATAATGATAGTCGGGGTTATTTTACTTTCCTCCTATGTAATTGCAGCTATTGCTATACAATGATAGTTGGGTATTTCTTAATTTCCCCATACTGTTAACAATAGTACGCAACGACAGTCTGATATTATGAAAATAAGGTTTAAAAAATGATGGTCAATACATCTACCAATATCAACAAAAGACCTATCACAAAGACTTTGGTATTTGTCAATGGAATAAAAACGTAGATATCAAATTTTAGTGCCCACGACACGTTTCTGGAATAACCTTCGTTGGGTGGGTCAAAATCTAATAGTGCCCACGACGCGTTTCTGGAATAACCTTCGTTGGGTGGCTCAAAATCTAATAGTGCCCACGACGCGTTTATGGAATAACCTTCGTTGGGTGGCTCAAAATCTAATAGTGCCCACGACGCGCTTCTGGAATAACCTTCGTTGGGTGGGTCAAAATCTAATAGTGCCCACGACGCGTTTCTGGAATAACCTTCGTTGGGTGGCTCAAAATCTAATAGTGCCCACGACGCGTTTCTGGAATAACCTTTGTTGGGTACGCTCAAAATCTAATAGTGCCCACGACGCGTTTCTGGAATAACCTTCGTTGGGTGGCTCAAAATCTAATAGTGCCCACGACGTGTTTCTGGAATAACCTTCGTTGGGTGGCTCAAAATATAATAGTGCCCACGATGCGTTTCTGGAATAACCTTTGTTGGGTACGCTCAAAATCTAATAGTGCCCACGACGCGTTTATGGAATAACCTTCGTTGGGTGGCTCAAAATCTAATAGTGCCCACGACACGTTTCTGGAATAACCTTCGTTGGGTGGGTCAAAATCTAATAGTGCCCACGACGCGTTTCTGGAATAACCTTCGTTGGGTGGCTCAAAATCTAATAGTGCCCACGACGCGTTTCTGGAATAACCTTCGTTGGGTGGCTCAAAATCTAATAGTGCCCACGACGCGCTTCTGGAATAACCTTCGTTGGGTGGGTCAAAATCTAATAGTGCCCACGACGCGTTTCTGGAATAACCTTCGTTGGGTGGCTCAAAATCTAATAGTGCCCACGACGCGTTTCTGGAATAACCTTCGTTGGGTGGCTCAAAATCTAATAGTGCCCACGACGCGCTTCTGGAATAACCTTCGTTGGGTGGCTCAAAATCTAATAGTGCCAACGACGCGTTTCTGGAATAACCTTCGTTGGGCGGCTCAAAATCTAATAGTGCCCATGACGCGTTTCTGGAATAACCTTCGTTGGGTGGCTCAAAATCTAATAGTGCCCACGACGCGTTTCTGGAATAACCTTCGTTGGGTGGCTCAAAATCTAATAGTGCCCACGACGTGTTTCTGGAATAACCTTCGTTGGGTGGCTCAAAATATAATAGTGCCCACGATGCGTTTCTGGAATAACCTTTGTTGGGTACGCTCAAAATCTAATAGTGCCCACGACGCGTTTATGGAATAACCTTCGTTGGGTGGCTCAAAATCTAATAGTGCCCACGACGCGTTTCTGGAATAACCTTCTTTTGGTGGCTCAAAATCTAATAGTGCCCACGACGCGTTTCTGGAATAACCTTCGTTGGGTGGCTCAAAATCTAATAGTGCCCACAACGCCTTTCTGGAATAACCTTCATTGGGTGGCTCAAAATCTAATAGTGCCCACGACACGTTTCTGGAATAACCTTCGTTGGGTTGCTCAAAATCTAATAGTGCCCACGACGCGTTTCTGGAATAACCTTCGTTGGGTGGCTCAAAATCTAATAGTGCCCATGACGCGTTTCTGGAATAACCTGCGTTGGGTGGCTCAAAATCTAATAGCGCCCACGACGCGTTTCTGGAATAACATTCGTTGGGTACGGGCTCAAAATCTAAAGATTGGAAAGTCAAACAATATTAAAAGTTTTGGGAGCAAGTAAACCAAAGGGCCTAAACAGGATAGACAAAATCGGCTAAGGTCACCTATGCAACTCAGGTCATTTCTTCGGCTTGGGACGGATTTAAAACGGTTAACAACCCTGACCTTATAAACCCTGCACATATTAGATTCCACTCAAAAAGACCACACATTATCACAAACATTGTGCTATCGACTATATAATAAATAATCACAATGATTGTACTTAATTATTTATTCAGATTTTGTTTATATATTACCACCTAGGTATGATATAATTATGTTTTCTGTTATTATCGAGAATAGTTTGTTAATTATATATTATTATAGATTAACACGTGTATGATCTATAGTGAACCTAGCTGTGATGTTATAAAGATCTGGGATATATTATCAAAATCACCATTGGGAATTATTTTCATTATTTATTTAGACAATATTATATGCTTCTAACACATTTTAGATGAAACATTTATATATGTCTACGAACATAGTCGGAAAATGAGAGAATTAGAAACAAATAGAGAGGCAAACTACTGGCCAGCTTGTCACAAGCCTTTCGAAGCCTGTATAAATACATTTTATGTTTGATGACATATACGTAGACATTGAAGATACCAAAGGGGTAATCATAATCCGTACATCGAAGACGAACAGACAATTCATGGCCAAAAGAAAAGCAAAGCACAAATATTGGATTAACAAGTTACACAACATTTCACATTTAATAGAAACAAAATAGTTTTGTACGCCACTAAAACCCGTTTTCAAATGAGTTCTCTATAATCTCCGCTTAACACGCTCCGCCCCAAAACGAAATCACTGTTTAAACTTTCTTTTCATACTAACAGTCAGGGTAAAATAAGACTATATGTGTCTAGTATACAAATAAATCAACATATTATTTGTTATCAATTTGCATGGAATTTAAGAATTTCAGAATATATCGAACCAAAAATTTTATTTTTGGAAGATCCTAATCATCTATCGAAATAAAATCTACTCTTTCATTATTTACGGAAGGGATATTAGAATCCATTCGTAAAATAAGAGATTTTAATTTATTTCCCGACAAGAATAATGTTCTGGGACACAATTTATTACCCGGGTAGACCTAAATAGTATATTGGAACAAACAATTATAAATGCTTGGAATCTCAGTTAGATCTGGTCAAGATGTATATACTGAAGTTTATGATATATGAAGATAATTCAATTCAAATATTTTATTGAATAAAATGCATAAATTGAATTACACAATATCCAATGGGATCGCACATCAGGCATATGGAGACAAATCCAGACACTGTTAAGACAATCGAGATGGACATTATAAATCTTCAGACTTATATTTATATGTTTCATACAGTAGTGAGAAGTTTTAAGATTAATAAGATTTCGAGTTTTTGTTTAACTAGAAGCAGTAAAAAGGTATATAGTCCATTCAAAAAAGTTTGAAGATGTAAAAGGAATTATCAGAAGCCGTAAATCGAAGAAGGACAGATAATACAATGGATAAATAGATAAAGTATAAAGAAACAAGTAATGATCTACAAAGCACTCCACAGAAAACTAAACTGAAGACTGAACAACACGAACCCCACACAAAATAGTGGGCTTACTCGTGTGCTCCGGATGTGTAAGCAGTTCCTGTTCCACTAGTGACACCCGTCGTGTTACTGTTGAATGGCACGAACATAATCTGATATGGAAAACGTGTTGGACAGTTCTCCAGTTACAAGTACTGTATATCAGTATGTTAGTTCCCTTTGATGTTTGAAGCCTACTCATCATTGGTAGTCTTACTCTTATACGAATCAGCAACAACAACAAAAACGCTCTTCTATATTACTGAGGGATTGTCGGGCATCTCATATCAAAATATGTCCTTGAACAATTGTTGATTCATCAAATTTTCGAAATGAGTTTAATATTCTATGGTGGTATATGCCGTTCAATGTGCCATTATAGTACTTTGGTCTCCATGATTTGCTAAAGTTTGTATCTTAAAGTTATTTCTGCCATTGCCCTTTTCTCGTAATTAACCAGAAGAGAACTGTTTTATCTCTGGCTGTTATAATATACTTATATCTTAAAGGATATCATTATAGATAACATAACTTACAATAATATTATAGCTATATCGTGGCCATCAGGTTTGTTGGAAGAAACCAGATTACCCGACTAGAGACCGTCCATGGATCACGTACACATGTATAACAATAAGGACGTATTGAGTACATATTGATTGGACAGACTACTATACCATAACGGCCACAAAAAGCACACAATTCGTCGTATTAAATTAGCATCCCAATTGCAGTCTTCTTAAGCGAGCAGCCAGCAATTAAAATATTTAAATATTTGAAAGATAAAAAAAGCATAAATGTATATTGAGTCTCGCTTAGCATTAATTGATCATAAGTGACAAATGAACAAACACACAAATCTATACAGGAACACAGTAAATATGTAACTTGTAATACCAATGATATCAAACAGTATTTATATATGTCATGCGATGTATATGAAAATTTTGTGTGGACTATAAATGTTTTACAGATTTATGATATCTCATTCAATACAATGGTGGTAACACATGCTCAAGCATTTTTGATTTGGGAAGAGTAGGCTCATGATTAAATTACAAACAACGAAAAACCATTGATATATTAGGTGTTATATATAGAACGTAATACCATTATCTAATGCAGGGACAAGAACATCGAATGATCATGGTCAAAACTAAATATGTTTATCATATACAATTTTTAATTATCTAAACTCGAGAAACTATATTTATTTAACACCAGCAAAACAACAAAACTATTATGAAAAATAACTTATCGCTCACCTGTTTGCTTAGACGCTGTACATGGTTTTGAAAAAAAAAACCTTTAATTTACATTCCCATAGAAACCCATGTTAAGAAATGTCATGCGGTAGCGGCCATCTTGAACAGCATAAATTTTTGAAGACCGTCCACGTAGCACTTTGCTAGGTTTGGGTTAATTAAATCAGGTGCATTGTCAGAAATCACCCCACCCCCCCCCCCCCCCCCTCCCCCACTCAAATGTAAAATGTTTACGGACGACGATTACCACAAAATGATGACAATATCTCAGATGGATCTTGGTGACATAAAAATGGAGTTTCCCGCCATAAAATCTCAAATGAAGTGAAAACTACGGCAATTATTGAGCACGAATAGGTAACAAAGGTCCGAAAAATAATAAACTATAATATTATATTTTGTGAATACAATAATCATTATTCCCTATACTTTAATTTCATTGTTTTTAGTTCTTGTCTATAACTTCCCGCCAAAAACACGAGAGAATACTCCATAAAACGTAATGCATACGTGTATATCGATATGAATAGAATATCCATAAAATGTGAATACGCATATGTAAAACTAACAGACACACACACACACATCACAAACTTGTGTGAGTGAAAGCCACAAAATCTATAAATATTATGTATTACTACACATGCGGAACAAAATGGGATTTATTTATCTATATGTTATTGTCATTTGTTTGTATTTACCAATAGCGTGACTGCAGCCTGAAATCAGAAGTTTATTTTATCAGCATTTCTTCAGATTGAGTAAACGCCAAGATAATACATCATATCACGATTTTTAACATGCTAAACTCACAATACACTTAGCTTCAAAAAGTAAAGGTTGACACACTTCTTAAACATGATTAAACAAAACAGCAGTTTTATTAATATTTGACTATTTGTGTTCCCATTTTAAAACTGCCGTTTATATATATCCAATGAATGTTGTACTGATCACAATATTCTAATCCGATAATATGATAATACTACTTCCTTTGGTGTTCTAACCCGATAATATGATAATACTACTTCCTTTGGTGTTCTAACCCGATAATATGATAATACTACTTCCTTTGGTGTTCTAACCCGATAATATGATAATACTACTTCCTTTGGTGTTCTAACCCGATAATATGATAATACTACTTCCTTTGGTGTTCTAACCCGATAATATGATAATACTACTTCCTTTGGTGTTCTAACCCGATAATATGATAATATTACTTCCGTTGGTGTTCTAATCCGATAATATGATAATACCACTTCCTTTGGTGTTCTAACCCGCAAAGACTTTTGACTTATATGCTTTCCCAATATTTTGGCATTGAACGTATCCTGCGAAGGTTTTTCCAGAAACGCGTCATGCGCACTAAATTCGATATCTACAATTTTATCCATGCATAGAGTTTTCATATATTTACAAAACAAAAAATTGGTAGTGAATACCAGTTCTACAGATAACCGATGTTAGAATGGCAGTAAGCGTGGCTCGGTGTGACATCATAGTAGTATCACTGCAGTCAATCGCATTCGATGTGACGTCATTGTAATATCACTACAGTATTATGACTAGGAATAAAAACATTGTAATATCTCTTGTAATATCGTTCCTCAGCATGACATCATTAAAATGTCATTTCAGTAAATGTGATTCGTGATGAAATTATTACATCACCTCATTAAACGTTCTACGTATACTATTTTGCAATGTCACTTCAGAACACATGATCCGGCATACATCATTGTAATATCACTTCAGAACACATGATTCGGCATACATTATTGTAATATCACTTCAGAACACAGGATTCGGCATACATTATTGTAATATCACTTCAGAGCACAGGATTTGGCATACATTATTGTAATATCACTTCAGAATATATGATCCGGCATAAATTATTGCAGTATCATTTCAGAACGCAAGATTCGGCATATATTATTGCAATATCACTTTAGAGCACATGATTCGGTATACATTATTGTAATATCATTTCAGAACACATGATCCGGCATACATTATTGTAATATCACTTCAAAGCACAAAATTCGGCATACATTATTATAATATCACTTCAGAACACATGATTCGGTATACATTATTGTAATATCACTTCAAAACACATGATTCGGCATACATTATTGTAATATCACTTCAGAACACAACATTCGGCATACATTATTGTAATATCACTTCAGAGCACATGATTCGGTATGCAGTATTGTAATATCACTCCAGAACACAGGATTCGATATACATTATTGTAATAACTGTAATGAAAAGGGGGGGGGGGTTGGCGCTTTAAAGTCTGATTCAACCCGCCATTTCTTTTGAAATGCCTGTAAGAAGTCAGGGTCATTACGGTTTTCACAGTTTTCCGGTTGTTGACTGATTTTGTCTGTTTATATAATTATGAGTTTTGACTTTCCCTTTGTAAGATTGCTCGGAGTTCGGTAATTTTGTTATTACCCTTATCACTTCAGAACACATGATTCGGCATACATTATTGTAATATCATTTCAGAACACAGGATTCGGCATACATTATTGTAATATCACTTCGAAAACAATATTCGTCATACATTATTGTAATATCACTTCAGAGCACAGGATTCGGTATACAGTATTGTAATATCACTTCAGAACACAGGATGCGGTATACATTATTATAATATCACTTCAGAAGACATGATTCGGCATAGAAGTTCAATATCGAAATAGTGGTAAGCTACCTATATTTATTTCATCAGGACTACATATTGGGCTTTTGTGTCAACAATAGCATGATACATTATAATCACAGGACATGAGAGAACATATGTCTTGAAGAATTTGTAAGGGGAATTAAACTGAAAGAAGTTAGGAATAAAAACAAGAATACAAGTTTTGCAAGTTTGTTAAAATATTCCTATAATTTTTAGAGAAAAATCAACATGTGAGCATGTGTTACCACAATTAAATTGGTTAATCAATGACGATAAAAATATACATATTTACAATACACATAAACAAATAATGATGTCAAAATGTAAAATTAACCTTTCCATTATTTTCGTCACAGACATGGCACCACGTGTATTGAAGCGGTTGCAATGTATGAATAATGCGTAGACCATTTCTATTTTAACAATTAGTTTTCAGTCTGATTATCATAGCACAATTTACAACCATTTTGGGATATCATGTACAAAAATGAACATCATTATAATATAAAAATTTACATTTGTGCAATCACATGACATATTAAATTGAGTGTTTTCTTTCGGAATGGCTCTGGTTTTTACATATTACATATTTGTAGGCAATATAAACTGGTATACTTGCAGGAAAATAGTCTACCTTGTGTAGTGTAGGGACAATCAAATGTGTGTACATTCCGAATGATCAATGATACTTACAAATGCATATTTAAACTATATATAATTACTTATGAATGAATCCTTTTGGTGTGTTTGATTTTTGCGACAAAATATAACCAAAGCATCAGCATGTGGTCTTTAAGCGAAGTGCATGTATTTTGAACGGTACACAAGCTAATACCTTAATTCTTTGCGTGACATCAGATAATGTCATCTTTTCTAATTTGTATCTTGAAAATATAGAAAAACCGCTTCCAAAATACTACATTTCTCTAAATGACCTGATCTCAGCTTCCAAAAAAAGGGTAAGCTTGTTAAAATCATATTTAAATACTCAACGTTCCATTAATATATCACAAAACTCAATCTAATCTTTCATATAGGTCAACTTATGTATTGCTTCGGGCCTGTCCTATAACCGATTTCGCTGATAGGATGGTTGGCTTGTGGCGTTTTATTGGTTAATCCAACGGCATGAACATAAGACTACACCGAGTTCTGTCAGATATTAATTTAGTGCATAGTAGTTGACATGATGGGATTTGTGGGGGCTAACAAATATTACTAAATAGAAAAATATTGATTTGACATAGGGTGGAAGGGTTTCCAAGGGGTTATTGTGAAATTGATTATGTCCTAGTATACCTTATCTTTCCCTATCTAATGTCCATTAAAATATATGTAAAGACGTAAACCAGATTTGTCGTCGTTGTATGAAGTCATGAATAATATATCTGAATTAGTATGCAATTTGCGTCCATAGCAACCACTCGTGTAATAACAAACTTATATCATGACAGCTCTCCTTCAAATATGTCTGGGTTGACATTGATTTAATATTTACAGAAGTACATCCGTAGATGAAAGTGACGTCAAACAGATAACGCCTTCTTACCAGTGGTCAGTTAACAATCGATATTTATTGGTACTGTTTTTTGTACTGGTTATATCTATGTTAAAACTATTGACGTATGTGGTTTGATCACTTTATTTCTGCTTGTAGAGATCTACATATCAAGAGGGAAGGGTTGGAATCCCAGTGGTCTGTTTAACCCCGTCACATTTTCTGTCACCGATCCCACACCGTGACCTATATTTCCACCTACTTATATCGGTTTCATTTCTCCGCTAAGGAGTTTGCTTTATTGTTTACTATCAATACTTAACATTTTATTGTTTACTATCAATACTTAACATTTTATTGTTTACTATTCCTAATGCGGCATGATTTTTCCCTGTACTCGAAAATGAATTAAATATTTTGCACTCGACTTTTTTCATCAAGAGAAAGAGTGGTTTGTGGATATGGCTAAATCATGGATTTCATAAGTGTACTGTATTACATGTTGTCAATCCATTGGATATTGAACAAAGACTTAGTCTCATCTCCTTAGTATGATGTTCTCTGTATATTGTCTACAATGGTCAGCTTCAGGATTAGTAAGAAACGTTTGAAGATGCCAAATTGGACCAAAAGTTGTTAATGGAAGAAGAACAGATGATACAATAGCAAAATGAAAAGGACCATTATGACATACAGTGATCCACAAGCAATACAATGAAAACTGAATATACTTATCAATAAAGGAACAAGTCGACGAGACGAGGAGCATAGTTGTTACCCATTTGAATACCTACTGTCTATTGAAAAACAAGTCCACCAGTCATAGTAAATATGCTTTCAATCAAAATCTCTGTCATTTTGATGATGTTTGTTTCAGAGAGCTTTTTGTTTGAATCGCATTGATAATAAAAATTACTATACTATGGGCTATAAGAAAATTTAACACAGAATATATAAATACATCAAGTTAAAGAATAAGAAATCGTTTCATATAATCTTTTAGCAGGATTAATATATGCAGATATTGAAGGTTGCGAACGGCAATATGTAAGATATACTATCTACACAAATAATTGTCTACTCTTCTCATGAAATATAGAGAATTATTGATTTATGTTTGCCGTGCATTGCATTGACGAGCAACTCAGATAAGTGAGACTGCATCAGAAGATCATGAGTTTGGTTCGTATGAAAGTTCTTGAACATTCAGTTTGCTAGTTCGTGGCTAAATGTTCACGAACTGACGTTGTATTTGTTCCTTTTTTAGTTATCAGTTGTATATCTACGTCTTAGAAAATCGAAGCACCGGGAGAAAAATGTCTATCGTCTGTAGTAACTGGTATATTCTTAATGAATATGTTGAAAGTACTAGTTAAGTACATCTCATCCTCACCTGACGGCAGACCTATTAAATTCTCGGAGTATTGATAAAATTATATAAAATAATCAATAATCTTTAATTGCTGCCCTTGTCATGCCTTTCTATTGGACAAATTTTAAGAAGGCATCCAATTCAGGCATGTAAACACACCATCAAAGGTCATATCGCGGCTGCTACTGATATAAAACTTTGAAATTGATGTAACGTGGATGCAAGTTAGTCATAGATAAGATCTTAGTGCATGAGGACGAGGACGATGAGATATCACGATCAAATATATAGTACATTGACTACGTTCGATATTATATTTATTGCTTGCTTGTATCTCAGAATTTACAGCTATGGTGGGATTAATGAATTAAATGTATAGCAATCCCTTTCTTGATAACTAGATTGTAATGGTTAATCAGCTCGATAACTATATTGTAATGGTTAATCAGCTTGATAACTAGATTGTAATGGTTAATCAGCTTGATAACTAGATTGTAATGGTTAATCAGCTTGATAACTAGATTGTAATGGTTAATCAGCTTGATAACTAGATTGTAATGGTTAATCAGCTTGATAACTAGATTGTAATGGTTAATCAGCTTGATAACTAGATTGTAGTGGTTAATCAGCTTGATAACTAGATTGTAATGGTTAATCAGCTTGATAACTAGATTGTAATGGTTAATCAGATATAAACAAACAATGAAGCATGTCCAAATCTGCGGTTCAAGTCAATATGACCGCATACATCTCGTCATTTGATCAATATCGATTCCTTAGAGTTGAGAGGCTACTGATGCCAAGAGCAAATGAAATTCTACTGGAACCAAGAGCAGAATTAATTCTACTGGCAACAAGGGCAGATGAGATTCTACTGGCAACAAGGGCAGATGAGATTCTACTGATGCCAAGAACAGATGAGATTCTACTGGCACCAAGAGCAGATGAAATTCTACTGATACCAAGAACAGATGAGATTCTACTGGCACCAAGAGCAGATGAATTTCTACTGATATCAAGAGTAGATGCGATTCTACTGGCAACAAAGGCAGATGAGATTCTACTGATACCTAGAGCAGAGGAGATTCTACTGATACCTAGAGCAGAGGAGATTCTACTGGCATCAATAGCAGATTGAATTCTACTGTAACCAAGAGTAGATGAGATTCTACTGACAACAAGAGCAGATGAAATTCTACTGACACCAAGAGCAGATGAGATTCTACTGATGTCAAGAGCAGATGAATTTCTCCTGGTACCAAGAGCAGATGAGATTCTACTGATACCAAGAGCAGATAAGATTCTACTGGTACCAAGAACAGATGGGATTCTAATGGCACCAAGACCAGATAAGATTCTACTGGTGCCAAGACCAGATAAGATTCTACTGGTACCAAGAGCAGATGATATTCTATCGATACCAAGAGCAGATGAGATTATATTGGTACCAAGGGTATATGAAATTCTACTGGTACTAAGACCAGATATAATTCTACTGGTACCAAGAGTAGATGAGTCTTTACTAGTACCAAGATCAGATAAAATTCTACTGGTACCAAGAGCAGACGAGTCTTTACTGGTACTAAGATAAGATAAGATTCTACTGCTATCAAAAGCAGATGTAAATCAACTATCATACAATTACGTGCACAGAAATGTCATATCAGCCAAAATTGGTGCCAAGTTGAAATAAAATATAAATTTCAGTAGTCATTTGAAATTCAATGTAATCAAATATGAATATAATTTTACATACCTTTTGAGCTTTTCGTTTATCTGCTCGTTGATTTTGATGATATATACGACTAAAATTGGAAACTATTACAGGTACAGGCAAAGCTATAACTAAGACGCCACTAAGTGAACACACACCACCAACTACCTTTCCTGGAATCGTGTTAGGTACCATATCACCATATCTGTAATAAAAACACCCTGTATTAAATATGGTATGAGACAGTTATAGTCGGAACACTTTCATTAGATTGTAAAAACCTTTTTATTGTCTGTAATGACGCGACTGTCTACTAAATAGTATATAAGCCCAACTACTGAGTTTTGTTTTGACGTTGTAGATCATAAAATATTATTGAGATATGTTGTATGCATTTAGTCTTCTAATTTAAATAATCCATTTCAAATCATAACTTCGGCCTACATAATGAGGCAATATGATATAATTCTAGCCTTGCTTCACTCCATTTATTTTCAAATGGTCGCAATGTCTCATCTGTGCTGCTTATATCTTAATTTGATAAAGATTATATTTGTATTTCAATGTTTCATTATAGGTTTACATTCCATTTACGTAATCACTAGTTTGTGGAGTTCTTGTTTATTTCTATTTTTATTAAATATCTTGTATTTCAATAAGGTGTCAACTTGTGCAAAAATCTGCAGACTGTATGTGCACAGACCTTCATAATGTTAGAGCTACAACAATTAGCATTAATAAAAGAGAAAATTACAGCAACATTCAATTAATCTTTTAGTTGATTGTCACTGGCTTGTGTGTTTTTATTTTGTATTACAGAATCAAAACCAATTAATTTGCTAGAAAGGATATCCAAATAAATGAATATGAGAGACTATCCAACTTTACACTTAGATACAAAATTAGATAAAGGAACAGCGCTTTTATAGGCATGCACTAACTTCCATTGCCCAATTCAAATGTCAATCCTTTAAAATGGTGGTTAAACTAAAATAAAAACGATTATCCTTATCATTTGGCAATGATTATCAAATACATAGACATGTAATAACAGGTAGTACAATGGCGTAGTGTAATGACAACAATACGACTATGCAATCTATCAGATGCAGAAGGACTTTTAAAGATGGATGGTAAACAGGAGCCTGAATCGCCGAGTAATTAAAGCCGTTTACTTCTGACAATATGCCGGACACCACTGATATCGGTGTCGACTGCGATCAACACTACAAGTGTTAAGGTTTCCACACACTTTCACATGGTCGAGAGTTTCACCGGTCAGTTTTTCATAGAGGGCTTTGTTGTTCTTGGACTGCCTGGTTTTTGTATTGCTGTTGTTTTTGTGCTGCTGTTGTTTTTGCATTGCTGTTGTTTTTGTGCTGCTGTTGTTTTTGCATTGCTGTTGTTTTTGTGCTGCTGTTGTTTTTGTATTGTGATTGTTTTTGTGCTGCTGTTGTTTTTGTATTGTGGTTGTTTTTGTACTGTTGTTGTTTTAATACTGCTGTTGTTTTTGCATTGCTGTTGTTTGTGTACTGTTGTTGTTTGTGTACTGCTGTTGTTTTTGTACTGTTGTTGTTTGTGTACTGCTGTTGGTTTTGTACTGTTTTTGTTTTTGTACTGCTGTTGTTTTTGTACTGTTGTTGTTTGTGTACTGCTGTTGTTTTTGTACTGTTGTTGTTTGTGTACTGCTGTTGGCTTTGTACTGTTGTTATTTTTGTACTGCTGTTGTATTTGTACTGCTGTTAATTTTGCATTGTGGTTGCTGGTTTTGTACTGCTGTTGGTTTTGTATTGTGGTTGTAGCTTTTGTACTTCTGTTGGTTTTGTATTGTGGTTGTAGTTTTTGTACTTCTGTTGGTTTTGCATTGCTGTTGTTTTTGTACTGTTGTTGGTTTTGTACTGCTGTTAATTTTGCATTGTGGTTGCTGGTTTTGTACTGCTGTTGGCTTTGTATTGTGGTTGTAGTTTTTGTACTTCTGTTGGTTTTGTATTGTGGTTGTAGTTTTTGTACTTCTGTTGGTTTTGTATTGTGGTTGTAGTTTTTGTACTTCTGTTGGTTTTGTATTGTGGTTGTAGTTTTTGTACTTCTGTTGGTTTTGTATTGTGGTTGTAGTTTTTGTACTTCTGTTGGTTTTGTATTGTGGTTGTAGTTTTTGTACTTCTGTTGGTTTTGTATTGTGGTTGTAGTTTTTGTACTTCTGTTGGCTTTGCATTGTGGTTGTAGTTTTTGTACTTCTGTTGGTTTTGCATTGCTGTTGTTTTTGTACTATTGTTGTTTTTGTACTGCTGTTAATTTTGCATTGTGGTTGCTGTTTTTGTACTGCTGTTGGTTTTGTATTGTGGTTGTAGTTTTTGTACTTCTGTTGGTTTTGTATTGTGGTTGTAGTTTTTGTACTTCTGTTGGTTTTGTATTGTGGTTGTAGTTTTTGTACTTCTGTTGGTTTTGTATTGTGGTTGTAGTTTTTGTACTTCTGTTGGTTTTGTATTGTGGTTGTAGTTTTTGTACTTCTGTTCGTTTTGTATTGTGGTTGTAGTTTTTGTACTTCTGTTGGTTTTGTATTGTGGTAGTAGTTTTTGTACTTCTGTTGGTTTTGTATTGTGGTTGTAGTTTTTGTACTTCTGTTGGTTTTGCATTGCTGTAGTTTTTGTACTGTTGTTGTTTTTGTACTGCTATTCTTTTTGCATTGTGATTGCTGGTTTTGTACTGCTGTTGTTTTTGCATTGTGGTTGTTTTAATACTGCTGTTATTTTTGTATTGTTGCTGTTGTTTTTGTACTGCAGTTGTTATTTTTGTACCTCCTGGTTTTTGCATTGTGGTTGTTGTTTTTGTACTGCTGTTGTTTTTTCATTGTGGTTGTTTTTTTACTGCTGTTATTTTTGTATTGTTGTTTTTGTACTGCAGTTGTTAATTTTGTACCTCCTGGTTTTTGCATTGTGGTTGTTGTTTTTGTACTGCTGTTGTTTTAGCACTGTGGTTGTCTTTGTACTTGTTGTTCTTGAACAGCTACTATTGTTGTGCTTGTATGCTGTATTGTTTTTACTTGTGTACCATTGTTGTGTTTGCATGGTGTATTGTTTTTGCTTGTGTACTATTGTTGTGTTTGTATGCTGTATTGTTTTCGCTTGTGTACTATTGTTGTGTTTGTACGCTGTATTGTTTTTACTTGAGTACTATTGTTGTGTTTGTATGCTGTATTGTTTTTACTTGTGTACCATTGCTGTGTTTGTATGCTGTATTGTTTTTGCTTGTGTACTATTGTTGTGTTTGTATGCTGTATTGTGTTTGCTTGTGTACTATTGTTGTGCTTGTATGTTGTATTGTTTTTGCTTGTGTACTATTGTTGTGTTTGTATGCTGTATTGTTTTTTCTTGTGTACCATTGTTGTGTTTGTATGCTGTATTGTGTTTGCTTGTGTACTATTGGTGTGTTTGTATGCTGTATTGTGTTTGCTTGTGTACTATTGTTGTGCTTGTATGCTGTATTGTGTTTGCTTGTGTACTATTGTTGTGCTTGTATGCTGTATTGTGTTTGCTTGTGTACTATTGTTGTGCTTGTATGCTGTATTGTGTTTGCTTGTGTACTATTGTTGTGCTTGTATGCTGTATTGTGTTTGCTTGTGTACTATTGTTGTGCTTGTATGCTGTATTGTGTTTGCTTGTGTACTATTGTTGTGTTTGTATGCTGTATAGTTTTTGCTTGTGTACTATTGTTGTGCTGATATGCTGTATTGTGTTTGCTTGTGTACTATTGTTGTGCTTGTATGCTGTATTGTGTTTTCTTGTGTACTATTGTTGTGTTTGTATGCTGTATTGTTTTTGCTTGTGTACAATTGTTGTGTTTGTATGCTGTATTGTGTTTGCTTGTGTACTATTGTTGTGCTTGTATGCTGTATTGTTTTTGCTTGTGTACTATTGTTGTGCTTGAATGCTGTATTGTTTTTACTTGTGTACTATTGTTGTGCTTGTATGCTGTATTTTATTTGCTTGTGTACTATTGTTGTGTTTGTACGCTGTATTGTTTTTGCTTGTGTACTATTGTTGTGCTTGTATGCTATATTGTTTTTGCTTGTGTACTATTGTTGTGTTTGTATGCTGTATTGTTTTTGCTTGTGTACTATTGTTGTGCTTGTATGCTGTATTGTTTTTACTTGTGTACTATTGTGCTTGCATGCTGTATTGTTCTTGCTTGTGTACTATTGTTGTGTTTGTATGCTGTATTGTTTTTGCTTGTGTACTATTGTTGTGCTTGTATGCTGTATTGTTTTTGCTTGTGTACTATTGTGTTTGTATGCTGTATTGTTTTTGCTTGTGTACTATTGTTGTGTTTGTATGCTGTATTGTTTTTGCTTGTGTACTATTGTTGTGTTTGTATGCTGTATTGTTTTTGCTTGTGTACTATTGTTGTGTTTGTATGCTGTATTGTTTTTGCTTGTGTACTATTGTTGTGCTTGTATGCTGTATTGTTCTTGCTTGTGTACGATTGTTGTGTTTGTATGCTGTATTGTTTTTGCTTGTGTACTATTGTGTTTGTATGCTGTATTGTTTTTGCTTGTGTACGATTGTTGTGTTTGTATGCTGTATTGTTTTTGCTTGTGTACTATTGTTGTGTTTGTACGCTGTATTGTTCTTGCTTGTGTACTATTGTTGTGTTTGTATGCTGTATTGTTTTTGCTTGTGTACTATTGTTGTGCTTGTATGCTGTATTGTGTTTGCTTGTGTACTATTGTTGTGTTTGTATGCTGTATTGTTTTTGCTTGTGTACTATTGTTGTGTTTGTATGCTGTATTGTTTTTTCTAGTGTGCTATTGTTGTGTTTGTATGCTGTATTGTTTTTGCTTGTGTACTATTGTTGTGCTTGTATGCTGTATTGTTTTTGCTTGTGTACTATTGTGTTTGTATGCTGTATTGTTTTTGCTTGTGTACTATTGTTGTGTGTGTTTGTATGCTGTATTTTGTTTGCTTGTGTACTATTGTTTTGCTTGTATGCTGTATTGTTTTTGCTTGTGTACTATTGTTGTGTTTGTATGCTGTATTGTGTTTGCTTGTGTACTATTGTTGTGCTTGTATGCTGTATTGTGTTTGCTTGTGTACTATTGTTGTGCTTGTATGCTGTATTGTGTTTGCTTGTGTACTATTGGTGTGTTTGTATGCTGTATTGTGTTTGCTTGTGTACTATTGTTGTGCTTGTATGCTGTATTGTGTTTGCTTGTGTACTATTGTTGTGCTTGTATGCTGTATTGTGTTTGCTTGTGTACTATTGTTGTGTTTGTATGCTGTATAGTTTTTGCTTGTGTACTATTGTTGTGCTGATATGCTGTATTGTGTTTGCTTGTGTACTATTGTTGTGCTTGTATGCTGTATTGTGTTTGCTGGTGTTCTATTGTTGTGCTTGTATGCTGTATTGTTTTTGCTTGTGTACTATTGTTGTGTTTGTATGCTGTATTATTTTAGCTTGTGTATTATTGTTGTGTTTGTATGCTGTATTGTTTTTGCCTGTGTACTATTGTTGTGTTTGTATGCTGTATTGTTTTTGCTTGTGTACTATTGTTGTGCTTGTATGCTGTATTGTTTTTGCTTGTGTACTATTGTTGTGTTTGCATGCTGTATTATTTTTGCTTGTGTACTATTGTTGTGTTTGTATGCTGTATTGTTTTTGCTTGTGTACTATTGTTGTGTTTGTATGCTGTATTGCTTTTGCTTGTGTACTATTGTTGTGCTTGTATGCTGTATTGTTTTTGCTTGTGTACTATTGTTGTGTTTGTATGCTGTATTGTTTTTGCTTGTGTACTATTGTTGTGTTTGTATGCTGTATTGTTTTTGCTTGTGTACTATTGTTGTGTTTGTATGCTGTATTGCTTTTGCTTGTGTACTATTGTTGTGCTTGTATGCTGTATTGTTTTTGCTTGTGTACTATTGTTGTGTTTGTATGCTGTATTGTTTTTGCTTGTGTACTATTGTTGTGTTTGTACGCTGTATTGTTTTTGCTTGTGTACTATTGTTGTGTTTGCATGCTGTATTGTTTTTGCTTGTGTACTATTGTTGTGCTTGTATGCTGTATTATTTTTGCTTGTGTACTATTGTTGTGCTTGTATGCTGTATTGTTTTTTCTTGTGTACTATTGTTGTGTTTGTACGCTGTATTGTTTTTGCTTGTGTACTATTGTTGTGCTTGTATGCTGTATTGTGTTTGCTTGTGTACTATTGTTGTGTTTGCATG
Source organism: Bathymodiolus septemdierum (assembly GCA_963383655.1). NCBI lineage: Eukaryota > Metazoa > Mollusca > Bivalvia > Mytilida > Modiolidae > Bathymodiolus > Bathymodiolus septemdierum. The sequence continues at coordinate 60,166,375 of OY726518.1, read as the reverse complement.
CTGTATTGTTTTTGTTTGTGGACTATTGTTTTGTTTGTATGCTGTATTGTGTTTGCTTGTGTACTATTGTTGTGCTTGTATGCTGTATTGTTTTTGTTGTGTACTATTGTTGTGTTTGTATGCTGTATTGTTTTTGTTGTGTACTATTGTTGTGTTTGTATGCTGTATTGTGTTTGCTTGTGTACTATTGTTGTGCTTGTATGCTGTATTGTTTTTGCTTGTGTACTATTGTTGTGTTTGTATGCTGTATTGTGTTTGATTGTGTACTATTGTTGTGCTTGTATGCTGTATTATGTTTGCTTGTGTACTATTGTTGTGCTTGCATGCTGTATTGTGTTTGCTTGTGTACTATTGTTGTGCTTGTATGCTGTATTGTGTTTGCTTGTGTACTATTGTTGTGTGTGTATGCTGTATTGTTTTTGCTTGTGTACTATTGTTGTGCTTGTATGCTGTATTGTGTTTGCTTGTGTACTGTTGTTGTGTTTGTATGCTGTATTGTTTTTGCTTGTGTACTATTGTTGTGCTTGTATGCTGTATTGTTTTTGCTTGTGTACTATTGTTGTGCTTGTATGCTGTATTGTTTTTACTTGTGTACTATTGTTGTGTTTGTATGCTGTATTGTTTTTGCTTGTGTACTATTGTTGTGTTTGTATGCTGTATTATTTTTGCTTGTGTACTATTGTTGTGCTTGTATGCTGTATTGTTTTTGCTTGTGTACTATTGTTGTGCTTGTATGCTGTATTGTTTTTGTTGTGTACTATTGTTGTGTTTGTATGCTGTATTGTGTTTGCTTGTGTACTATTGTTGTGCTTGTATGCTGTATTGTTTTTGCTTGTGTACTATTGTTGTGTTTGTATGCTGTATTGTGTTTGATTGTGTACTATTGTTGTGCTTGTATGCTGTATTATGTTTGCTTGTGTACTATTGTTGTGCTTGCATGCTGTATTGTGTTTGCTTGTGTACTATTGTTGTGCTTGTATGCTGTATTGTGTTTGCTTGTGTACTATTGTTGTGTTTGTATGCTGTATTGTTTTTGCTTGTGTACTATTGTTGTGCTTGTATGCTGTATTGTGTTTGCTTGTGTACTGTTGTTGTGTTTGTATGCTGTATTGTTTTTGCTTGTGTACTATTGTTGTGCTTGTATGCTGTATTGTTTTTGCTTGTGTACTATTGTTGTGCTTGTATGCTGTATTGTTTTTACTTGTGTACTATTGTTGTGTTTGTATGCTGTATTGTTTTTGCTTGTGTACTATTGTTGTGTTTGTATGCTGTATTATTTTTGCTTGTGTACTATTGTTGTGCTTGTATGCTGTATTGTTTTTGCTTGTGTACTATTGTTGTGCTTGTATGCTGTATTGTTTTTTCTTGTGTACTATTGTTGTGCTTGTATGCTGTATTGTTTTTGCTTGTGTACTATTGTTGTGTTTGTATGCTGTATTGTTTTTGCTTGTGTACTATTGTTGTGTTTGTATGCTGTATTGTTTTTGCTTGTGTACTATTGTTGTGTTTGTATGCTGTATTGTTTTTACTTGTGTACTATTGTTGTGCTTGTATGCTGTATTGTTTTTGCTTGTGTACTATTGTTGTGTTTGTATGCTGTATTGTTTTTGCTTGTGTACTATTGTTGTGTTTGTATGCTGTATTGTTTTTGCTTGTGTACTATTGTTGTGTTTGTATGCTATATTGTTTTTGATTGTGTACTATTGTTGTGCTTGTATGCTGTATTGTTTTTTCTTGTGTGCTATTGTTGTGTTTGTATTCTGTTTTGGTTTTGTTTGTGTACTATTGTTGTGTTTGTATGCTGTATTGTTTTTGCTTGTGTACTATTGTTGTGCTTGTATGCTGTATTGTTTTTTCTTGTGTGCTATTGTTGTGTTTGTATTCTGTATTGTTTTTCTTGTGTACTATTGTTGTGTTTGTATGCTGTATTGTTTTTTCTTGTGTACTATTGTTGTGCTTGTATGCTGTATTGTTTTTGCTTGTGTACTATTGTTGTGTTTGTATGCTGTATTGTTTTTGCTTGTGTACTATTGTTGTGCTTGTATGCTGTATTGTTTTTTCTAGTGTGCTATTGTTGTGTTTGTATTCTGTATTGTTTTTCTTGTGTACTATTGTTGTGTTTGTATGCTGTATTGTTTTTGCTTGTGTACTATTGTTGTGCTTGTATACTGTATTGTGTTTGCTTGTGTACTATTGTTGTGTTTGTATGCTGTATTGTTTTTGCTTGTGTACTATTGTTGTGTTTGTATGCTGTATTGTTTTTGCTTGTGTACTATTGTTGTGTTTGTATGCTGTATTGTGTTTGCTTGTGTACTATTGTTGTGTTTGAATGCTGTATTGTTTTTACTTGTGTACTATTGTTGTGCTTGTATGCTGTATTTTATTTGCTTGTGTACTATTGTTGTGTTTGTATGCTGTATTGTTTTTGCTTGTGTACTATTGCTGTGTTTCTATGCTGTATTGTTTTTGCTTGTGTACTATTGTTGTGTTTGTATGCTGTATTGTTTTTGCTTTGTTGTTAATTTTGTATCATGATTGTACTTTTACAGGGAAATTGCTTCACAAATTGAATTATAGTGTTTTTACAATGTGTTTTAAACTGATCAGTGTCAGATTTAAGGCTGAAAAAGAACAATACCTTCTAATCATAAGAATATCAATGTCACAGGGTGGACACCATATACTCCTTTATATTATGCAATAGCCTTTTATCAAATCAAACTATCTATATATGTGGTTATAATAACAAAATAAAATAAAGGAATAATAAGTACCATACAACGTCACAGATGATATAACAATATTCAAGTTTTATTAAGACTCTCAAGTGGAAAACACAAAGATCACTATTCCCGGGAAAGTATTTAAATACATTGCAAATAAGTATTTCAAATCTGATGTATATTTGCTCTAGCATATGTAATGCTCTAAATCCTGATTGACATTAATAACTTAGATTTAGTCTTTCCGAAGCACTGATGCATACTAATTATATTCCAAGAAGGCGAGAGCATAAAATTGTCCTCTCGTGATTGAACACTTAATCGCTGATTATACCAAACTGATAGTTATTAGAAATGCAGAGTGCAGAATTCTATGTTTTTTGCTTTCGATAATGACATTTGACGGTTATGCATTACTGAGCCAATCAGACAACTTGATGGATTACAATTTTATTTGAACTATCCATGGGACCCTTTATATATAGTATTTGCTAATCGAAATATGAAAATTAGAGCTTACACACGCCATAACCATATACGTCTTACCATATTGTTAGAGCTTGCACAAGTCAAAATCATATACGTTTTACCATATTGTTAGCGCTTACACAAGTCAAAACCATGCATATCTTATCATATTGTTAGAGCTTACAGAAGTCAAAACCATATATGTCTTATCATATTGTTAGAGCTTACAGAAGTCAAAACCATATATGTCTTATCATATTGTTAGAGCTTACACAAGTCAAAACCATATATGTCTTACCATATTGTTAGAGCTTACACAAGCCAAAACCATATATGTCTTACCATATTGCTAGAGCTTACACAAGCCAAAACCATATATGTCTTACCATATTGCTAGAGCTTACAGAAGTCAAAACCATATATGTCTTATCATATTGTTAGAGCTTACAGAAGTCAAAACCATATATGTCTTACCATATTGTTAGAGCTTACAGAAGTCAAAACCATATATGTCTTATCATATTGTTAGAGCTTACACAAGTCAAAACCATATATGTCTTATCATATTGTTAGAGCTTACACAAGTCAAAACCATATATGTCTTACCATATTGTTAGAGCTTACAGAAGTCAAAACCATATACGTCTTACCATATTGTTAGAGCTTACAGAAGTCAAAACCATATATGTCTTATCATATTGTAACTCTTTGGTATACATTTTATTGTAATTTGATAATATTTATTACCAAATTATGGATCATTTGATACAGTTAAGCTTTATCTTTTATTTCAAATCGATTATAAATCAATATTATAACGTAGTATAAAGTTTATAAGGGTTGATGGGTGATTTTATAAAGTTGACTGAGCCTAGTAGATGGTTGTAAAATGTGAAAATGCCTACCAAACGATTGTATAACGTTGAAAGGTCTAGTAGAAGATTACATAGCGTGCTAGGACTTAACAAATGACTGCATAGCATTGATAATGTCTAGTAGAAGATTGTATAACGTTGAAAAGCATACCAAAATGATTGTGTAACGTTGTTGAAAGGCATATCAAATGATTGTATCACGTTGATAGGGCCTAGTAGATGATTGTATAACATTGATAATGTTTAGTAGAAGATTGTATAACGTTGAAAGGCATACTAAATGATTGCATAATGTTGTTGAAAGGCCTACCAAATGATTGCATAATGTTGTTGAAAGGCATATCAAATGATTGTATAACGTTGATAGGCCATAGTAGATGATTGTATAACGTTGATAATGTTTAGTAGAAAATTGTATAACGTTGAAAGGCATACTAAATGCTTGTATAATGTTGAAAGGCCTACCAAATGATTGCATAATGTTGTTGAAAGGCATATCAAATGATTGTATCACGTTGATAGGCCATAGTAGATGATTGTATAACGTTGATAATGTTTAGTAGAAAATTGTATAACGTTGAAAGGCATACTAAATGCTTGTATAATGTTGAAAGGCCTACCAAATGATTGCATAATGTTGTTGAAAGGCATATCAAATGATTGTATAACGTTGATAGGCCATAGTAGATGATTGTATAACGTTGATAATGTTTAGTAGAAAATTGTATAACGTTGAAAGGCATACTAAATGCTTGTATAATGTTGAAAGGCCTACCAAATGATTGCATACCGTTGTTGAAAGGCCTAACAAATGATTTCATAACGTTGATAAGGCCTAGTGGAGGATTGTATAACATTGATAATGTCTAGTAGAAAATTGTATAACATTGAAATATATACCAAATGATTGTATTATGTTGATAAGGCGTAGTAGAAGGTTACACAGCGTTGAAATGGTTTAACAAATGATTGCATAACGTTGATAAGGCCTAGTGGATGATTGTATAACATTGCATAACATTGATAAGTGAATGATGGTATAACTTTGAAAAGGTCAGAAAAATGACTGAATAACGTAGATAAGTCCTGACAGGTGATTATATAGTGTTGATAAGGCATGACGGATGATTGTATCTTGTTGGTAAAGCCTGACATGTTAAAATAATGTTAATAAGACCTAACAGATGAAACCATAGTCTTGATAATACATTGCATAGACATGAATAGTGTTGATAAGGCCACACAAATGATTGGTTAATGTTAAAAAGACCTGGTATATACTTGAATATTGTGGATAAGGTCTGAAAGATGATCGTTTATATATATTTTTATGCAATAAAATGAAAACCAAATGAATACAACATTCTCGAAAAAGTTCCAATATCTAATCGAACAATTACAAAAACAAGCAAAATCAATAGACCTAGCAAACATATACATGTAAAAGTTCACACTCGTTAGATTTTCACTATGATTGCTTAAAATACAATACAAATGCAAAATAGGCCATCTAGTCTGATGTTTCACTCCATGTACTTATATATTAATCGTTTAGCATTAACCTTTCAATGAATTCCTTGTGGGATGTACAGTATGATAATAGTGAATGAGCATTATAAAACGTATATCAAGGTTAGCAGACAAGTCACGTGGTTACTGATCTCTGCCTTGTATCATATGTTCAGACTGTGTATGTACTGTCCTGTCTGTTCTTAGCTGACAACTATTATTTGAAAATAGAAACACCTCTCATGACAGTTATATTTAGACATGATAAATACAGTAATTTGGACAGATAATGAGATTTTCGAGTAAGACAGCAATTCTGGAGCGAAATAGCAGTACAAATATTAAAAAATACTGCACTTACATAACATGTTCTCGAACAATACAAATAAACTGATAAACAAAACACACCACACTGTCGCCAATAGTTACAAGATTTAATAGGAAAATTCGTAGAAACAGAAGCAAAATGAACCCCTCTAAGACATACAAACTTTCAAACCCTTCAAAATTGCATTTTCAAAATATTAGAAATAAAGGTATAGCACACAATCACGTCAATGTGATATGACATATTATCACGTCATCATGGCATGTCATATTATTACTTCATCATTGCATGATGCATTACTACGTCATACCATTATGTCGTTATAACATAAAATAGTATCACGTCATTGTGTCATGATCACATGTTATCACATTACTATAACATTGCATATTATCACGTAACTGTGAAATGATTTATTATCACGTCATGATGACATGGCATATTTTACGTCATTATGGCATGATATGTTATTACATCATAGTTCATGACATATCATGTCACTGTGACATAGCAAACCTTTACGCCATTCTGAGATGACATATTTTCACGTCATTGCAGCATGACATATTATCACGTCACTGCGGTATGACATACAAACATGAATGAATATTGCAATAACTGTAAAATGATTAATGATTTCTTACAAGATTTTCCGTTGCAAATGTCAACCACGCTGAAAAGGAGATGATTAAAATTCAAACTCTAGAAAGAAACGTTATCATGCTATGTGTACGGAAATTAATAAATATGGAAATATGGAATCCATGTCATCTCATTATTCCATGTGCTTTTTGGGAAAAATCAAATAACGATTATTCTGACACGTACTGTGTAGACGAATACATAATATCATGAAAATCACTGCTTTGTATAGGTTCACCAAGGTTTGTAGTTTTTGAGAAAAACAATTGTATTCATATTCCTAACAGGTCATATGATACATAATGTCGCATGGAGCCAGCCATATTTGATTTCCAAATTAGCACAAATGATGAAAACATTGTACGATACGAGTTTCTATGATGTTATATATGACATGATACACTGTTTGCATGTGTAATACATACACTATTAAGCCAGATTATATCATATATGGTATCTGGGAGATCTGAATTATTGATACTATTTCTAAACATGAGAATAGTAAAATATAAATTGCTTCAATAAGTAATTCCCAAATTCCCAACGTGACGCAAGTTGTTTGAAAATTATAAGTTTTTACAAAAGGACATATATATGGTCTACTTCATATTCTACATTATTCATACAACACATTAACAGTTAGCGATTTCAGTTTGTCCTTCTCTTATAAGCCTGTATATAATTTACCATTTAAATGAACTAGTTCAGGATTCGCTTATATTGTATTGATTTAATTTATTCATAGCAGGTTTTATTTCTATTTAAATGAAGCTGTTGAAGTTTAATATTTAAATGTGCATGCGATTGCCATTCTGAATATAGACCTCTGAATGACCATCACAGCCATGTCGCTTTTAATTTGACCGGTTGGTTTTAGAGAGCTCAAAATTTATAATCTGAATAGATAACAACGTACAAAAGAGTGGAAGGACTTCCAAAGAATGGGAAAAGCCCGCATTGCCTATGCCTAGTTCATATAAATACCATGTTATCTAATGAAAGTACAGTCTATATGTATATTGATCTCCAAAAAAAACCATGACATTGTGTTGATATATTCATTAATCAACTATTTGGTCTCTAAATACCACTTACGGGTAATTGTGAAAAAAGCAGCATGAATAAGGCTCGAGTCATACGAACAGCAGAATTATTTTGTAAAAACTACACGATATAACCTTTCTCTATTGATGTAGTTTTATAGCTCTTTTGTGTGAACGAAGCTACTTTCTTTGGCATTTATTTAAGGCAAAAAATAACGGAATTGATGCATTTGTGATGACAAATCAATACCTAAATACTTATGATAATAAAGCCATTGTTTTAATTTTGATATGGCATGACATCTGAACGTAGAACCATTTCTGATCAATACGTACTTGAAGGCTTCTCCACACCATTTAGATGTTTTTTCCCCAATTATATCTTATTGTACATTACAAAAGGAAAATGACGAAAACTGTCTTTAAATGATCTTCACTTAATTTGATCTACCATGCCAATCAAAGAAACCATTGTAGCGTTTATATTTTTTAGAAGTCGGATTCCTATTTTTAAGACCTAAGCAGAGATCCCTTTAAAATAAATAATAGCATGATTCATAAAATTAAATGATTGCTCATAAAACATTTCAAAGTAGATAGGTGCATTTATGATGTAGCAATAGGTTTCTGATGCTTGGTATATCAAAGGAAATCTAACTCCCTTAAGAATGACAAGATAAAATGTCGGTCAATATAAAGTTGAAGATTATATTTCCCAACGTTGAATGCTGAACTATGATCCTTTGATATTTGTATATTAACATAGATATATAGATATATTAAATCTTCTAACATGAACATGCAAATATGGGCATCGATTAAGCGCTACCATTTGTTCGAATTTGATGATCAATCATATATTGGGGGGTCGTCGTGACCATGTGCCTACTTTAGATGGATTTACACATACTAATGTAATAAACATCTAGCTCCATTGTGACTTTAATAAAAAAAAAAAAAAAAAACGTAGATATCAAACTTAGTGCGCACAACGCGTTTCTGGAATAACCTTCATCAGGTGACGCTCAAAATCAAAAGATTGGAAAGCCAAATAATTTTAAAAAAAATTGTGAGCAAGAACACCAATAGGCCTAAACAAAACACCGAAAATAACACCAAAACAAATGTACATCACAGGTTTAAGTGAAGTTTTGGGACCAATAAATCCAAAATACCTAAACAGGATAGCAAAAATTGGTTAATGTTCCAAATGCCTGCGGGAGGAGGACCTTAGCTTTATGGACAATTCCATTATTTAATTTTGAGGTTGTGGTGATGTGTACTCTATACAGCTTCATGCGATTTGGGTTGCGACAGGTCAAAGGAAATTGCTATTTCATCAATGATCTACGTACAGTCATAATGTGTCTTAAACAAAAGATGCCCTTTGTCTTATTGTGTGACCTCTTGTGTAACACAACAAGAAATATGAATGAAAATGAAAATTTATCTAATAAAAACGCAGATATCAAATTTAGTACGCACGACGCGTTTCTGGAATAACCTACTTCAGGTATGTTCAAAATCGAAAGATTGGAAAGCCAAATAATTTCTATAACATGTATTGCTGTTCTTTACATTTGTGTCACCGATGACCATAAATCGTACTTTAAAGGGATATTAAAGCTCATTTTGGTAATTTTGTGTATCTCATGCAAACTTGCAATTGGTTCAATAAATGATATTTATGAAACATTAATCCGGTTTTTATCAATGACACTTTGTAAAAGTGACATAATTCGTTGATAATTCTGTTACATCTTCCGGTTTTTTCGGGGTTTTTCCAATAAATGAATTTTTGCTTCCTGGACAAAAATTCATTTCGACCCTTTTAAGTGATATTTTAACGATGTTAGGGATTATAGGGGCTTGCAAAGTATTTTTGGATTGTTTTTACAATTAAATTGAAAAGAAACAACTTTCGTCACGAGTTGAAAAAATATATGTTAAAACGAGCTTTAATATCCCTTTAAAGGGAGTGCTAAGCGATCCTAAGAGTGTTAAGTGGAGTAAAACTACGTCATGATAACAAATCCAAAAATAAATTCAAATATAAGATTGATTTTAAAATAACTGGTAGTTCTCGACTTTCTAGATAAAAACAATTGAAGTTAATTTCCATGAAATAAAAACAAATTATGTTGACACCAAACGTACTAGAAGTGTTTATAGTCATAAATCAATTTTAACCTTTTAAAAAGCCAATAAATTCGATATATATAGTAGGACATGTTTACTTAGTTAATGAATTAAGTCCAGAATCATTAAAATGTTTTTTTTTTGTTTTTTTTTAGTTGATTTTTCTTTGAAATAAAATAACTGTGTTAAATGCATCATTGATACAATTTAACAAACAAAAAAAAACTATCGAGATTTCAAGGAATCCAGATGGATGGGATAAACGTGAAAAACATTTGAAGGTTACAAGCATTTAACTTTAAATTATTTGGTTTTCAAATATATCGATTTTGAGCTTACTTGATGAAGGTTATATAGAACTTACCTGATGAAGGTTATTTTGAGCTTACCTGATGAAGGTTATTTTGAGCTTACCTGATGAAGGTTATTTTGAGCTTACCTGATGAAGGTTATTTTGAACTTACCTGATGAAGGTTATTTTGAGCTTACCTGATGAAGGTTATTTTGAACTTACCTGATGAAGGTTATTTTGAGCTTACCTGATGAAGGTTATTTTGAGCTTACCTGATGAAGGTTATTTCAGAAACGCGTGGTGCGTACCAAATTTAATATCCACGTTTTTGTTATTTAAGGTTTTCAGATGGAGGAGTAAAACATTAAAAATATTTAAGAGTTACGAGCACTCAATGTCTTCAAATGGATGAGTAAAAACGTTACTAACATCAAATGTTTTCAAATAGACGTCATAGACATTTAAGAGTTACAATCAATTAAGGCTTACAGTTGGGTGAGTGAAAACGCTAAGTCCATTTCAGGGTTGCAGGCTTTTAAAATTTCCAGATTAGTGAATTAAAACGCTACAAAGATTAAACGGTTACAAGCATTTATGATTTACAACCATTTATGATTGGCAAAAATATAAGGGTTCCAGATGAATGAGATGTTTATCTAATTGTAGTAAATCAGGCTTAATAATACGTTCATACAAAAGGGGTGTGGAGATCAATAACACTAGATTACCCGTTCATAGAAAATAAAGTACCCAAAACCAAACCAGTTAAATGGACAGTGGTGTATTTTCTTCTTTGGCGGTTGGTCTCGTTTCCTATCAATCATTTCTCAATGTTTGGTTTCTAGAACTATCTTGATAGCATGGTTTTCTTATTCATTCATTGCATTATTCTCACTGTTAATTGCTAAACACAGCGGGAACATAAATAATAATTACATTATGTGACATAAACACGCATTATGGTATTTTTTAGTCATAGCAAAATCCAATCTAATAACTCAGGACTGCTGAATTGGCAGAAACACTTCAAGATCCAAGTGATGATTCACATATGTATAATACTTCTATAAGAACTCATTATAAAGAGAGAAGCCAAATAAGGATCCTTTCATTTCCTCATGTTTAAAGACATGCAAAGTAAGGTGCCTATTTCCATTGAATGAAACCAGATAATGTTCCCATAATTTCCTTTCCTGATAGTCATATAAAGATCAAGAGACGTCAAATACACGAAAGGTTCCCATTATTATGTATTTTCAGACAGATGTCTCATAAGGCTCCTATAACAATTGTCTACACTTTTTTCAGAGGTCAAGCAAGGTTCCATTTTCTCTACAAAATGAACCAGTTCATATAGTTAATAGCAAGAGCACATAATATTACCATTTAGTAAAATCTATATAAATCATACTATGGATTAAGCAAAACTTCTTGTAATGGCATAAATAAACAACAATAATTTTCAAGTTATATAGAGAGATTTAGCATAATTTTTTTCTTCATCGTCCAGAAGATATATTTCGTAAAGAGAAATGCGATAACAAAAAAGATAGAAATTCAATGACGAGTGCAACCACTTAATCATAATAATCAAATATTATAATTTGTAAATTACTCCGATTCATTGCCTCGAGATAAGAGAAAATCATTCCTAAAGAAGTACTAGTAATTGAAGAACATTTTACCTTCGGCAGAAAGAAGCTGACTATCGAACGCAAACAACATTTGGAGACGAATCAATAAAAAAGAAGAAATCTTACAACGCTTACTCGACAATATTAATAGGCGTAAGAACATGATGTGGAATCATTAGTCAACCAGATGTCTGGAATAAAAAGAATAACATCTACACATATATAATAGTACTCATCAAATCTTCTCAGATCTATAGCAAATAAAAACAAAAATAAACGTTCTATTTCAAAATGTGAGAGGTCGTTGCTCGTTTTGTTGATATTGGTGGAATTGTCTTTTTTTCTCGTTTTTTTCTTCATTATGTGTGTTGCATTAGACTCAACATTAAGAAACGATACTGAAATTGTTGAGTTTATCATTGGTCGAAATTTGCATGTTATATTTGCAAGCTATTTATTATCATAGCTTATTAGCATATAAATCTGCTCAACTCTATATAGACATCGTTGATGTAATAGTGAGTATGTTCTCCTCCTGGAGTTCATACGATCATGTATTCGACCGGAAGTCGGATGCATGCAAATACTTTATGATTGATATTTGTGAGTTCTTTTATATGTACGCAACATTAAGGAACAAGAACAAGACTGGTTGGGGGAGTCAAATTATTATTATACCTCATAGATATAAGAGTGTCTGTGATTATTTGAAAAAACGTCGCATGTCAGGAAGACAAAACTTCATGTATCCCTAGACCGCGTGCTCCGGGGAAATAAATATCATGTATCCCGCTGCAGCGAGCCCCCATGGCAACCATCAACATAAACAACTACACAAAATAAAATGCTAGATTAGTTTAAAAAAATGTTTTGTTGTGTGTGTAATTTCGGTATGATAAACAATTTATAGCCCTTGTTGTAGGGAGATATAAAGGTTTGCTTACCTTCTTCGGGTAAACAAACCTTCATATCTCCCTACAAGGGTCATAAATGTATAATGTATCCCGAGTGTAGTGACATGTTTACGCGAGGACTGATATGTCAGTTAACTAGTACAATAAAACATCAACTAAAAGTGTCTAGTTCAGAGCAAAACACTCAACATGATCTCTAATTTAACTTGTTCTCCTCATCGTAATGCTGACAAATTGTTCACATGGCGCTCAGCAACAATTAATCACTCTATGTTATTCTGCAAGGTAAAATAGATTGCTTGCAGACAGAATATGCTTACTGTTTACAGATACTGTTTATGAGTACTGCAAGTAGCTTGTATATATACGTTATGGCTCCATCAATCAACCATATAACGTTGTTACGTTGACGTTTGCAATGATTTGATATGAAACAATCACGAAATAAATACAAGCAGCAGGAAAACCAACAAAAAAACTAACAAATTATGTAACTTGTTTTATGAGTTTTATAACGATCATCAGACTTACCAAAGTCTTCAGGTGTGGTATTGTCACTTTGTGTAATTACTTAAAAGGTGAGTAATGTCTCTGCTGTGGTAAAGCTTGTATGCAGGTGTAAAATTATTGCGTAATTATAATTGCATCTTTATCATATCGGCATATAAAATCATGAAATAAAGCATAGCTTTGACTGAACAAACGTTATTTAAATGTGGTTCACAATATTAATAGACATATAAAATATGGACATTCTAAGCATTCTGGAATACCTCGTCTAACTCCTGGCTTATGTACTATTACCGTCCGTACTATCAAGAATTTGTATTTTTGTTATGCGTGTGTGTGTCTGTCATTATTGTTGGATTGTAGATTTATTTGATGAATTCTTCTGACTCAACTTATTACTCAATTGTCTTGTAGTTACCATTCAATATTAAATAATAAATTCAACATCAGGACTGACTACATGTCTGTTTCAGATGTTCCTTTCAATACAGAATACACATTGTAGTCTTATTGTGGTATTAATTCAAGTTACTGGAGTGATACATCTAGGTGATAAATGTATAGTGCTGGTATGTATGGCTATGTCAGTAAATTAATTTACTCTCAGACGTTGCGTCAGACGTCAAATATCGGTAGCATTTGAACAAAGGCAAACAGGCAAATGATCATATGAAATTATTCCAACACAAAGGCAATATAATAGGTCAACGGAAGTAAATCAATATTAGCTTAAACGATTAGCTTTGGACAGACAAATTGTTTTCTCCGTCAATGGCGATTTTGATCATTTTATTATATTGTCAGTATGAACTCATTCAAGATGTACTCTGCACAGCATTATGTGATCAAATTTGTCAGTTATTTGCGACAGGTCGGTGGTTTTCTCCAAGTACTCCGGTTTCCTCCATCAATTAAACTAACCGCCACGATATAACTGAAATATTGTTGAAAGTAACGTTAAACACCATAAACCAAGCAACTAACCAAAATAAGTTTGTTGCAAAATATACACATAACAAAACCCCAACTGCAATAATATAGCTCATTTTGAGGACCATCCTGGGTATACATGGTCCATTCAAGATGGCAGTAACATGATTAAAACAAAAACTATATCAATACCTGATAGAAAGATGACCAACATGCCAAATATAATACAGGTAAAAAGTGAGAAACAGATGTCTAACAAAAAATTAAGAAATCATTTATTGAGGAAGGTAAAAAAAAACGGTATTTTCAATATAATCACTTCAGATTGTCACCTAAGCCTAAACGCTGCTGGAACGCCGAGTATTGCAATAGGACATTGCTTCCGCGCAGAGGGGTCCTAGCCATCAAGCAGTCATACCTAAAACGATTCTATCGAACAATAAACAGCAAGACATATGACATATCAAGAGCTACCTATCTCTTAAGACAGAAAATGTTATCACATACTCGGACCAATGACAAAAGAACAAATATTCTTAATAATTATCTTTCCACAAAGATATTAACGCAACATGTATCACGTAGACAGTGATGTATGGAAACGGACAATTAGATAAAGCAAGATCTACAAAGCAGGGTCGTTGACAACAAAATAAGCAACATTATAGGTCACAAAAAGTCAGATTTCTTGCTACATAGCCTTGACGTAATGAAAAAGTAGATGTATAATTTAGTGCACATGGCGCGTTTCTGGAATAATATTCATCAGATACGCTCAAAGACAAAAGATTGGAAAGCCAAATAATTTAAAAAAAAATTGTGAGCAAAAACACCAAAAGGCCTAAACAAAACAGCGAAAATAATATCATAGCAAATGTACATCACAGGTTTAAGTGGAATTCCAGATGCGAATCACCATTCACAATCTTGATAAAATGAAGACAAAAAGAGGGGAATTATATATCATATCCGTGCACTGTGTTTTTCCTACTTACATGGCCCATGCACAACTTTGAAAAAGATGAAATTATAGAGACTTTCACACAGATGGATATGAAATTTATCAGATACTGCACTAAATGTAATACGAAGTGGAACATTTTCAAATAAAGTTTCTGTACAATTTCCAATACCACCGGATAACATGTTTGGGTATTTATATTTCATTTAGCCATTAACAGTATTTTATATCACGGGATTCGCTAGCAAGGCTGTTTTATTTATTGCATATTGCTTACAAACATCAAATCAACCAATGATACCGACATGTTGCAGGAAAGATTTAAAGTAATTAAAAGAATTGGAACTCATCCTGATAAAGTGAAAATGAATCACACGAACAAACAAGCATAATCTCATTAATCAGCAATACAATATACAAGGCCACAACATAGAAATAACAGATATCGCTATAATCTCAATGTCAACATTCATAATCCAAGGTGGAAGCTTTAATTCCAAATATATCTAGTTAACCGAATGGACTTGTCTTTAATCAGCTGAATATTTTATACTACGAGTAATAGACTTTTACAAACAAAGTTTAATCAGCTGTATGAACAATGCTCTGAAACAATTTGACTAAATTTTATAATTTTGTTATGTGAAAATAAAACTCGTTGGTGACAGACATAATATTTAGTACTTCAGAGGACGGATTGGACAATATCAGAACATAGAAGGGATATTGTTCCATGATATGGTCAGCATCACTGATGCTTCTAGGTTTTCAATTTTTGATAAGCGTATGATTGAAAAGAAAATGAATATAACCGGAACACTTCTAAACATGCAACATTTTATAATTTTGATGAAGCAAAAACCGAGAACAAAATAATATACAGAAAATACCGAAATACCGCTAGAACAGTTCAAAATCTAGTCGACAAATCGTAGAAATGATTACAAAATCGATATTTCTAATGTAAATATACATAATAAAAATGACCGTTTTGATAGTGATGATCAACAATTCCATCAATACCAACAAAGCGAACAACAACCTCTAACCTCAAACAATTAAGCACAAAGAAATACCACGGTATTTGAAATCCAAAAGTCTGTTGGATTATAACCGATTAATGTGACCCATATCCTCCTCTGACAATTTGATCTCCTGATCTCCAACAGCAATACAGATATAAACAAATAACAAACAAAAGCCTGCACAGATTCGCTTTTCTATTCCAAACGACCACACACTATCACAAAAATGAATGACAACACATAAACATGGACAATACAATAACAGGATCAGTAGATGATAGTTTACTGACTACTATCTAGGAAGGTGTAATGTGTTAGCTAAAGACCATTAACCCCTTACTCTCCTCATTTTATACATGAAATTCAATACCAACAAATGGCGAATTAAGCTAGTTTTATTGGTCCATACCAAATTAAATTAAAAACGCCTAAATGCAACTACTTCCGATTGACATTAAAATTCTGGCAATGATACACTTGTGATCTTACAAGATGCTTACAAATGACCCTTCGTGTGTGTTAAAACAAGACAACTTCTTCATATTTAACACGAACGTTGTCAAGCAGCATTATCATTCGATCAGAGTTGACTGCAATGAACCTTGCAATGAATACAGAAAACAAACAACTGAAGACCAACATGACCTGAAACATAATAATATAAACAAACCATATGATGAACTCTTGTACTAAGCCATTAGGGACTGTAATAGGTTGTATGAAATGCAGTGTTACACAAATTTAAATGTAAATCGGATTACAGGACATAATGTGAAACAAAAGGTGATCAGGATGTAAAAAACAAATGTAACAAGATATATACATATGAGTGTAACTAGTTACATTATACAAGGTGTTATTTCAAACAAATGTAACACGATATATACATATGAGTGTAACTAGTTACATTATACAAGGTGTTATTTCAAACAAATGTAACAAGATATATACATATGAGTGTAACTAGTTACATTATACAAGGTGTTATTCCAAACAAATGTAACACGATATATACATATGAGTGTAACTAGTTACATTATACAAGGTGTTATTCCAAACAAACAACAAGGTATAAGCTCAGAATCATAACCGGATTGACAAGGTAAATAAGTGAGTGATTTACACGACAGACCAATGATTGAATGAGTGTTTGATATTTAACGTCCAGCGGCAAATATTGCATTAATATTCAGGATGAGTTCAACAATATATATAAACATAGTATAAAGAAATAATGGAATGACACAACTAGGGCAACAACATTTGATTGGCACTAGACAAGAATGGATAGTTCGGTATGGACGAAACATTTTGTATTTTGTAGCCGCTACAATGAGCAGGGAGAGTTCCATTCTCCGAAAACAGCACCCTCTATAGTCCACGGTCAAGATTTTCATATTATGCCCTTACAACATCCATCCTCTGTCTTTCACCTACGATGAAATTACATGTACATTTTGCCACAAGAACAGGGACAGAGAATGAAAGCGTCATGCTCGATATTCAGTTTCTCTCAGCGGCACTGTATACCAATAATAACGAATAATTTCAAATAATCCCGTGTACATTAGATTAACGTAGCATATGTATATGCATAAATTATATATGCAAGTAATTATTTCATTATATACAATTTTATACGTAACGAACACAATTATCTGTGTGTATCACCAATAAGTATTAGATATACTAGAATATGTAGTCATATTGAACTTAATTATCCAGTTTCCAGAAATAATTGACTCTATATTTGTCCCTTTAATTTGTTGTCTACTTCTAGAATTACTCTAAACACTATATTTTAAAATTTAGCACAATTTTGTAGGTTTTCTATTGTTTATGTTTATTATTTTTTATTTATCTATTTTGGTAAGGTTCGTGTTGTTGCTCAATCTTGTTTTTTTTAGACCATTGTTTGTCTTTTGGCCATTGTGTTGTCTGTCCTTCTTACATTGTGTTGTCTGTCCTTCTTACATTGTGTTGTCTGTCCTTCTTACATTGTGTTGTCTGTCCTTCTTACATTGTGTTGTCTGTCCTTCTTACATTGTGTTGTCTGTCCTTCTTACATTGTGTTGTCTGTCCTTCTTACATTGTGTTGTCTGTCCTTCTTACATTGTGTTGTCTAACCTTCTTACATTGTGTTGTCTGTCCTTCTTACATTGTGTTGTCTAACCTTCTTACATTGTGTTGTCTGTCCTTATATTCTTACATTGTGTTGTCTGTCCTTCTTACATTGTGTTGTCTGTCCTTCTTACATTGTGTTGTCTGTCCTTCTTACATTGTGTTGTGTGTCCTTCTTACATTGTGTTGTCTGTCCTTCTTACATTGCGTTGTCTGTCCTTCTTACATTGTGTTGTCTGTCCTTCTTACATTGTGTTGTCTGTCCTTCTTACATTGTGTTGTCTGTCCTTCTTACATTGTGTTGTCTGTCCTTCTTACATTGTGTTGTCTGTCCTTCTTACATTGTGTTGTCTGTCCTTCTTACATTGTGTTGTCTGTTCTTCTTACATTGTGTTGTCTGTCCTTCTTACATTGTGTTGTCTGTCCTTCTTACATTGTGTTGTCTAACCTTCTTACATTGTGTTGTCTGTCCTTACATTCTTACATTGTGTTGTCTGTCCTTCTTACATTGTGTTGTCTGTCCTTCTTACATTGTGTTGTCTGTCCTTCTTACATTGTGTTGTCTGTCCTTCTTACATTGTGTTGTCTGTCCTTCTTACATTGTGTTGTCTGTCCTTCTTACATTGTGTTGTCTGTCCTTCTTACATTGTGTTGTCTGTCCTTACATTCTTACATTGTGTTGTCTGTCCTTACATTCTTACATTGTGTTGTCTGTCCTTCTTACATTGTGTTGTCTGTCCTTCTTACATTGTGTTGTCTGTCCTTCTTACATTGTGTTGTCTGTCCTTCTTACATTGTGTTGTCTGTCCTTACATTCTTACATTGTGTTGTCTGTCCTTCTTACATTGTGTTGTCTGTCCTTCTTACATTGTGTTGTCTGTCCTTCTTACATTGTGTTGTCTGTCCTTCTTACATTGTGTTGTCTGTCCTTCTTACATTGTGTTGTCTGTCCTTCTTACATTGTGTTGTCTGTTCTTACATTCTTACATTGTGTTGTCTCTCCTTCTTACATTGTGTTGTCTGTCCTTCTTACATTGTGTTGTCTGTCCTTCTTACATTGTGTTGTCTGTCCTTACATTCTTACATTGTGTTGTCTGTCCTTCTTACATTGTGTTGTCTGTCCTTCTTACATTGTGTTGTCTGTCCTTCTTACATTGTGTTGTCTGTCCTTCTTACATTGTGTTGTCTGTCCTTACATTCTTACATTGTGTTGTCTGTCCTTCTTACATTGTGTTGTCTGTCCTTCTTACATTGTGTTATGTGTCCTTCTTACATTGTGTTGTCTAACCTTCTTACATTGTGTTGTCTGTCCTTCTTACATTGTGTTGTCTGTCCTTCTTACATTGTGTTGTCTGTCCTTCTTACATTGTGTTGTCTGTCCTTCTTACATTGTGTTGTCTGTCCTTCTTACATTGTGTTGTCTGTCCTTCTTACATTGTGTTGTCTGTCCTTCTTACATTGTGTTGTCTGTCCTTCTTACATTGTGTTGTCTAACCTTCTTACATTGTGTCGTCTGTCCTTCTTACATTGTGTTGTCTAACCTTCTTACATTGTGTTGTCTGTCCTTACATTCTTACATTGTGTTGTCTGTCCTTCTTACATTGTGTTGTCTGTCCTTCTTACATTGTGTTGTCTGTCCTTCTTACATTGTGTTGTCTGTCCTTCTTACATTGTGTTGTCTGTCCTTCTTACATTGTGTTGTCTGTCCTTCTTACATTGTGTTGTCTGTCCTTCTTACATTATGTTGTCTGTCCTTCTTACATTGTGTTGTCTGTCCTTCTTACATTGTGTTGTCTAACCTTCTTACATTGTGTTGTCTGTCCTTACATTCTTACATTGTGTTGTCTGTCCTTCTTACATTGTGTTGTCTGTCCTTCTTACATTGTGTTGTCTGTCCTTCTTACATTGTGTTGTCTGTCCTTACATTCTTACATTGTGTTGTCTGTCCTTCTTACATTGTGTTGTCTGTCCTTCTTACATTGTGTTGTCTGTCCTTCTTACATTGTGTTGTCTGTCCTTCTTACATTGTGTTGTCTGTCCTTACATTCTTACATTGTGTTGTCTGTCCTTCTTACATTGTGTTGTCTGTCCTTCTTACATTGTGTTGTCTGTCCTTCTTACATTGTGTTGTCTGTCCTTCTTACATTGTGTTGTCTGTCCTTCTTACATTGTGTTGTCTGTCCTTCTTACATTATGTTGTCTGTCCTTCTTACATTGTGTTGTCTGTCCTTCTTACATTGTGTTGTCTAACCTTCTTACATTGTGTTGTCTGTCCTTACATTCTTACATTGTGTTGTCTGTCCTTCTTACATTGTGTTGTCTGTCCTTCTTACATTGTGTTGTCTGTCCTTCTTACATTGTGTTGTCTGTCCTTACATTCTTACATTGTGTTGTCTGTCCTTCTTACATTGTGTTGTCTGTCCTTCTTACATTGTGTTGTCTGTCCTTCTTACATTGTGTTGTCTGTCCTTCTTACATTGTGTTGTCTGTCCTTACATTCTTACATTGTGTTGTCTGTCCTTCTTACATTGTGTTGTCTGTCCTTCTTACATTGTGTTGTCTGTCCTTCTTACATTGTGTTGTCTGTCCTTACATTCTTACATTGTGTTGTCTGTCCTTCTTACATTGTGTTGTCTGTCCTTCTTACATTGTGTTGTCTGTCCTTACATTGTGTTGTCTGTCCTTCTTACATTGTGTTGTCTGTCCTTCTTACATTGTGTTGTCTGTCCTTCTTACATTGTGTTGTCTGTCCTTACATTCTTACATTGTGTTGTCTGTCCTTCTTACATTGTGTTGTCTGTCCTTCTTACATTGTGTTGTGTGTCCTTCTTACATTGTGTTGTCTAACCTTCTTACATTGTGTTGTCTGTCCTTCTTACATTGTGTTGTCTGTCCTTCTTACATTGTGTTGTCTGTCCTTCTTACATTGTGTTGTCTGTCCTTCTTACATTGTGGTGTCTGTCCTTCTTACATTGTGTTGTCTGTCCTTACATTCTTACATTGTGTTATCTGTCCTTCTTACATTGTGTTGTCTAACCTTCTTACATTGTGTTGTCTGTCCTTCTTACATTGTGTTGTCTGTCCTTCTTACATTGTGCTGTCTAACCTTTTTCAATTTACAGTTTCTGATTACCCTCTTTGGTTTCACTGAAACAACAGTTCGCAGGTAAACATGTCGCTTCACTAGGACGCACTACTCCGATTCCGAGCAAAGAAGGCATTACTCTCTCTCCTTAGTGCTGCGTGTGTAGCGGAGAAGCAATAAAAAATATCAATTGCATAGTCCTTGGTTCAATCCGATGCGGTTTCGGCTTAATACAGAGTAAACACAAAGAATGATATGTTGAAACATAATTAATACCAAAGTAAGCACTACAAAAACGATTATGAAAACGGAACAATTGCAAGTTAAAAACTGTGAAAACAATGAAGGTAAAGGTTTAACGCAAAGTTAAACACTTCGAAAGCCATGATGAAAAATGTTTAATGCAAAGAGTTAAACACTTCGCAAGCGACTTATGGGAATCCATGATAGAAATACTTAATACTAAGCTACACACTGCCAAAGTCATAAATGCAAAAGGTTGAATACGAAGCTAAACACTTCAGAAGTCATGAAGGAAAAGGTTTAATGCCAAAATAAACACTATATTATTTCGCAAACAAATGAGTCTGAAGTGAATTGATACATTGGCTTTCAAGTGAAGTTTTTACTGTGATGGTAATAGCAATATTGCAGTTTTATTGAGAACAAATCAGCTATGGTGATAAAATCAATTGTATATTTCACTTACTTGAGAAACAAAACACTGAATTATAGAGCAACAGAAACGTCGAAATAGCAACAGATTAATATCGTTGTCCTGGTGACGGAAGAATAATAATGCATCTGAATGGCCAATTGCAATATCTAAACTGTGAAATTTTATTGACAGAAGTGATATATTTTGTCATTAGGTCAATTCAAAGCTGTTATTTTTACCAATATTTCTCCCGAGGTATTATTAATTAACGATATCTTCAGACTCCAATAGTAGTGATGCGTCAATCATTCGCCACATATACGTTCCGGTAAGACACCATACTATAAACACAAAACCATAAGGCAAATTCTTGAAGAAATATCTGATCAATAAATACAACACATTACTCTTTCGTTTTTAATCCAACATATATTTACACCACTACACAATTAGAAATAAAGCATACTAGTAGAAATAGTGATTTAGAGATTGAAATTGTGTCACGCTTCCATCACTCTTCATTACAAACTTTCATTAAAATGGCATTACCAAGAGATTAAGTCATAATTACAAACAACACGTCATTTTCAGGTCCAGAAAATAGGCTTATGCAAACAGTATCGGCTCTTTCAACAATTTTAGTGAATTTACCTATTGGTATGTCTCCGAACCTGTGCCTATATTTTAAAATGACTACATAATCATATGTCCGCTAGTCCCAGGGGCTAACTAACTATTTTAAGAAATGACATCAATGAAAACGTAGATATCTATCAACATATGTATTTACATTGTTTTCATTTTCTATATAAAAAACAGCTTCCATAATTGATTTGTTCTTTCAAATTACAACTTATCTACATTTGTTGTAATGAGATATACTTCGGTCAACTCGTGTATTTAATTCTTATTATCTTAATAACGTTTGACATTGCAATAATTTCCTCTGAGGCCACGAAGCACACTAGAACTTTAAACATAGCAGCTTAGCAGTTAAAATGTCAATAAAACATTTCAAAACCTGCCTTCTAGGCAATACTTTGTCATAATTTGAATAATTATATTACAACAAGGTCAATAAAATTTTCTGAAAGCGATAAATCTTATCTCAGAGAGATACCGGCAGCACAAAATTAAAATATCTACGGAAATCTCGAATGGTGATTATAATAACAGTCATAAGTAACAATTTTATATTCAAAGCAATCACCTTGTACGATGAACACACTTCATTGTTTTAAATGGATGAACGCTTTGCAAACATGCAATACTGGCAGCAAGATTATCAAACATTGTGTAAGCTGTCTAGTGTTCTGATGATGATGATTAAACACTTCGGAGTGTAAATAATGAGAAACTGACAAGGTATTTTTAAGACTATGTCATGTACCTGACAAACTCTTATTTATACAGTGCAGGTAAATAATAAATTTGTTCGTATTCTAGGCATTCAATTCTTATATCACAATTAGCATGATTATTTTGCACGTGCAAATGAACGTTCAAGCATTAACCTTGAAAGATAAGACATATTCTATTTGTGAGACATAATACGATGTCAAACAATGAAGATGTAATACTGTATCAATAACTTGACTTTTAGGTCAATAAACAATAAGAACTGTATGTTACATAGAATAACATTCCAAACTGTTTCTAGGTATTTACATTAATTTGTTTTTAATTGATTGATTGTTGTTTTACTTCAAGGGAGCAGCACCGCAGCCATGTTAATGACATGAATAAACAATACATGTAAACAGGTGACACTGGGATTCGTCTATAGACAGCAGTTTAAATTGTGTCAGGAAAAGTGGGAAATAATGGATATGGTCTGAACATACAGTCAAATCTGTCTTATGTGACCAAGGGAACGGTTAAATATGGTCAAATAAGGCAGGTGGTCGCTTAATACAGGTTTAATAGATATGAAGTGCACTGTGAAGGGAAAGAAAAATTAAGGTCACATAATACAAGTTATTGCTTAATAGAGGTGGTCACTAAAGCAGGTTTGACTGTATTGTCTTGCAATGAGCCATTGATGACCACTCCAATCAAACTGTTATTTTGTAAGTGTAAAATTGTCTTTTAGAGGAGTTTCACGGCGTAGAGGGGAAACTAGATCATTTTTTCAATACATATACCCTCGGGTGTTCCCTCAGTTTTTGTTTTGCTTTGCAATTGCCATCATATATTTGTTAATGCATAGAATAACATATATATATATACTGAACAAAAATATATAAACACACATCAATTTACCCCTGTGGAATAACATTCTCAGTCAAGTCCAAAACCAATAAACCCTGGCATCTGACACAGGACTATGCAATGAAGAAAACGATTAAACAATATCATCTAAGACATAATTTTTATATTCAGTCAAGAGGAACACAATACAACCAGGTCATCTAACCCTTGGTTGTTGTCTACGTGTAGATCTTATTAGTTTAATTTGATATGCCTTAATGAATATGTAAGATTAGTATTGCTTCACAGACAATTACTGTAAACCTTTTTTTCTTACAAATTATGCCAAAATTAAAACTGACAATGACGGATCGTACATTGTCATAAAGCATAGACGCTTCGAAGTGTTACATATGATTGAGTCTTAGAAGTTGCTTCTCATAATATTACTATACAGAATACCTTAGTCTAGCCAATTTTGAGACACTTATTGAAAATAATGTTGAATAATCACTAATTAAAGTACAAAAATAAAAAGGTTTCCCCTGTATGTTTGTTATACTGCAAAATGACAGCAACAACCACAAGACAATTTGGTTGGTGGCCGATTTATCGTTATCTTCATCTTTTACATCCCTGACATTCAATTCTATCAAAATGCAGATGCATAAGCCCATGAACTAGCATTTGCCATGTTAAAACAGATGTTCAGGTGCCACTGGTGGACTAGGAACTGCTTACCATTCCGATATATGCGATTTAATTTCGGTACTTAGTGGGGCTAGTGTTGCTCTACCTTTTGTTTCCTGTGTGTTCTTTTGTCGACCATTGTTTATATTTTGTCCCCTTTCTATTGGCTATTGCATTGTCTGTCCTTTTATTCATGGCTTCTGAATACTGTAGTATCGTTACACTTTTCGTTGTATTATAAATCAACAATATAAAGACAACAACAGCAGCAGAGACATAAAGGCTATACAAAATACAAGAACCAAAATCTGAACGGGAACTTCCATAAATACCGGAATCACGGAAAGTATGGTCAAATTGTAAAGAAATTCGTACATGCTAGATGTGATAGCTTCTTGTAAGAGGAATTTTAATGGATAATATTTACAGTTTGTTAAATGACTCGTAACCAGTTTTAATAGAGTAATCGATTGAAGCCAGTACTTTTA
Organism: Bathymodiolus septemdierum; assembly: GCA_963383655.1. Taxonomy (NCBI): domain Eukaryota; kingdom Metazoa; phylum Mollusca; class Bivalvia; order Mytilida; family Modiolidae; genus Bathymodiolus; species Bathymodiolus septemdierum. The sequence continues at coordinate 60,141,150 of OY726518.1, read as the reverse complement.
AACATAAACCCAATAAATCATCTAGATAGTTTCTTTAAAGATATTAAACGGATTTGATTAACTATTGGCTGATGGCTGTCTAGATTTTCTAAGAAAGACGACATTTGATAAATGGTGATTGTATTAATTATACATGACATATTGCCAACATTACATGATGTATCATCAATGTGTGTGACACATAGTGTAAGATGGTAATGAACAATACAAATATTGGAGATACACATGGATCACTCCATTAATCTTAGTCCAAACATAAGCATTGTCCATTAAATAATGATTTGTCGTCTCTTGTTGGAGTTGGAGTTCATTTCTAATGTATTTTTGTTTGTATTGTCTCTTCATGTCTAACTTGTCTTTCTTGTCTAACTTGTTTTACTTGTCTAACTTGTCTAACTTGTCTAACTTGTCTTACTTGTCTAACTTGTCTTACTTGTCTAACTTGTCTAACTTGTCTTACTTGTCTAACCTGTCTTATTTGTCTAACTTGTCTTACTTGTCTAACTTGTCTAACTTGTCTTACTTGTCTAACTTGTCTTACTTGTCTAACTTGTCTTACTTGTCTACCTTGTCTAACTTTTCTTACTAGTCTAACTTGTCTAGCTTGTCTAACTTGTCTTACTTGTCTAACTTGTCTAACTTGTCTTACTTGTCTAACTTGTCTAGCTTGTCTAACGTCTCTTACTTGTCTAATTTGTCTAACTTGACTAGCTTGTCTTACTTGTCTAACTTGTCTAACTTGTCTAGCTTGTCTAACTTGTCTTACTTGTCTAACCTGTCTTACTTGTCTAACTTGTCTTACTTGTCTAGCTTGTCTAACTTGTCTTACTTGTCTAACTTGTCTTACTTGTCTAACCTGTCTTACTTGTCTAACTTGTCTTACTTGTCTTACTTGTCTAACTTGTCTAGCTTGTCTAACTTGTCTTACTTGTCTAACCTGTCTTACTAACTTGTCTTACTTATCTAACTTGTCTAGCTTGTCTAACTTATCTTACTTGCCTAACTTGTCTTAATTGTTTAACTTGTCTTACTTGTCTAACTTGTCTAACTTTCCTTATTTGTCTAACTTGTCTAGCTTGTCTAACGTCTCTTACTTGTCTAATTTGTCTAACTTGACTAACTTGTCTTACTTGTCTAACTTGTCTAATTTGTCTAACCTGTCTTAATTGTCTAACTTATATAACTTGTCTTACTTGTCAATGACTCGATGTATGTCAATCAAGTTTAGTATTTTACATTGAAATACACAAAATAAATGCTCTGTTTAGCACCAAGCTAATGACCAGTCACGTTTCAAATTCATCAAAAAGACTTCGTCTTTCGTCAAACTCATTGTTGAAGAATTAAGCTGTATATTTTGATGAAGAAGAAAAAACAGTCTGTTAGCTATCATGCATCCTAAATAATATATCTACATTTTTATTCATAATCTGCAACACATGTTTGATGTTATTATACGAGCAACACTAATTGATTCCAATAAATCATATTATGTGTCTATATGTAACCTGTCATTAGACGGCCATTGTAAATATATTAGTTATACAAACATTACATAAGTTCCAAAGATGATATTATGTACAAATGAGGACAACATTATGAAAGTCTGAATGTTTGTACGACATGGACATGTTCATTCAATCCAAATCAGCTCCAAGCACATATGGTCCTTCTTTAGCCATGCACAGCTTGTGGGACATATATAGTAGTTAAACACTGTTTTTCATTTAAGCATCCCTGGGATAACACTATTTTCTAAGCAATAGAAGATCCAATACATGGTTAAAAGTTAAAAGCATTTTAATTTGAATGCAAGATTTTGAATCAAGGTGTCATTCGAATGGTTTGTAAAGGGGCTGATGATATTTCTCTGATTTTTGAAGGCATCGGTGTCATTTGGGAGATACGTAAATAGACTAGTAATTTGTACAGGGACTGATGTCATTTGTATGATAGTTAAATGGACCTTTGTCATTTGTGTAAGATACGTAAATATACTACCGTCATTTTTATGATATGTAAAGGGACTCGTGTCCTTTGTATGTGTTATGGGACTGTTGTCATTTGTATGTGTAACGGGACAGGTATTATTTGTATGTGTAATGGGACAGGTGTCATTGGTATGTGTAAAGGGACTGGTGTCATTGGTATGTGTAATGGGACAGGTATTATTTGTATGTGTAATGGGACAGGTGTCATTGGTATGTGTAAAGGGACTGGTGTCATTGGTATGTGTAATGGGACAGGTATTATTTGTATGTGTAATGGGACTGGTGTCATTGGTATGTGTAAAGGGACTGGTGTCATTGGTATGTGTAATGGGACTGGTGTCATTGGTATGTGTAAAGGGACTGGTGTCATTGGTATGTGTAATGGGACTGGTGTCACTGGTATGTGTAAAGGGACTGATGTCATTGGTATGTGTAATGGGACTGGTGTCATTGGTATGTGTAAATGGACTGCTTGTTATTTGTATGATATGTAAAAGGACAAGTGTCATTTGTCTGATATGTCAAGGGACTAAAGTCATTTCTATAATATTTTGTACAAGGATTTGTGGTATTTGATGAATATGAAAAAGAACAGAATCATTTATATAATATGAAAAGGCACTGTCATTTTGGGAATCTATTTCAAACAATACAATTACGAATATATCCGTTTACAGTAAAGCTTAACAGATAAAACTGTGTTAATTAAATATAAAACATTACATTCTATCCTAGAACGTCGGATTCAGTTTAAATCAATGCCCTTGCTACAGACAATATAGAGTAATATAATGTGTAGAGTATAAAAGTACACATTAACCATAGTGCATCAATGCAAAAACCTAAACAACAATGTAATGAAATAAATGTCGAACTGGATCAATTTGGAGGATTAAGAGATTTCTTTCTTTCGAGATACACGTTTCCAATTTCATGTAGATAATAAAACGTTCTGTCGTATATGTATGGTTCTGTCGTATATGTATGGTTCTGTCGTATATGTATGGTTCTGTCGTATATGTATGGTTCTGTCGTATATGTATGGTTCTGTCGTATATGTATGGTTCTGTCGTATATGTATGGTTCTGTCGTATATGTATGGTTCTGTGGTATATGTATGGTTCTGTCGTATATGTATGGTTCTGTCGTATATGTATGGTTCTGTCGTATATGTATGGTTCTGTCGTATATGTATGGTTCTGTCGTATATGTATGGTTCTGTCGTATATGTATGGTTCTGTGATATATGTATGGTTCTGTCGTATATGTATGGTTCTGTCGTATATGTATGGTTCTGTCGTATATGTATGGTTCTGTCGTATATGTATGGTTCTGTCGTATATGTATGGTTCTGTCGTATATGTATGGTTCTGTCGTATATGTATGGTTCTGTGATATATGTATGGTGCTGTCGTATATGTATGGTTCTGTCGTATATGTATGGTTCTGTCGTATATGTATGGTTCTGTCGTATATGTATGGTTCTGTCGTATATGTATGGTTCTGTGATATATGTATGGTTCTGTCGTATATGTATGGTTCTGTCGTATATGTATGGTTCTGTCGTATATGTATGGTTCTGTCGTATATGTATGGTTCTGTCGTATATGTATGGTTCTGTGATATATGTATGGTTCTGTCGTATATGTATGGTTCTGTCGTATATGTATGGTTCTGTCGTATATGTATGGTTCTGTCGTATATGTATGGTTCTGTCGTATATGTATGGTTCTGTCGTATATGTATGGTTCTGTCGTATATGTATGGTTCTGTGATATATGTATGGTTCTGTCGTATATGTATGGTTCTGTCGTATATGTATGGTTCTGTCGTATATGTATGGTTCTGTCGTATATGTATGGTTCTGTCGTATATGTATGGTTCTGTCGTATATGTATGGTTCTGTCGCATATGTATGGTTCTGTCGTATATGTATGGTTCTGTCGCATATGTATGGTTCTGTCGTATATGTATGGTTCTGTGGTATATGTATGGTTCTGTCGTATATGTATGGTTCTGTGGTATATGTATGGTTCTGTCGTATATGTATGGTTCTGTCGTATATGTATGGTTCTGTCGTATATGTATGGTTCTGTCGTATATGTATGGTTCTGTCGTATATGTATGGTTCTGTCGTATATGTATGGTTCTGTGATATATGTATGGTTCTGTCGTATATGTATGGTTCTGTCGTATATGTATGGTTCTGTCGTATATGTATGGTTCTGTCGTATATGTATGGTTCTGTCGTATATGTATGGTTTCTCATCTTATTTATCCCTTAAGATATAAATGCCGCAATCTACCTTTAATACAACGTAGAACCTAAATTAATTTATAGAAGTGGTTTATTCTTGCTAAGATTTATGAGAAAGCTTACTAACTGTTTTGTTAAATATTTTACCACATAACATTATTAAGATACTGACTAATCTCAACGTTATTTCTCACACTATATAAATTATTATTAAATACACAACGAAAACGTTAGTGTATTTTTTATATATACAATATACCTGTTGCAAAGATCATTTACATAATTTTGTAAATGTAATTGTTACCATTAACGACTTGTTACAATAGTTAGATCAAGTATATAACAAGTGCGTTAAACACCAAAAATCAAATCAAATTAAGTATACAACAACTTAATTAATATTTGAGGGTTTTTGAACGTTAACATCTGTTATAAATAAATGTAATAGTAAATCTGACATCAGATAAACGATGGCTGTTTTTAGCTTACAATCGTAGAATAGCTATTGCGCAACGATACATACTTCAACGAGAATAAAATTGTTTTATCGTTACGTAGACTTCAACAATAGGTGATTCTTATATATCTACAGTCAAACCTGTATTAAGAGGCCACCACTGAGACAAAGAAAAAGTGGTCTTTTAAGACAGGTGACCTCTTAAAAAGGTTTAAGCTATATGAAATCTTCTATGACAGGACAAGAAAAATGTGACCTTTTAATACAAGTGACTGCTTAATAAAGGTGACTGCATGGGCAGGTTTGACTGTATATAAATGTGTGCGTCATATGTACATGTTATAAAGTGCCGTTCGTTCTCGTAATCTCCTTTTAGATTGTTCAAGGAATAATACTCGCGCATAATGAGTTTTATATAATACCTAATTAATATGCAAGCACAATCAAGATGTGAACAGACAAGATAAAACCAATGAAAATAAAAAGAATAATGTGTTTGTAAATAAATAATGTTTTCATATTCCTTTTCAATGAGAAAAACATTGTTAATATGCTATAAAAACTTTGATATATATCTACCAACTGCTGAGTAATCAATCTTATGTCGATTGGTATAATAGTGTATCACAGACCATGAGGAATACATACAAAGAAAGTAAACGCACATGCACGCTTTTATTTCAGGTGAAATCTAACGTAGTTCTGTGCTTGTAGACCTGTTATTTCTACACACATGAGGTCGAAAAGGTTGAGCCTATAACATTATGTACCTTTTGGATATATAACTAAAACAATTTGTACATATAAAGATGATTCCTGTAGTCCGTGAGGTGCATGCCATGCACGTGTTTCAGCTGATAAACTAACATATCATTGCATTAACTACTTTTTTGCACTTTTTCCTTTGCCCATTCCGTTGTCTGTCCTTCTTCGATTTACGGATTCTGATTACACCTTTGGTGTCTTCAAACTCTTCTTTCTTATATATATGTGATACCGAGTATTGCTATAGGCACATTCGTTATGTTCAGTATTACAATTTCGCGGAAGGCCTCCAAAGTACATGACGTACAGCCCGTAAGAACATGCTTATGTTTGTGGGAATGTTAATTATGTGACTCGTTTATTTACAAAATAATGTAAATGGACATAGTATATATATATAGAAAATAATCGAATGGGAAATAATAACATAAATAATGTACTATCATATTATTAAATACAATGCTATTGAAAACACCTGCTGAGACTTGTTTTGTGACTATTATATGTTATTAGTCTATAAAGGTCAGATATGGTATGGTGCTTTGATGAACATCTTGAACCGTTAACACAGCTGTCCGTCAAGAGCGTCATAGATCTTTTAAGACTGATAACAGTTTTATCTGAACGTTCTTATATTAATACAAATGTCGTATTTAACAGAAAAACAGAAATATGTACATGCAAAGAGAGGGTTTTGATTTTCTGTTTCGTATACATGGTTGACCTAAATACAGAGCATATTTTTCGATGTGTCTATCTCAACATTGTCTTGTAAGATATATTAACAAAGGCCTTTATCCCTAAACCACTGAAGCTACGCATAGCACAGTATCACAATCACTAGAAAAGCGTGGCCTGTGTTTAGGTCAATCACATCTACGAAGCAGAAAATCAATATTAATGGCTTCTACGTATGCATATCCTTTAATCAGGACATATTTGCTAACACAAGAACATTCAGCTATGAATGTTATCAGTCTGCAAAGGTCTGATATGGCGCTCTTGACGGACAGCTGGACATGTTTAACAGTAAGGCACATCTCCGACCTTTCAAAACAGATACCGTATTATATCCATTAGGCTTTCTACCATTTAAACACTGTCTGTAAGACATTTAAAGAAATAGAAATGTTTACCGATAACAACTCTCCATTACTTCAGAATACTATTCTTGAAAGACAACAACACATCGTAGAACCATTAACGGTGTTTTATGTTATATCTTACATTCAGTTTTTACCTCTAACACTTATTAATAGCGTTCGTATATTTTCATATTCTTTAATTTTTTTTGTCAATATACAAATACGCCATGCAATCTAAACTAAACACGGTTACAACATAAAGAGTTTGTATTCTGTGTTCAACATCACAGAACCAGTCGAGTTGTGCCAAGATATTATGGGAAATCATATGCATCGTCTAAGAAAATTCACTATCTGTTATGGCGGAATCTGTTTTCTATGATTTACCAGCAGGTTTATTTCATATTTCGTTACCTTCAATAAATGGCCATAAATTGAGTGATATTTCATTTCCCTGGCTACAATATACATAACCTGGTTAATGACGTTATAGATTGAGTTATATTTCATATGCATGGCTACAATATACATAACCTGGTTAATGACGTAATAGATTGAGTTATATTTCATTTCCCTGGCTACAATATACATAACCTGGTTAATGACGTTATAGATTGAGTGATATTTCATATTCATGGCTACAATATACATAACCTGGTTAATGACGTAATAGATTGAGTTATATTTCATATTCATGGCTACAATATACATAACCTGGTTAATGACGTAATAGATTGGGTTATATTTCATTTTCATGGCTACAATATACATAACCTGGTTAATGACGTTATAGATTGAGCTATGCTTCATTTTCATGGCTACAATATACATAACCTGGTTAATGTCGCAATTGAAAAGTACAGCGAGTTGATTAATACGTATTTGAAGATGAACAGCCTAATTAATCGTATTGATGCATTTCTTTAGCTGCTTTGATTATTTTTCGTTTTCAACTATCATGACTATTTAGATTTAAATTCTGAGTACTTAATATAACAGTCTATGCTAAGTATGCAAAGTATACAAAGTTAATGTTAAACGACAATTTATCTGAAGATAGCAACATTTCGTTGATTACTTTATCTGAGCATAACAATAGTGCGTTGATTACTTTATCAGAGCATAGCATCATTTCTTTGATTACTTTATCTGAGCACAGCAATATTTCGTTGATTACTTTATCTGAGCATGGCAATATTTCGTTGATTGCTTTATCTGAGCATAGCAACATTTCGTTGATTACTTTATCTGAGCATAGCAATAGTGCGTTGATTACTTTATCAGAGCATAGCATCATTTCTTTGATTACTTTATCTGAGCACAGCAATATTTCGTTGATTACTTTATCTGAGCACAGCAATATTTCGTTGATTGCTTTATCTGAGCACAGCAATATTTCGTTGATTACTTTATCTGAGCATAGCAACATTTCGTTGATTACTTTATCTGAGCATAGCAATAGTGCGTTGATTACTTTATCAGAGCATAGCATCATTTCTTTGATTACTTTATCTGAGCACAGCAATATTTCGTTGATTACTTTATCTGAGCATGGCAATATTTCGTTGATTGCTTTATCTGAGCATAGCAATATTTCGTTGATTATTTATCTGAGCATAGCAATAGTTCGTTGATTACTTTATCTAAGCATAGCCATAGTTCGTTGATTATTTCATTGTTGTTTAATGTCGTAATCAGGTTTTCAACTACAATCACGACGAGAACAAGCTTACACTAAAATAAAGGGCTACACCGGGAACAGCATAATACGACTGTAGCAAGTCGATAAAGGATTCGCTATGCATCAGTTATACTGAATATGATTATTGTCTAGCAAAACTGATCATAAGGAAAAATATGTTTGAAAATTGCAGAAAAGAAGTCCTTTAATAATTTATTGTTTTAAAAAATACATTTAAATTGGACTAAAGAAATTGGGCTTTGGCTCTTTTTAGCCCTCTCATATATCGAAAACAGATATTCCTCATACAAATATATTATATGCATAGTTTACTTTCAAAGCAGCCACTAACAGCCACTAACAGCCATTCCTAACAAGCCTTTACTCACTATAAGCTGCTATAAGTTGTCACGTACAAGGAACGTGACATTCTACAAACATGGGGCACTCCTCTGCTAAAGACGAGATGTGTACTTGATTCGAGCCGCACAACTACCGGATGCTGTGTTCTTCAGAAGAGACCTATTATGCCATCACTGGGTCAATATCTATAATGTTTGTTTATTAGTCCCCGGAAGTATCACCCACACAGTGATATACATGATATATTTATTGTTCCTAATAATCTAATTATTAGTCCCCGGGAGCCTCACCCACACAGTGATATACATGATATATTTATTTAGTGTTCCTAATAATGTTATCATTATTAAAATTAAGGTTCATCTCCATAGGCATGGCTAAACATAGGCGATGTTGGCTATCCTGATTGTTTCTTGCTTCTGACGACTTGGTAATTGTATTTTATCACTATGAGCGTTCCTTAGAAAGGTTTATTTTTTTCGTCATAAATTAGATATCTAAATAGTATTTATATTTATATCTCTGTCTTCCGTCATGTGGGAATACTCGTGAGAAATAATGTCACTAAGAGGATTAGCTTGAGCCAATACAAGTTGCTTAACCCCATCACTTTTTATGGAAGTCCTTGTACCAAGCCAGTAGTGAGCAGTTGTGTATAAATATGTGTGTTTGAGGTGTCGATCTCACTGCCCTTTCTACAATTTCTCGCTTAGACTTTTCCACTGTTCTCATGATGTGTGGTTTTTTTTCTCCATCTTAATACCATTGGGTCTGTTGGTTTTTAAAATGTCATTGTATGTTTGAATGTTATAATTAGTCAAAACGATAGGATTATAAAACAAATAAATTAGAACTATATATATATCCTACAATGTGCCAAAGTCTCAAGATTTACTGAAGGATAAAACAATGGCAAGTTTATTTTGGCATTCCTTGTAAAATGTTCGAACATCATGAAATATATACAATTAACGTTAACTTAACTATAATAGTGATCAATCTTTAGAAATAAAACATAAATAGTCATTGACCGTATTCATGGGATATCCTCGGTCGTGACCTGTTACAAAACGCATTTTGTACAAAAGTCAAAGAACATAAATATATACACAAAATCGTACCTTTCAGCCAGTTAAAATAAAAAAAAATAAAGATACAAATATAAGTTCGCCATGTGACAGTAAACCCTTAGTTTATATATCTACAGAAACCTGATACATGTGATGGTATCATCATTATTAGATAGAAAGATACAGAACAGTAATTTGGGTCAAGAATGTATTGATAATAAATAAAAGTTGCTGGAGTCTGGTAGTATTACTACAGCAATGACGTCATTAGCATCGTTTGAAGTATGATACTAATTGTCTATTATGACATTCTAACCTTGAACTGACAGTTCTGAGAGTTTTAAGAATTTTATTTTTCCACAAGCACTAGAATCTAAATCAGACAAACGTATAACCCCAATTAGAAGTTCTTTAACGCTACAATACAATCGAAATTTGGAACGATTAATCAATACAGTGTGACGTAAAATACAAAGAGAAACAAAAACGAAAGATGGAGAAACACAACTTTACACGTGGTGTAAGACTAAACGTGCTCTGCAAGGTCATTAGTTATGAACCATACATTTTACATGTAGTGTATGATAACGACAGCAACATCATTTTGTTTTCTGAAAATCGTGTAAAAAAAACATGTGATATATATTAAAAGTATTCATACAAAACAATGCAACATATAGGGTTGTGATGTTTTGAACACCATTTTATGCAGAAATGGTACAGGACACCACCATGTTTACTCGCAAAGCGGAGCATACCAAGACCTGATAAAAAGAATCATAAATCAATATAGAAAGACAAATATGTGACAAAAAAACAAAGGGAAACATTAATTAGCAACACCGAACCTCATCAAAAACTACCGGTGAACCCGTATACTCCTGGAAGAAAAGCAGGTAATCAATTATTTAAAATTTTAGAGACACGACGAGCAACACGGACTTCATCAAAATCTAGCGGTGAATACGGTTGCTCCTGAAAGGACAGCGGGTATTAAAGGATATCATTTTTTAGAGAAGTGAATTACGCTGTAATATGTGTCTGGAATGGGTGAACAGTTGTGGCAATCTGTGTTAATTTTATGTAGATAGACAGCCTGTATTGATCTTTGTGAGACATTCCACTTATTATTTATTGGACGTTTGGCACTATATACACGTTAACTTAACGTCATATATAACACTTAGTTATAGCCACACTAAATACAGTTGCAACTAACGACTGACGTCAAGATAAACAAACACGTGTACTAGTTTATTTACACATAAATAGAATATATGCAACATTGTTTTATAATTAGAAGCTTTCCCTTATTCATTGACACAAGAATTTTCAAGAATCTTCTCACTAATAAGCAAGGTCTGTATCAATTTGTAGATCTATATATATCTAACTATAATTAGTGTCGTCGTATCTACAGCTACTTATTTATCACATACGATGTAAGTGAAAAGGCATATTTCCCCTAATTTAATATGATATGTATGTTTCTCACGGCCTTCAACAATCTTAATGCTATTAATCTGAACTGCAGTTTACATTATTGATTTTCATTGCAAAAGTGCATGTAGCAATGTCATTGTTTTTTTTTTTATTTTCTTTTCAATGACGTAAGCAAAGTATTCATTCCACTGTCTTTGCAAACGTGCATGCAGTAATATCATTGCTTTTTTGATTTTTTCAATGACGTAAGCTACGTTTTCATTCCAATTCTTTATGGAATCAGTTCTTGTTAAAGTTGAATAGAAAATAGTTTATTCTTTATTACATTGGTATATATATATATATATATACATGTACAAGAAAAAAAAATGATACTCATTAACTCCCCTCCTCCCTCCCCCTCAGAAACCTTAGATTAAAACATAACCCATGGGATACAGAACATTTGCATAATATTTCCTGAAGCCAGAAAGAAACGAATGTACAATTTACTAACAAAACAAAATTTACGAGTCACAGTGAATGATCGATTGTTTGATAAAATGAGAAACAAAGAATCCCAAACCGTCAGAACAGTTCTAAATATAATAGAAAAATCTTAGAAAAAGAATCGATACACCAAACACACATACATGACCACTCATTCTCCTATATTGGTGCGAAAAACCTAGCACACATACATGACCATCCATTCCCCTATCTTGGTGCGATACACCTAACACACATACATGACCACCCATTCCCCTATCTTGGTGCGATACACCTAACACACATACATGATCACCCATTCTCCTATATTGGTGCGATACACCTAACACACATACATGACCATCCATTCTCCTATATTGGTGGGATACACCTAACACACATACATGACCACCCATTCCCTTATCTTGGTGCGATACACCTAACACACATACATGACCATCCATTCCCCTATCTTGGTGCGATACACCTAACACACATACATGACCACCCATTCCCCTATCGTGGTGCGATACACCTAACACACTTACATGATCACCCATTCTCCTATATTGGTGCGATACACCTAACACACATACATGACCATCCATTCTCCTATCTTGGTGCGATACACCTAACACACATACATGATCACCCATTCTCCTATCTTGGTGCGATACACCTAGCACACATACATGACCACCCATTCATTCTCCTATCTTGGGGCGATACACCTAACACACATACATGACCACCCATTCTCCTATCTTGGTTCGATACACCTAGTCAACATACACGACCACCCATTCTCTTATCTTGGTGCGATACACCTAACACATATACATGACCACCCCTTCTCCTATCTTGGTGCGATACACCTAGCACACATACATGACCATCCATTCTCCTATCTTGGTGCGATACACCTAACACACATACATGACCACCCATTCCCCTATCTTGGTGCGATACACCTAACACACATACATGATCACCCATTCTCCTATATTGGTGCGATACACCTAACACACATACATGACCACCCATTCTCCTATAGTGGTGTGATACACCTAACACACATACATGACCACCCATTCTCCTATCTTGGTGCGATAAACCTAACACACATACATGACCATCCATTCTCCTATCTTCGTGTGATACACCTAACACACATACCACCCATTCTTCTATCTTGGTGCGATACACCTAACACACATACATGACCACCCATTCTCCTATCTTGGTGCGATACACCTAACACACATACATGACCACCCATTCTCCTATCTCGGGGCGATACACCTAACACACATACATGATCACCCATTCTCCTATATTGGTGCGATACACCTAACAAACATACATGACCACCCATTCTCCTATCTCGGGGCGATATACCTAACACACATACATGACCACCCATTCTCCTATCTTGGTGCGATACACCTAACACACATGCATGACCATCCATTCTCCTATCTTGGTGCGATACACCTAACACACATACATGACCACCCATTCTCCTATCTCGGGGCGATACACCTAACACACATACATGACCACCCATTCTCCTATCTTGGTGCGATACACCTAACACACATACATGATCACCCATTCTCCTATATTGGTGCGATACACCTAACAAACATACATGACCACCCATTCTCCTATCTCGGGGCGATACACCTAACACACATACATGACCACCCATTCTCTTATCTTGGTGCGATACACCTAACACACATACATGATCACCCATTCCCCTATCTTGGTGCGATACACCTAACACACATACATGATCACCCATTCTCCTATATTGATGCGATACAGCTAACACACATACATGATCACCCATTCTCCTATCTTGGTGCGATACACCTAACACACATACATGACCATCCATTCTCCTATATTGGTGGGATACACCTAACACACATACATGACCACCCATTCCCCTATCTTGGTGCGATACACCTAACACACATACATGACCATCCATTCCCCTAACTTGGTGCGATACACCTAACACACATACATGACCACCCATTCCCCTATCTTGGTGCGATACACCTAACACACATACATGATCACCCATTCTCCTATATTGGTGCGATACACCTAACACACATACATGACCATCCATTCTCCTATATTGGTGGGATACACTTAACACAGATACATGACCACCCATTCTCCTATCTTGGTGCGATACACCTAACACACATACATGATCACCCATTCTCCTATCTTGGTGCGATACACCTAACACACATACATGACCACCCATTCATTCTCCTATCTTGGTGCGATACACCTAACATACATACATGACCACCCATTCTCCTATCTTGGTGCGACACACCTAGTCAACATACACAACCACCCATTCTCTTATCTTGGTGCGATACACCTAACACATATACATGACCACCCCTTCTCCTATCTTGGTGCGATACACCTAGCACACATACATGACCATCCATTCTCTTATCTTGGTGCGATACACCTAACACACATACATGACCACCAATTCCCCTATCTTGATGCGATACACCTAACACACATACATGATCACCCATTCTCCTATATTGGTGCGATACACCTAACACACATACATGACCACCCATTCTCCTATAGTGGTGTGATACACCTAATACACATACATGACCACCCATTCTCCTATCTTGGTGCGATAAACCTAACACACATACATGACCATCCATTCTCCTATCTTGGTGTGATATACCTAACACAAATACATGACCACCCATTCTTCTATCTTGGTGCGATACACCTAACACACATACATGACCACCCATTCTCCTATCTTGGTGCGATACACCTAACACACATACATGACCACCCATTCTCCTATCTCGGGGCGATACACCTAACACACATACATGACCACCCATTCTCCTATACTGGTGCCATACACCTAACACACATACATGACCACCCATTCCCCTATCTTGGTGCGATACACCTAATACACATACATGACCACCCATTCTCGTATATTGGTGCGATACACCTAACACACATACATGACCACCCATTCCCCTATCTTGGTGCGATACACCTAACACACATACATGATCACCCATTCTCCTATATTGGTGCGATACACCTAACACACATACATGACCACCCATTCTCCTATAGTGGTGTGATACACCTAACACACATACATGACCACCCATTCTCCTATCTTGGTGCGATAAACCTAACACACATACATGACCATCCATTCTCCTATCTTCGTGTGATACACCTAACACACATACCACCCATTCTTCTATCTTGGTGCGATACACCTAACACACATACATGACCACCCATTCTCCTATCTTGGTGCGATACACCTAACACACATACATGACCACCCATTCTCCTATCTCGGGGCGATACACCTAACACACATACATGATCACCCATTCTCCTATATTGGTGCGATACACCTAACAAACATACATGACCACCCATTCTCCTATCTCGGGGCGATATACCTAACACACATACATGACCACCCATTCTCCTATCTTGGTGCGATACACCTAACACACATGCATGACCATCCATTCTCCTATCTTGGTGCGATACACCTAACACACATACATGACCACCCATTCTCCTATCTCGGGGCGATACACCTAACACACATACATGACCACCCATTCTCCTATCTTGGTGCGATACACCTAACACACATACATGATCACCCATTCTCCTATATTGGTGCGATACACCTAACAAACATACATGACCACCCATTCTCCTATCTCGGGGCGATACACCTAACACACATACATGACCACCCATTCTCTTATCTTGGTGCGATACACCTAACACACATACATGATCACCCATTCCCCTATCTTGGTGCGATACACCTAACACACATACATGATCACCCATTCTCCTATATTGATGCGATACAGCTAACACACATACATGATCACCCATTCTCCTATCTTGGTGCGATACACCTAACACACATACATGACCATCCATTCTCCTATATTGGTGGGATACACCTAACACACATACATGACCACCCATTCCCCTATCTTGGTGCGATACACCTAACACACATACATGACCATCCATTCCCCTAACTTGGTGCGATACACCTAACACACATACATGACCACCCATTCCCCTATCTTGGTGCGATACACCTAACACACATACATGATCACCCATTCTCCTATATTGGTGCGATACACCTAACACACATACATGACCATCCATTCTCCTATATTGGTGGGATACACTTAACACAGATACATGACCACCCATTCTCCTATCTTGGTGCGATACACCTAACACACATACATGATCACCCATTCTCCTATCTTGGTGCGATACACCTAACACACATACATGACCACCCATTCATTCTCCTATCTTGGTGCGATACACCTAACATACATACATGACCACCCATTCTCCTATCTTGGTGCGACACACCTAGTCAACATACACAACCACCCATTCTCTTATCTTGGTGCGATACACCTAACACATATACATGACCACCCCTTCTCCTATCTTGGTGCGATACACCTAGCACACATACATGACCATCCATTCTCTTATCTTGGTGCGATACACCTAACACACATACATGACCACCAATTCCCCTATCTTGATGCGATACACCTAACACACATACATGATCACCCATTCTCCTATATTGGTGCGATACACCTAACACACATACATGACCACCCATTCTCCTATAGTGGTGTGATACACCTAATACACATACATGACCACCCATTCTCCTATCTTGGTGCGATAAACCTAACACACATACATGACCATCCATTCTCCTATCTTGGTGTGATATACCTAACACAAATACATGACCACCCATTCTTCTATCTTGGTGCGATACACCTAATACACATACATGACCACCCATTCTCCTATCTTGGTGCGATACACCTAACACACATACATGACCACCCATTCTCCTATCTCGGGGCGATACACCTAACACACATACATGACCACCCATTCTCCTATACTGGTGCCATACACCTAACACACATACATGACCACCCATTCCCCTATCTTGGTGCGATACACCTAATACACATACATGACCACCCATTCTCGTATATTGGTGCGATACACCTAACACACATACATGACCACCCATTCTCCTATCTTGAGGTGATACACCTAACACACATACATGACCACCCATTCTCCTATCTTGGTGCGATACACCTAACACACATACATGACCACCCATTCACCTACACTGGTGCCATACACCTAGCACACATACACAATCACCCATCCTCCTATCTTGGTGCGATACACCTAACACATATACATGACCACCCATTCTCCTATCTTGAGGCGATATACCTAACACACATACATGACCACCCATTCTCCTATCTTGGTGCGATACACCTAGCACACATACATGACCACCCATTCTCCTATACTGGTGCAATACACCTAGCACACATACACAACCACCCATTCTTTTATCCTGGTGAGATACACCTAACACACATACATGACCACCCATTCTCCTATCTTGGGGCGATACACCTAGCACACATACATGACCACCTATTCGCCTATCTTGGTGCGATACACCTAACACACATATATGATCATCCATTATCCTATATTGGTGCGATACACCTAGCACACATACATGACCACCTATTCTCCTATCTTGGTGCGATACACCTAACACACATACATGACCACCCATTCTCCTATCTTGGTGCGATACACCTAACACACATACATGACCACCCATTCTTCTATCTTGGTGCGATACACCTAACACACATGCATGATCACCCATTCTCCTATCTTGGTGCGATACACCTAACACACATACATGACCACCCATTCTCCTATACTGGTGCCATACACCTAGCACACATACACAACCACCCATTCTCCTAAATTGGTGCGATACACCTAACATACATACATGACCACCCATTCTCCAATCTTGGTGCGATACACCTAACGCACATACATGACCATCCATTCCCCTATCTTGATGTGAAACACCTAATACACATACATGACCACCCATTCTCCTATATTGGTGCGATACACCTAACACACATACATGACCACCCATTCTCCTATCTTGGGGCGATACACCTAACACACATACAAGACCACCCATTCTCCTATCTTGGTGCGATACACCTAACACACATACATGACCACCCATTCTTCTATATTGGTACAATACACCTGTCACACATACACAACCACCCATTCTTCTATCTTGGTGAGATACACCTAACACACATACATGACCACCCATTCTCTTATCTTGGTGCGATACACCTAGCACACATACATGACCATCCATTCGCTTATCTTGGTGCGATACACCTAACACACATACATGATCATCCATTATCCTATATTGGTACGATACACCTAACACACATACATGACCACCCATTCTCCTATCTTGGTGCGATACACCTAACACACATACATAACCACCCATTCTTCTATTTTGGTGCGATACACCTAACACACATACATGATCACCCATTCTCCTATCTTGGTGCGATACACCTAACACACATACATGACCACCCATTCTCCTATCTTGGTGCGATACACCTAACACACATACATGACCATTCATTCTCTTATCTTGGTGCGACACACCTAACACAAATACATGACCACCCATTCGCCTATCTTGCAGCGATACACCTAACACACATACATGACCACCCATTCTCCTATACTGGTGCCATACACCTAGCACACATACACAACCACCCATTCTCCTCAATTGGTGCGATACACCTAACATACATACATGACCACCCATTCTCCAATATTGGTGCGATACACCTAGCGCACATACATGACCACCCATTCCCCTATCTTGATGCGATACACCTAACACACATACATGACCACCCATTCTCCTATCTTGGTGCGATACACCTAACACACATACATGACCATCCATTATCCTATCTTGGTGCGATACACCTAACACACATACATGATCACCCATTCTCCTATCTTGGTTCGATACACCTGACACACATACATGATCACCCATTCTCCTATATTGGTGCGATACACCTAACACACATACATAACCACCCATTCTCCTATCTTGGTGTGATACACCTAACGCAAATACATGACCACCCATTCCCCTATCTTGGTGCGATACACCTAATACACATACATGACCATCCATTCTCGTATCTTGGTGCGATACACCTAACACACATACATGACCACCCATTCTCCTATCTTGGTGCGATACACCTAACACACATACATGACCACCCATTCTCCTATCTTGGTGCGATACACCTAACACACATACATGACCACCCATTCTCCTATATTGGTGCGATACACCTAACACACATACATGACCACCCATTCTCCTATATTGGTGCGATACACCTAGCACACATACATGACCATCCATTTTCCTATCTTGGTGCGATACACCTAACACACATACATGACCACCCATTCTCCTATCTTGGTGCGATACACCTAACACACATACATGACCACCCATTATCCTATCTTGGGGCGATACACCTAGCACACATACATGACCACCCATTCTCCTATCTTGGTGCGATACACCTAACACACATACATGACCACCCATTCTCTTACGCTGGTGCCATACACCTAGCACACATACACAACCACCCATTCTCCTATCTTGGTGCGATACACCTAACACACATACATGACTACCCATTCTCCTATATTGGTGCGATACACCTAGCACACATACATGACCATCCATTCTCCTATCTTGGTGCGATACACCTAACACACATACATGATCATCCATTATCATATATTGGTGCGATACACCTAACACACATACATGACCACCCATTCTTCTATCTTGGTGCGATACACCTAACACGCATACATGACCACCCATTCTCCTATCTTGGTGGGATCCACCTAACACACATACATGACCATCCATTCTCCTATATTGATGCGATACACCTAACACACATACATGACCATCCATTCTCCTATCTTGGTGCATGCACATAAATAAAAAGTAGCGGGACTTATCTAGTTTTATTGGCCAAAACCTCCCCTCTGAGTGACACGATGCAGACGTGCAAATGTTTTCAACATGTTAGCTAAATGCCAACCCTCACATATAACTTGAAGAGCAGCGTTACTGCAAAGAACACCGAGTCTTAATTATAATCTTTGTACATAATACACTTATTCGTCGTGACACAGAAGTTGTGATATGTACTATATTAGTTCTATAAAAGAAGAGCCGAGTTTTGTAACAATATTAACACGAGGGGTACCACTATTGGAGCAGGAACTGCTTACCTTTCCGGAGTACCTGAGTTCACCCTCGGTCTAAGTGGGGTTCGTGTTACTCGATATTTAGTTTTCTTTGTAGGGTTTTGTAGATCGTTATTTGTTCTCTTTTTCGACTTATGGATTCTGATTACCCCCTTGGTATCTTCAAACTCTTCTTTGGCCATCTTTAAAATGTGGTTTTTTTTTTCGTTTTTTTTTTTCATCATAATATAGTTTATTCAAAATCTCCTGTATACAATAACCTTAATGGCCCAGGAGTGAACATTAAGGGTCCCTGTTTTACATAAATCTCATTTGTCCAGGGGTAGCAAGTGAAAATAAAAATAAAAAGTCCACTTAAACATATTTCATATTCATTTGTTTTTACTTTTCATTATAATATACACAATTAGACGATACAATTATTACCATGCATTAGCTTTATGTTCATAAATAATAAATACTCATATGTTATTCCGAAAAAGTTCTAATTTGTTTTTATCATTTTCATTAATATGCGAAGTTTGTAATGTGCATTGTAAATGTTTTTTAAAATTATTTTTCCAAGTGTTGAAAATTGTTTGATCTCCAATTCGGGATTGGTTATATTTAACCTTATTACGTATTTTCCATATTTCCCACTTTGAGATAAATATTACTGTATTAAAAATGACGTCTAAATCCTTACCCCCATATAGCCCTAACATTATATTTAATTCTTTGATTTCTATATTAGCTGTTAATCCAGATCTGTTAAATATTGCTTCTATTTCTTTTATAATTTTGTTCACAGAAGGACATTTAAAAAAATAGATGCTGCATCGTTTCATCGTTGTCTCTTATTTGGCAGAGATGGCATCTTCAGTTTGACAAATTCATTTTTTTCAATCTATGTTCTGTATAATTTATATTATGGAGACATTTCCACTGGAATTCTTTGACCTTATTAGTAACTTTGATTTTCTTTAATTTTGTCCAAATTTGTGTCAAATCAATATTACCCCCGTACTGTTCTTCCCACTTAACTTGACATTTTGGTTTTATATTTTGTTTAAAGAATCCCTGAATTACTTTTATTTTCAATTTATCAGGTGATAGATATAGTTGTATTTGACTCATTTAAAAATTGTAGCTTATCGTTGATATTTAAGGTAACTCTACGTTCTGGTACTATTGTAGTTTCACCTTTTAAGACTTTTATGAACTTTTCGGGGATTTCTTTTTTTATCTTAGAAAACTCTGAAACACAGTTCCTCCTATCTATTAATAAATTGTATATATCATGACAACTTTTAAAATTTGTATTATTTGAATCCCAAATATCGTTTATAGTTCGTAAGTTACTTTGCAGAAACGAGGTAAACCTTAATGGTTTGTTTTTAAAAGTTATTGAAGAGTTACAAAATATTCTGGTTTTTAGAATGGAATCAATGTCATTATTACACAATTGAATAAGTTCCTGTAATTTTGACCATGATTGGATACATATTTTGTAAAAAATTGGTAACATATTTAAATTTAGAGTTGATACATTAGAGCACTTACATACAAAATATTTTTCATTAAACTTGATGTCTAATTTACGGAGCCAATACTTACCAATTGCATTCCAACTTTCTAATGGTTCATGTAAAATTCGGTATAGAAGCTTAATTCTTTTGCTGTCAATAAACTCTTGTATGTTAATCATACCCATGCCTCCATTTTCTACTCTCAAGCAGCAAACTTTCCAATCTATTTGATTAATACCCCCTCTCCAGATAAAACCCCATACCAAAGTTGTTATTTCTTTTACGTATTTTTCTGGTATTCCCCACATTTCAATTTCGTAACCACAAAGAGAGATCAAGAGATTTTTCACTATAAAAGAAGAGCCGAGTTTTGTAACAATATTAACACGAGGGGTACCACTATTGGAGCAGGAACTGCTTACCCTTCCAGATAACCTGAGTTCACCCTCGGTCTAAGTGGGGTTCGTGTTACTCGATATTTAGTTTTCCTTGTAGGGTTTTGTAGATCGTTATTTGTTCTCTTTTTCGACTTATGGATTCTGATTACCCCTTTGGTATCTTCAAACTCTTCTTTGGCCATCTTTAAAATGTTAAATACTACACCAGGTCATCGGAAAACATAACAGGGAAACAATGGCCAACTACACACTAAAATATAATTCCATCTTTGATCATCTGTACGCAGTCTTACGAAAACAATTTTGATAGATAAGATCAGACGATTCTTTAAAAATATTTGAACTCAATTATTGTATTTTCCTTTCTGACAGGTTTTTGAAAGTAAATCCATTTTGGCTTCTTATGAATTTTCATCGAAAGTTTTGAGATTTTATATTTGATTGGTTAAATGAACACAGAGATACCCAGATCACATATCACATATACTCTATATGAACACAGAGATACCCAGATCACATATCACATATACTCTATATGAACACAGAGATACCCAGATCACATATCACATATACTCTATATGAACACAGAGATACCCAGATCACATATCACATATACTCTATATGAATCAATGACGACATATCTGACCAATCTTCTTTATCAAACTAGAAGTCCAGTTTGTACTGTATACGACAAAGGAAGAGGACTATCGAACGTCTGTAGGTTACAAGTATAAATCATTGCTTAAGATAAAAGTGCGGAACACCTCACATCTCGGTTGATCATGGACATAAATTTTAATAGTAAAAGAATGTTGTCTGATCGATCACCATTATACAACAATACATCAATTTTTGATGTGAGGTTCAATTGATTAAAATATGTACGAGTTCAGTTTAATTTCCCCAAAACAAACAGTGCAATAATAAAACTGTCAGAATTAATTATTCTTACGTAAGGAATATAAATATACATCACACTTACAATACGCTAGAAATATGATCCTTATTAAAGCATTTGGAACCACCTGATGTCAATGATGCTTCTATTGTAGGAGTTCCACCTGATGCTACGCCCAGTTCTATTTTGTGAGTTCCTGTCATTCGATTTTATTTCTTCAATTATTGTAGTTGTGTTTGATTTTATCATGTACTTGTTTTTATTGTCCCCGGAATAGGATTGTTTACTTTCCTCCCTCTAATTTATTGTTTACATTTGTTCGATGTCACGTTGGAAATTGTTTTTAAAAGTAGAAATGTAATTTGATAAATATGAGACCAATTCCTATTATCAGTTCCTGTCCCTGGGGACGGGCTAATGCCTCATATTTACTTAGTAGCCATTTACGAACAATTAGTGGTCTGTCTTTCATGCCTCAGGCACAACCATATTACCACTTTAGATTATAATAATATTATGCGTCATCAATCAATATAACAGAATAAATTGAGCACAATAAAAGATGTTTATTTGCTTTAGCAATATATTTCAGTCAATTCACACATTTTGAACTGTGAAAAACACTACTACATCGTCACTCATGTAATTGCTTCATTGGTCTATCAGTTTATTATAAGTAGGGATTTTATTATATTTAAACATACATTAGATATTTGGACGAGGCGATCGCTGAGAGTTCGGTTGAAAAATCTAAAAACGCCCTTTTACCCTTTATTTTTGTTAGGTTTATAATCCACGTTCCTTGACAGAATTGCGTTCTCCAAAACAAAGCAAAAAAAGATTAATAAAAGAATGTCAAATTAAAATATTTATTTAGATGAAATTCAAATAATGAAACAGAGAAGCAATACCAGCACAAAAGAGTTTTTTTCGAGATAACATAAGACTCAGATACAACAATAGTGCAACCACTAAGTTTAAAACAAACACAAACAGAACGAACGTGTTGACAAATGTACACAAACATCAAAATTAAAAGTGATATTAGATGCTCCTAATGATTTATGTCCTGTCCCATTAATACAGGGCACCCATCCTGAATTTCCCTAAACCATGTTTAAGAGATTCATCAGATTAGTTTATTCCAACATACTTCAAAATAATTTTGAACTCGGTTACACGAATTGGACCAACTTTGCCTCTTTAGTAGAATGACTAACGTAGATATTATTTTCTTGGCTTTGTTTTTTTTATAAACAATTCGTACTTTCTGAAAACCCCGTCTGATTCTAACAAAAAGAACTCTGAAACTGACATTTTCAAAATGTTTGACTCTTTGATGGACTACATATTTGTTGGGATTGTTTGCGTGTTTTCAACAGACAGTTAGCATTCCAACGGATATTAATTGTGATCCCTTTCTGGCCTACTTATTCCTAGATTTCCTATAATCTATTTGCTTGCTCTTTTGTTTTCTGTGTAATGCTTTGTAGATCGTTGTTTGTCCTTTTGTACTTTATCATTTGGTCATTGTGTTATCTGTCCTTCTTCGATTTACGGATTCTGATTACCTCTTTGGTATCTACAAACTGTTCTAATTTACACAAACAAATACAAAGATTTGAAGCAATTAATTATTTCTTGCAACACACTTTAAAAATGCGTGATCACCAACAATATTATATAGCTATATATATATCCAACGGTTTCCCTGTGGGAGAACTCGAGATATAATTCGAGTAAATAAAAGTCAATAACTTTCAGCATTCGTGCTGAAATTAGAATCGGTGCTATAAACATTACTTGGGAAAAAAAAGTCGATTAATATGATCTGCTTCATGATAAAATATACATGACAATACCAAGATATAAGCTATTGTTCTCTTAACTGTGTTGAATTGCTTATTATTATTTACAGCATTGAACGTTATAATATCTGTTAGATTTCACCAATGCCATTAGATGGAGTAACATTTGTATTGTGCATAAAACCAGGATTTATTCTGTAATTGTGTCTTCTAATTTAGTGATTGGATTGTAAATCATGACTACAATTCAGAGAATGGATTTATCACTCAGCGTTCTCGGCGACTTAAACGCTACAATTTACATCAATAACTGACAGACTAAATATGGATACATTACATTTGCCCGACAAAAGAAGATTAGCACTTTATCACTGAATGTAAGTTCAGTTAAATGACAATTTATAACACCACTCAAAATGAAAACACCCGCTAGGCCAAAATAGGATATTCGAGTGGCTTAGCATGCACTACAAATCATCTACAAACTTGGCAGTATCAGCAATAATAAAGACAAATAACAGTTACCAATCAATAGGATGCTTATATCTTTTGTGTTCCTGTATTTGTAATCGACTAAAAAGATATCTGAGATATAGATTTGTTGCAGTAAGCTGTATATCGGATTTCTGAAACCGTCACCAATAAAACTAATCAATTAAACTGTGGAAATGTATCTGTTGAAAGATAAATCAAGTAAAAAAAAGACGTTTCTCCCAGGAGGATTCATTTAAACATTGGTTTATACATGTATAACATTTCTCTATATAAACTCTTATCAGATAAAAATAAAATTGTATACGTTGCAAAAAACATCTATCAAATTTTATATTTCCGTGTTCACAGACGATACATGTTTGACGATTATTGCATTCTTTAATTAGAATGTGTAATGTGTGTGTATTGCTACAAGTAACCAGGGGATGTGGGTCCATTCTTTAATTAGAATGTGTAATGTGTGTGTATTGCTACAAGTAACCAGGGGATGTGGGTCCATTCTTTAATTAGAATGTGTAATGTGTGTGTATTGCTACAAGTAACCAGGGGATGTGGGTCCATTCTTTAATTAGAATGTGTAATGTGTGTGTATTGCTACAAGTAACCAGGGGATGTGGGTCCATTCTTTAATTAGAATGTGTAATGTGTGTGTATTGCTACAAGTAACCAGGGGATGTGGGTCCATTCTTTAATTAGAATGTGTAATGTGTGTGTATTGCTACAAGTAACCAGGGGATGTGGGTCCATTCTTTAATTAGAATGTGTAATGTGTGTGTATTGCTACAAGTAACCAGGGGATGTGGGTCCATTCTTTAATTAGAATGTGTAATGTGTGTGTATTGCTACAAGTAACCAGGGGATGTGGGTCCATTCTTTAATTAGAATGTGTAATGTGTGTGTATTGCTACAAGTAACCAGGGGATGTGGGTCCATTCTTTAATTAGAATGTGTAATGTGTGTGTATTGCTACAAGTAACCAGGGGATGTGGGTCCATTCTTTAATTAGAATGTGTAATGTGTGTGTATTGCTACAAGTAACCAGGGGATGTGGGTCCATTCTTTAATTAGAATGTGTAATGTGTGTGTATTGCTACAAGTAACCAGGGGATGTGGGTCCATTCTTTAATTAGAATGTGTAATGTGTGTGTATTGCTACAAGTAACCAGGGGATGTGGGTCCATTCTTTAATTAGAATGTGTAATGTGTGTGTATTGCTACAAGTAACCAGGGGATGTGGGTCCATTCTTTAATTAGAATGTGTAATGTGTGTGTATTGCTACAAGTAACCAGGGGATGTGGGTCCATTCTTTAATTAGAATGTGTAATGTGTGTGTATTGCTACAAGTAACCAGGGGATGTGGGTCCATTCTTTAATTAGAATGTGTAATGTGTGTGTATTGCTACAAGTAACCAGGGGATGTGGGTCCATTCTTTAATTAGAATGTGTAATGTGTGTGTATTGCTACAAGTAACCAGGGGATGTGGGTCCATTCTTTAATTAGAATGTGTAATGTGTGTGTATTGCTACAAGTAACCAGGGGATGTGGGTCCATTCTTTAATTAGAATGTGTAATGTGTGTGTATTGCTACCAGTAACCAGGGGATGTGGGTCCATTCTTTAATTAGAATGTGTAATGTGTGTGTATTGCTACAAGTAACCAGGGGATGTGGGTCCATTCTTTAATTAGAATATGTAATGTGTGTGTATTGCTACAAGTAACCAGGGGATGTGGGTCCATTCTTTAATTAGAATATGTATACAATGTACAGAATACACAGGTTGTCGATTCAGTTTTGATTAAAAATATGTAATTCACATAATGCACAGGAGTTGTATATTTACCTTTAAATAGATTATTATACAGTGCACACACACATTATGCAGGGTTTTGCATTAGGTTTTGATTATATATACAGTGCACAGAATACGCAGGGGTTTTGGATTCTGCTTTATTTATTAGAATATATATACATTGCACAAGGGAGTTAACTGTTTTTCCTATTGCCAATATAAATACAACGAATATACATTTTTCGATAGATCAGTTATGTTTAATGAGGGAAATTGATAATCGAAATTGCAACGATTAAGACAATATCAGAAAATCAAAAATCACATTCGATATCAAAACAAGTTCATATCAAACAAGAAAACAGGTACGTTGTCAATGAAAAATTCAAGCATTTTGAGAGCTTTTTGTAAGAACCAACGAAACAACATGTGTCCATTACTAAATCAAGATATTTGTATGATCTTCGGCCATTTTTGTTATGACATAAAGATGGACTTTGATGGTATGTACTCAATAGAGTTTTTCAGAATCCACATCTTATTCATACCATCCTTGGATTACCTAGCGCTATAGTAACTCTGAAAACTAATATAAGGTTCATGAAAAAATATCAATTGGAACAGTCTAACATATCTACTTCCCGAACATAAAATAGTCTTCCAATTTGTAACCTCTGTACCCTAGAGAAATGTATCTTTGTCTAATGTTTACACTTTGAAGTCTAGGTGTGCTCAGTTACAGAAGATTTAGTGTTGCATTAAGAATATTTGATTATCGTTATGAGAATTCTAAGAAAATTTGATAACATCAAGAAAATTTGATTATGATTGTGGACGCATGACGTACATACACTGTTGTAATAAACACCAGTAGCACTCCTGAACGATATTACACCATAATTAAGATATTCAGCATTAAGCAAAACAGTATAGCTATCATTAAAGTATTATATGTTTTTCCTGTCTAGAAAACATATTAGTAGCATATTATATCGAATTTGTGACGATGATAATCATGCAACTCACAAAAACTGTTCTCTATCAATAAAACGAAACTATATAGCTTATTTGAGCAGTTATGGGGAAAAAAATTCTTTTAGTTGTCCACTAGAATAATTTTTAAATAATTTTAATGGATTGATTACTGTGTTCATGTCAAATGAACAATATATCAGCTAATAAGTATGTAGGTCAAACAGAAGCATGGGGATATACCTATGTTTTGATTAACATAACAAAGCAAGGCCAACAACAACCAATATAAACTAACAGTAGTTCATTAGGATGCCTGAAGATGTCTTTATCGTGCAAAAAGATTGGTATTCTCCAACATTAGAGGCACTTCCATTTACGAGTCCCTTCCGAGTGGGTTGTTGTTTATATTTAATCCCCCCACAATCAATAGATGTACTTATCGGAAGTGCATTAGGACATACCCGAGAGCATGTTTTTACCTAAATTGTATATCCAATAATATCCAAAAAAAGGTTGCTCTGATTTCCTGAAACGTCATCTTCATCTGAGAAACAGGCTACTGGACCAGGGCTATCAAATGATTCGCCTTATTCGATCTCTTAAAACGTTTATATTCCGATACCAAGATCTTGTCGAAATATATTCCGTCTCTGCAGAAACGATTATAAGCGATGCATTTTCATATAGTGAAAATGTATAAAGATAAAGAAGTCAAGAAAAATGTCAAGATTGTTTTTTTATCAATGTGTGACGTAAAAATATTTTTGACATTTACGTCACCGAATATGGTACTGCTTTGACAACTATTTTACCTATTTTGTTCCTGTATTTAAATACTGTTATAGTGATAGCCGGAACCTTTGAACCGTAATGAGAGCGGGAGGTTTGGCGCTTTAAAATCTGATTCAACCCACCATTTCTTTAGAAATGCCTGTACCAAGTCAGTGTCATTACGGTTTTCACAGTTTTCCGGTTGTTGACTGATTTTGTCTGTTTATATACTTATCAGTTTTGACTTTCCCTTTGTAAGATTGTTCGGAGTTCGGTAATTTTGTTATTACCCTTATTAAGCAGAAATAAAGAATGGCGTCTTTGGAACAATATCTTTGAACGAGTTATTTTGAAATAATCGGGATGTCTTGTTCCCAAGTAATATAATTATTATGAAAACTAAGATTCATCTCATTGAAACATTACTAACCTGGCCCGATTTTGGCTATCCTGTTGATGGCGTTTGGTTTCCTTGCTCCCAAATGTATTTGGTTTTTAAATCTTATGACTTTGATATTACCTGATGAAGGTTTTTCCAGGAACGCGTCGTGCACACTAAATAATACTTCTACTTTTTTTTTATTATTATATTTAAATTATCGAGTGATATAATCTTTATTTCATCATGTTCACTTTCATCAACATCCGTTCATGTTAAAATTGTTGTTTTGGTGATATTTCGAAACAATATCGAAATTAAAATATTTATAGTCCTGTGAGGAACCACAATGAAAACAATGAATGTCATGGTTCTTATCATATACAATTCATTTGAGAATCATACGGATTATTTTCATTCTCATTTACATTAAAACCCTGCCTGATTAAATTGTATTAAAATATCAAAAAATTTGATATATTATATATGTTGATACACGTATCATATTTCTACACATTTCTTAATTTGACACCATATAGAGAATTGTTTCACATATGTTTTCAGAAACTTTTTCACATTACACAAAAGCTGACCACATTAACATGTAAGTTCACGATGTACACTACTAACTCAGATCATTTTCTTCTAAAAGCTTAATGTTTTCTCATACTAATGATTGACAATATGATATCGTTTTCTTTAAAAAGGGATCACACCCCAACAACTATATTTTTGCATATTAAGGAAATTTGATATCTTAAATAATTAGTGCTATTATACCTATATCAACAAATTATAACCATATAAGTATCTTCATTTGCAAACATTTTTTTCATGGCAACTATTAATACATTCGTTTAACGACCAAAACTAATAGTACATGTCCTTTCGTGTCTAACTTGTTTAGTATAGTCTATTGTATTATACACCGGATATATAATTCCCGGAATAATGTTATCATCTAAGGTTTCCATCCTTTGCCCCAGCAAGTCATTATTAGGAAAGTCAGTCATGAATAAACAACAAGTCTCATCTACAACATGTGTCGTGCATTGCCTTACATAATAAATTGCAGGTATATTTTTCTGTACTTATATATTTTACGCAAAATAAATTCAATGAGTGATCAATATTACAATATTGGTAATTAAAATGGAAATGTATAATATAAAACACGGTTTCATCAACATTAAACATTTCCGGTTTATTTGGCAGCACGACGGCGTGTGTGATTGATTATCTTAGATTGGTTCGATGTGTTTAAATAAATGTAAAATTATTGTCAGATAAATGCAATAATATACCAATGAATTTACTTGAACTAGCAAGTCAACTAATGTATTTGCTGTCATGCCGGAAATCGGAAAGGTAAAATATTCAACATGTTGTCAACATTGAAGAAACGTTTGAAGATTCCAAAAGGGTAATCAGGAACTATAAATAGAAGAAAGACAGACAATACAATGGCCAAAAGAAGAAAGACAGACAACACAATGGTCAAAAGACAGACAGACAATACAATGGTCAAAAGAAGAAAGACAGACAACACAATGGCCAAAAGAAAGACAGACAATACAATGGCCAAAAGAAGAAAGACAGACAATACAATGGTCAAAAGACAGACAGACAATACAATGGCCAAAAGACAGACAGACAATACAACGGTCAAAAGACAGACAGACAATACAATGGCCAAAAGAAGAAAGACAGAAAATACAATGGCCAAAAGAAAGACAGACAATACAATGGCCAAAAGAAAGACAGACAATACAATGGCCAAAAGACGAATGACAGACAACACAATGGCCAAAAGAAAGACAGACAATACAATGGCCAAAAGACAGACAGACAATACAACGGTCAAATGACAGACAGACAATACAATGGCCAAAAGAAGAAAGACAGAAAATACAATGGCCAAAAGAAAGACAGACGATACAATGGCCAAAAGAAAGACAGACAATGCAATGGCCAAAAGAAGAAAGGACAGACAATACAATGAACAAAAGAAGAAAGACAGACAATACAATGGCCAAAAGAAAGACAGACAATACAATGGCCAAAAGACGAAAGACAGACAACACAATGGCCAAAAGAAAGACAGACAATACAATGGCCAAAAGACAGACAGACAATACAACGGTCAAATGACAGACAGACAATGCAATGGCCAAAAGAAGAAAAACAGAAAATACAATGGCCAAAAGAAAGACAGACGATACAATGGCCAAAAGAAAGACAGACAATGCAATGGCCAAAAGAAGAAAGGACAGACAATACAATGAACAAAAGAAGAAAGACAGACAATACAATGGTCAAAAGACAGACAGACAATGCAAAGGCCAAAAGAACAACAAGAAGACAAACGATGATAGAAAGAACACTACATAGAAAACTGAAATTTGAGCCACACTAACCGCACCAAACATGAGGATGGACTCAAAGTGAACTTGTAAATCAAAATATCAATTCTAAGCAGTGCTAAAATATATAGTGCATACGTAGTTATAAGTTAGCCTGTGGTACATGTACATTACTATTTCTTCCTTACATTTGTCCAGAATAGTTTCCATGTACTTGTTCGAATGTCGTTGACACTGGTGTTGCGCAAGTCTTGATGTTTTATATGATAAAAACATGTAATCAACATCACGCAAAACCTCTTTCAAAATAATTATGAGTCACGTCAGAGATTTGGAATGACAACAGATATATTATTCAAATAATAAAGAATTGTAAACTTCCCCGATAAGTTTTATAACCCTATTTGAAACTTGTCATGACATGTTAAACAAAGAAAAGTATGTGGTGAACTCATAGTATCCACGTCAGATATCCTTTATAAGTGTTAAAGAAAACTTGGTGTGAGAAGAGTTTGAAGATACCAAAGGACAAACAACGATCTACAAAACATACATGTAAAACTAAAGATCGAGTAAGACGAACCCCACTAAAAACATTTATATATGTTTCCTTAATATATAGTGCTCGGTCCAATCCTTACAAAATGAAATAAACGTACAAAAGAAAACAAATAAACTTTCGGGAATACCGAAGGGGCAATCAAAGATTCGATTACTATTATATAAACGAAGGCCGCTCACCTACTTAAAGAAAAACAACATTTTACATGTCTTATTACAGGAGATTACAGATAAGGTCATAACGACATATTACTATGTCACCGACCAAGTGATAACCACATATTGTTATTTAAGCAATATTTGAATTTTTTGAGCAGGTCATACGATATAACCTAGATTGGGGCAGTTTACGCTTAATAAACCGTGAAGCGGTTTATGAAAAGTGTACACTGTACCAAACCAGGTTATACAAGTATAATCTGTTAAAAAAATTCAAATATTCCTTATAATTTAATTTGCACAACTTTGCACTGTTTGGTTTAAATTTCAGACGTATATATATATTATATATATATGCATATCAGTTTTATTTTCAGACGTATATTTATATATTATATATATATGCATATCAGTTTTATTTTCAGACGTATATATATATTATATATATATGCATATCAGTTTTATTTTCAGACGTATATATATATTATATATATATGCATATCAGTTTTATTTTCAGACGTATATATATATTATATATATATGCATATCAGTTTTATTTTCAGACGTATATATATATATATATATATATGCATATCAGTTTTATTTTCAGACGTATATATATATTATATATATATGCATATCAGTTTTATTTTCAGAGGTATATATATATTATATATATATATATGCATATCAGTTTTATTTTCAGACGTATATATATATATTATATATATATGCATATCAGTTTTATTTTCAGACGTA
Source organism: Bathymodiolus septemdierum (assembly GCA_963383655.1). Lineage (NCBI taxonomy): Eukaryota > Metazoa > Mollusca > Bivalvia > Mytilida > Modiolidae > Bathymodiolus > Bathymodiolus septemdierum. The sequence continues at coordinate 60,108,355 of OY726518.1, read as the reverse complement.
TATATATATTATATATATATGCATATCAGTTTTATTTTCAGAGGTATATATATATTATATATATATATGCATATCAGTTTTATTTTCAGACGTATATATATATATTATATATATATGCATATCAGTTTAATTTTCAGACGTATATATATATATTATATATATATGCATATCAGTTTTATTTTCAGACGTATATATATATTATATATATATGCATATCAGTTTAATTTTCAGACGTATATATATATTATATATATATGCATATCAGTTTTATTTTCAGACGTATATATATATATTTTATATATATGCATATCAGTTTTATTTTCAGACGTATATATATATTATATATATATGCATATCAGTTTTATTTTCAGACGTATATATATATATTATATATATATGCATATCAGTTTAATTTTCAGACGTATATATATATATTATATATATATGCATATCAGTTTAATTTTCAGACGTATATATATATATATTATATTTATGCATATCAGTTTTATTTTGACATTTGCCTTTAACTTATAAGACGCATGCTTCAATCTGTAGTTGCTCCTCGAAATGGAATGCAATAATAATATGGATTTCCTTCAGATGTAAGCTTAGCCAATGACGATACAGATGAGAACATCTTCTACAAGACTAGACCAGAGATAAGGACTTATCACGATAGTTACACGTATGACAGTTAGATTTTCCTCAGATTGACTTTTTGGCTTTTAAAGTATCGATATATTGACTATAACTTGCAGTACAAACGACACGTTTCCAGTCTATTGCTATCATAAAAGTAATAATGTTATACTCCAGGTAATCAGACCACTATTGATTCTCCATAGATATATAGCCATTAATCCGGGTATAGGAAGTTCAATTTCCTCTCCAAAGGATGAAAACGTATGTTTACCATTATAAATATTTGATATTTAACATGTTTGTGCATCAGTATGCGTAAATGTCTTCTAAATCAATAATGCATGTATTATTTTTAGTGTTTCTTAAAAAAGTAAAAAATATATAAAGTTTTTCATGCCGCCAAATATATGCAACAAGTGAACTAATTGCATATTAATTTAGCTATAACATTGTATAATTACGACAATACATGTTTCGTATCTCTCTGTGCCTCTTCTGGGATTATATATAAAAAATATAGTTTCAACTAGTGACATGCGATTGCAATGCCAATATATACTCAAATATTTGCAAGCACACATGACAAAAATATAGAAGCAACAACAGCCAAAATCGTCCAAGGACATGTTCAATCAATTCAGTACATTATTTCCATGGCAAGTAAGTTGTGGCGTCTTGACTTTTTGTCTCAAACATCTTCAAAAAATATCACTATCATTATCAGTATATTTAACTGGTCTATTGAATATTGTAAATATCATTTGGGCCCATAAAACTTGTTTAATTTCCGCCACTTTTTATTGAAGTGTCTGTATGAAGACAGGGAATTTAGCTGTCTTGTATATGTGTGTCAAAGGCATCGATTTTACCCCTTTCCACAATTTTGTTACTCGATTTTCGAACTGTTCCGAAAGTGTGGTATTTTTTGTTTTTATTGTATCGATGCAGGATTATAATCACAATGAACAATAAGATATCGTTAATGATAACAAACATATATAGGTGGTAATTGGACAATACGAATTCAAAGAAATAATAGGAATGTGGAATAGAAATTGCATCCGTCTACTGCCTGGTGTATAACTCCCATCGTGACATTCTCAATCAGCATACTGTTGATCTTTTAATTGGTATGTAAACCTATATTATCTTGTCTTTTATGTTTTCTACGTAGTGGGAATTAGATTCTCTAGTTATTACATTTATTAACGTTTGTCTGTAGGTTGTGTTAGGACACTTGCGTCAAGAACAATAGGATCAAATAAAATTCGGACAAAAGCACCAAAACTCATATACAGACAGCGAACAAATCGATAAAAATATATGAGTTTTATATATTGTGAAGCCGTATAAGAGTAATTAATAATCTTATATATTATGGATTCTATATTAATGGGAATTAGTCATCAAATGTGTTGACAAAAATAATATAACATTTGTCAAGGCTAACAGACAGACAACAGGCTATGGTTGAACAATAATGTGATATGATTATTACGAAACTGACACGATTATAACAAAAAATTATTATGATTGGTTATTATTAGAAATATATTAATATATAAAATCATAACCCGATGTATCATTTGTAAAGTATTTATAAAAATAAACTATACAACTGTCCAGATTTACTTCATAAATATCTAACAACATAAACATGGAGAGTACAAAACCAGAATCAAAAAATAATGAAAAGAAAGCTTGAACAGTGATGCCCAACAATTCCACCAATAATAATAACACGACCAATGTGGCGCTGGAAATTCAGGTTCTTGCCTGGGACAGGCGCAAGCATGTTCGTAATTAACTGACGATTCTCTAAGACGAAAAAATCTATCGGTTGAATAGCTTATTCTTAGGATGATTGTTTGTTTTTAAATGTGGGGTATTTATCTAATTATCTAAATAAGAAATAAATCATGGAAGCCAGAATGTGTTAGTTTAACATGGATTGGCGGATATTATAATTTTATCCCGAGCCAGAGGCGAGGAATACAATTTACTAATATCCGCCAACCCATGTTAAAACTCAAAACACATTCTGGCTTCCATGATTTATTTCGATTCTGATATATCCAAAAGTACAAATATGGTAGTATACTTTGATTGGAAGATGGTAATTTATATTTATGCTTGCAGAAAATGTCGCACACAATTTATGCTACCAATGGAAAGTCAGTCACATTTACCGCTCATGTGCGAATGAGATTATACCATCGATAAATCGCTCATTTGTCTTCAAAGCGAATGAAGGACGCCATGTTAGAATTATTAATAATAACAAAATTATGCGAATAAAATGACAACATTGCATTGAAAATGTATCTAAATAAAGAAAAATACACTGATTTTTAAGACACCCCTCACTATGTGTAGATAACTTCATGAACAATAATCGATTCCACACAAATACAGTGAGTTATTCATTGTTGTGGAACGCCAAGTGAGCATATTTTCAGCTATAGCATGGCGAGGACAAGTTACTCTTTGATGAAATGATAACGATGGTTTGTACTGCACTCGAACACATTATCTTGACTCTGAGCCTGCAAGTATTTGCTATCGCTCCTTAATGGTGAGTGCTTAGTGGAGATGGGGCAGTTGACAAGTGGTCTACCTTATTTGTACTCGAAACGAGTCAGCTACCTTTTACACCACCACGGCGGCTGCCCCACATCGAAACATCTCTACACTACACGTGTTTCACAAAACTCATGATACGACAATGCATGTATGGTTGGAGGTTGTGGTGTTTAACGCCACTTTCAACAATATTTCGGTTATATCGTGGCGGTCAGTTTTATTGATGGTGGAAACCGGAGTGCTCCGAGAAAACCACAGTCACTGACAACCTTTATCACATAATGCTGTATCGAATGTTCCTAGCCTGAGCGGCATTCGAACTCGCAACGTTAGTGATGATATGCACTGATTGCATAGGTAGTTGCAAATTCAACTACTATACGATCTTGACCACGACAATACATGCATGTATATATGTAACTCGAATAATTCAGCGCCCTCTATCCGCTATCGCTACTCGAAGGTTTGAACTCTCCTTGTGATAAAAACGCGTCCGCTGCTCTCTGAAAGAGAGAGCCAATCAGCAATGATTATTTGCCGAGTATGCGCAAGCCGGTTCTTTTAATTTCCGGTAATGTTTACAAGCAATAAGAAATGGAAGTTGATTTACGATTCATTATTTAGTTTTCCTACATTTCTTCTCTTTTCACCTTTTAGATTAGTAAGGTCAAACACGTGGGTACAATGAAAACATTTGACACCTGAACACTCCATTGACCTATGATTACAAACATTTCCTAAGCTCCTCCTTCTTTTAGTGCCAAAAGTCACCACGCAGTTTATATCCAGAACGCATTGCTAATTTTAAACTTCCGATTGACGCGTTTTATCGAGAAAGACGTTCAGGCGTTAATATACCAAAGCGTAATATAACGACTGGATTATTCGGGTTAGTATGTATGTAGAGTTATTGTTACAATCTATAAAATTGTATTGTTTTAGTACTGTAGAATGATTGATCTTCTCCTTGAGTTTTGACACTGCGTAAAATTCATGATAAAATGTTAAATATGGTATTACAATCCCGGTGTTAGGTTCTGTTTACATAAACTTCACAGTTCCCTGATTTTATATTATTCCGTTTTAACATGGGATTATTACCACTCTGATAAACGGCCACTAGAATTGATTTTAGCACAGAAACTTAATGAATTATAAAGTATTAGATTAAATACTATGTCAACGGCACTACTTTTAATTAACAGAGCAAACTGTACCTAAGAGATGATGATTACACTATTATACAGAGGATCCACTTTGTGTATAATTTCAAAGCATGGATTCATAGCTATCCTTTTATCTAGCAATTCTAGGAAAATAGTTGCTTTATCAAAAATCTATTGTCATTGAAATCGACATGACAATAATGGTATGATATCACGAATATGACTCCATTAAATGTAAACTGACTGCTGATAATTTGTATATAATTTCCTGGAATCACTTAGGTTGCCCAGTTAGAAATATAATACAATTAGCAGGCTCATTTTTAGTTATTATAACATAACAAATTATGAAAGAAAATAATTCATTTCCTCGACATAACCACAATATCTACTTTTGCTTGCAACAGAAGTAACATCTTTCCTTCCCTTCAATTATTTTCTTTTGAAGATCTTATAAATATATGAGAAAAAACCTATACCCCCATAATACCTAATACATAACTCCATTTTCCAAGGAACAGTTTATTATCACTTCAAACAAAATCAAGGCACAACAGCTCCTTTTGATAACAAAAATATCAGTCACGAACCTGATGTGTGTCATGTCAGCATGTGTATCAACATAAATATGTGACGATTATTGATACTGTCGTCAGAATGACATTAACGTAGCTACTAAATATGGATGACGTAGGTGTCTGATATAAACCTGGTAATATAGTATACAACATGTTGTATAGAGACAGGTTATATTGGGTTATTTCACTGGTTTGAACTTGGTCATACATTCTTATTGAATAAAATAGATGTAAAATTGAACATATTATTGCCATGTTCTTATTATTAGCAGTTAGCTGATGTATTATCTATAGTCATGATTTCCCTCGGACATTATCAAATAACTTATTTATTTACTTATTTCTTATTTTACAGAAGGGATCTTCTGAAAGCGTGCTACTCCTTTTTTATAGAAAACGTCCTCCGTCATTTTAAATTATCCACATTATTGGTCTTCGTCTGTAGACTATTCCATGAAGGACAAAACAGTGATCATGGAACATTTTGAACCCCTTCAGGTTAAATAAAAGCATTTAAATGAACAATGATTACATTAATTCGGGGGGAGGGGGGAATACCAAACTGTCGAAACAATTCTAAAAATCAAATATCACAAACGTAGAAAATGACCGCTCACTTTCCTTTCTTGGTATAGTCATTTATAGTTGACTTCTGAGTTATGCAAACTAGTGCTTCTTATTTGAAATCTCGGTACTTCGTGAGATTTCACTGATGCTATATAATTGACCTCTATGTACCATGTAAGTTGTCACAAGTTCTTCATATTTGAATTCTCAGTGTCAGTGTTCACATGTGTCTTATGTATGGCCTCTATGCAGTGGTATTTTGTGAGTGTTCACTTGTGATTTGGACCTCCATGTACAGTATGAGTTTTCACTGGTGTATCATATAATTGACTGCTCGGTATTGTGTGAGTGTTCACGCGTGATATGGACCTTCATGTACAGTATGAGTTTTCACTGGTGTATCATATAATTGACTGTTCGGTATTGTGCGAGTGCTCACGCGTGATATGAACCTCCATGTACAGTATGAGTTTTCACTGGTGTATCATATAATTGACTGCTCGGTAGTGTGTGAGTGTTCACGCGTGTTTTATATTTGATCTCTACATACTGTGTGAGTTTTCATATTTCAATACTGATTTTTTTTACCTTTTCCTGATGAAAATGTTTATAAAATCATTATGTCATATTATTGGAGCATTAAGTGGAAGGTTATGTGTGAAGTTGTTCTATCTCTACCAAATGCATACAATATAACATATAGCCAGATTGAATACAGCTTCTCCTGGCTGACATGGGGTGACCGTTTCCAGTCTGCAATGGTGTAGAAGATATGGTATTATTACCTTTGTCTTAGTCTATCTGAGTTAGAAAAATATTTGTTTTCATTTAATAATGTATTCAGCAGGCCAAGCAAGATTAATGTTGCAGCATGTCACCAACATTTGATTTTCTTCATTAAAAAAGAATATGGTCATGTATAGCAATGATAAATTTACTTTCTTCTGTTGTATGTCAATGATTTTAAACTAGAGTGCTTACTTTTAATGTAACAGTCATAGAAAGTCTACTGAATGAAACTACGATTTGGTCACGACATGATTTGCAATATCAGATATGCTTCTAGAAACTCTATTTATTTGTAATGATCAATCACATTAACAAAATAAATAGCCATGAAGGCTACAGAAGTACAGCAAAAAATCAAATAACCGTTTAAACGAAGATTACTCCATTATAGCTAATGTTTTCTCAGGTCTTCAAAAACATATATCATTATACAAAAAAACTGATACAATTCTAACACGATTTCAATATCAGTGCAGTATAAAATATTGATTTGCTCGACATTGTTTGCATATTAATTAGCAAAAAACAAATAATCAATTAGTTCTTATATAATGATCACGCCACCAGCAAACGGACTATGTTTTAACCGAATTGTTACACAAATAACTACGCGTACTCTTAAACAAAACCATAGTGACGTCATAGAGATAAGACTTAATACGGTTGTTTCGAATCAAGTCAATTCCGAACATGTTCCGTCTTTTTCGTGTACTGACGTCTGAAATGTTAGGCAGACAACTTGTAAACCGGTATTTACGCTATTACTGGGACAACGTCAGCATATCATAGTCGTAGATGCGGTAGATTATAAGTAATTGTAATATGGACACGCCAAGTAAACGGCTGAATAAATACTGGTGTTCGATACCCCAATGTCTGTCTTATAACGGAAATATATCAAGACATATCGGGGTTTTTTTCATAATGCTGACAGCAGTAAATAAAGAAAGAAAACAAATTTAATTTTAAAGAAGTAATTGTCTGTGTATTGAAGTTTTTAATACAAATAAAATGATTTTATTTGATATCTGTCTTTTATGTATTAAGAATTCTTTAAGTTCAGGAACATTAAAACGCCACATATTGATTGGAGTTTTCGTTGTGTACATTGACACCGGAAGTCCAATGCCTAACATTCCATCAAAATCATGTGATCTGGCAGACGAAAATAAAAAAACTTTTGACGGAATAGAAATGATTCGAAACAAGCATATCCAAGGGACGTAATGGAACTAAAGACTTAACCTGATCAAATGCTCCTTAAAATAAACTGAACTGCAGTTAAATATCTTACATGTGTATTTTGCCTCATTGCACAATGGGAAATCAAGTTCTGTGCAATAGTGATACATTTATTGTTTAACTATTATCATCATTGGATCAATACCTCTGTTGGTGGACAATTAGTACCCGGGGGTAGCAACCTCCCAGAAGTCAATGATTCGACACCTACATTGTTTATTAGATATATTCTTGCTTGAAATTTAGTATTTCTAAATTTTAGAAATAGGTCGTGCGCACTAATTTAGATATCGACGTTTCTATTGGTGCATTTTAATTTCGACTGATGTCGATTGGTTGAAAAGGGGACATATAACAAAAGATATCCGATAAGAAAATAAGAAAATTGTTTTTATTTTATTGGTCAAGAACTAAGAAGATTCTAATACAGGAATAAATTGAGTAAACTTTTCATTCAAATTAAAATTTTGACAGGAACAATTTTTCTGTGTAAATACTTGTTATTTCTGTTATAATAATGTTCTTAACAATGAAGTTATTAAAGGCGACTAAATGTCAACACTGGTTAACCAAACAGACTAATGTTGTATATAATATACTAAAGTCTATGATACTTAATTGAACAAAAAAGCAATCTAAGTTTATGTCTTAGATTATTAATTAAATGCATAATAACGCTATCAAATTCTATATTTAGGACCAAACTGCATTATCTGATTTATATTTTTTTCTCGTGTCAATATTTGTCCCACTTTATACCACATTGGAGACTATACTTTCCACTCTATAGACATATGGCTCTTAATTAAAACATGCAGGTGTTGCATGGTTAAGTAAAGACAAAACTGATATTTTTAATCGAAAGAGATTGTTGACAACGATGACAGCAACACGATCTCAAAGAAATTGGTGTGTATGCCACTTACAAGGATGTAATAAATATGTGACTATACCAATCACAAGCGTTTATAAATATGTGACTATACCAATCACAAGCGCTTATAAATAGGGGACGATACTAGTCACAAGCGTTTATAAATAGGGGACGATACCAGTCACAAGAGTTTATAAATAGGGGACGATACCAGTCACAAGCGTTATAAATAGGGGAAGATACCAGTCACTAGCGTTTATAAATAGGGGACGATACCAGTCACTAGCGTTTATAAATAGGGGACGATACCAGTCACAAGCGTTTATAAATAGGGGAAGATACCAGTCACTAGCGTTTATAAATAGGGGACGATACTAGTCACTAGCGTTTATAAATAGGGGAAGATACCAGTCACTAGCGTTTATAAATAGGGGACGATACCAGTCACAAGCGTTTATAAATAGGGGAAGATACCAGTCACTAGCGTTAATAAATAGGGGAAGATACCAGTCACTAGCGTTTATAAATAGGGGACGATACTAGTCACTAGCGTTTATAAATAGGGGAAGATACCAGTCACTAGCGTTTATAAATAGGGGACGATACCAGTCACAAGCGTTTATAAATAGGGGAAGATACCAGTCACTAGCGTTTATTAATAGGGGAAGATACCAGTCACTAGCGTTTATAAATAGGGGAAGATACCAGTCACTAGCGTCTATAAATAGGAGACGATACCAGTCACAAGTGTTTATAAATAGGGGAAGATACCAGTCACAAGCGTATATAAATAGGGGACGACACCAGCCACAAGCGTTTATAAATAGGGGAAGATACCAGTCACTAGCGTTTATTGATAGGGGACGATACTAGTCACTAGCGTTTATAAATAGGGGAAGATACCAGTCACTAGCGTATATAAATAGGGGACGATACCAGTCAAAAGCGTTTATAAATAGGGATGATACCAGTCACTAGCGTTTATAAATAGGGGAAGATACCAGTCACTAGCGTTTATAAATAGGAGACGATACTAGTCACTAGCGTTTATAAATAGGAGAAGATACCAGTCACAAGCGTTTATAAATAGGGGACGATACCAGTCACAAGCGTTTATATATAGGGGAAGATACCAGTCACTAGCGTTTATAAATAGGGGAAGATGCCAGTCACTAACGTTTATAAATAGGGGAAGATACCAGTCACTAGCGTCTATAAATAGGGGAAGATACCAGTCACTAGCGTCTATAAATAGGAGACGATACCAGTCACAAGCGTTTATAAATAGGGGAGGATACCAGTCACAAGCGTTTATAAATAGGGGAAGATACCAGTCACAAGCGTTTATAAATAGGGGACGATACCAGTCACTAGCGTTTATAAATAGGAGAAGATACCAGTCACAAGCGTTTATAAATAGGGGAAGATACCAGTCACAAGCGTTTATAAATAGGGGAAGATACCAGTCACTAGCGTTTATAAATAGGGGAAGATACCAGTTACTAGCGTTTATAAATAGGGGACGATATCAGTCACTAGCGTTTATAAATAGGGGAAGATACCAGTCACTAGCGTTTATAAATAGGGGACGATACTAGTCACAAGCGTTTATTAATAGGGGAACATACCAGTCACTAGCGTTTATAAATAGAGGAAGATACCAGTCATAAGCGTTTATAAATAGGGGACGACACCAGCCACAAGCGTTTATAAATAGGGGAAGATACCAGTCACTAGCGTTTATTGATGGGGGACGATACTAGTCACTAGCGTTTATAAATAGGGGAAGATACCAGTCACTAGCGTTTATAAATAGGGGACGATACCAGTCACAAGCGTTTATAAATAGGGGAAGATACCAGTCACTAGCGTTTATAAATAGGGGAAGATACCAGTCACTAGCGTTTATAAATAGGAGACGATACTAGTCACTAGCGTTTATAAATAGGGGAAGATACCAGTCACTAGCGTTTATAAATAGGGGACGATACCAGTCACTAGCGTTTATATATAGGGGAAGATACCAGTCACTAGCGTTTATAAATAGGGGAAGATGCCAGTCACTAGCGTTTATAAATAGGGGACGATACCAGTCACTACCGTTTATAAATAGGGGAAGATACCAGTCACTAGCGTTTATAAATAGGGGAAGATACCAGTCACTAGCGTCTATAAATAGGGGAAGATACCAGTCACTAGCGTCTATAAATAGGAAACGATACCAGTCACAAGTGTTTATAAATAGGGGAAGATACCAGTCACAAGCGTTTATAAATAGGGGAAGATACCAGTCACAAGCGTTTAGAAATAGGGGACGATACCAGTCACTAGCGTTTATAAATAGGAGAAGATACCAGTCACAAGCGTATATAAATAGGGGAAGATACCAGTCACAAGCGTTTATAAATAGGGGAAGATACCAGTCACTAGCGTTTATAAATAGGGGAAGATACCAGTTACTAGCGTTTATAAATAGGGGAAGACACCAGTCACTAGCGTTTATAAATAGGGGAAGATACCAGTCACTAGCGTTTATAAATAGAGGAAGATACCAGTCACTAGCGTTTATAAATAGGAGAAGATACCAGTCACTAGCGTTTATAAATAGGGGACGATACCAGTCACAAGCGTTTATAAATAGGAAAAGATACCAGTCACTAGCGTTTATAAATAGGAGAAGATACCAGTCACTAGCGTTTATAAATAGGGGACGATACCAGTCACAAGCGTTTATGCATAGGGGAAGATACCAGTCACTAGCGTTTATAAATAGGAGACGATACCAGTCACAAGTGTTTATAAATAGGGGAAGATACCAGTCACAAGCGTTTATAAATAGGGGAAGATACCAGTCACAAGCGTTTATAAATAGGGGACGATACCAGTCACTAGCGTTTATAAATAGGAGAAGATACCAGTCACTAGCGTTTATAAATAGGGGACGATACTAGTCACTAGCGTTTATAAATAGGGGAAGATACCAGTCACTAGCGTTTATAAATAGGAGACGATACCAGTCACAATCGTTTATAAATAGGGGAAGATACCAGTCATAAGCGTTTATAAATAGGGGACGATACCAGTCACTAGCGTTTATAAATAGGAGAAGATGCCAGTCACTAGCGTTTATAAACAGGAGAAGATACCAGTCACTAGCGCTTATAAATAGGAGAAGATACCAGTCACTAGCGTTTATAAATAAGAGACAATATTAGTCACAAGAACGTTATACATAAGGGACAATACCAATCAGAAGTATTTGAGAAATGGGGGACTATGCCAATCACAAGGACCGTATAATTAGGGACCAATATCAATCACCAGGATTTTTTTATGCAGGGGACTATGCAAATCATAATGACCTTACAAATAGGGGGTATATTCATCGGAACGTTATAATACAGAACGACTTGATAATAAGGAAATTAATTTAATTTAAAAACAAAACTTGTTTGCAATATGGGGCTAAATCAATCATCAAGTCTTTATTAATCCTGGGGATTTCTAGGGGACAATAACGACCCCTACATCTGTTTGATACATTGCTTGCTGGGTTATGACAATTAACAATGCCCATCTCTCAAATTCGTGTATGTATTCGCTATTATTAATGTGTCAACAATTAGGGGAATCTCTTAAGTCAACTGACGTCAGACATGTTCCCTAGGTAACTATTACATTGCTGTCTTGTCCGGAAGATGACTTGTAGTATTACTTTATCCGAACTATGACCTCGTATTGTTGTCCGGCATACGACTTTGCACAGTTGTCTTGTTTTATCAGAACTATGACTTTGTGCTGTGTCATCTAATCACTTTGCCACCAATTGGTTTTTAACTTTTGTCCTGACAACACGAATTTAATATTCATAATATCTACAGATGATATGAACATAGAAATGCTTCAGACACTTTATAAATTAAAGCCACTAACCGAAGGCTGTTTAAATATTGAAGATAACAAAATCTGTAATATTAGCAATGGCATGCTAAAAATAGACTCCACGGCTTACATTGGAAGGTCAGAATTGACATCTGTACATCAATTATGTTGAAGAATTGTAGCAATTATATCAATAAATTATGATTAACAATTAGTTTACCTGTCATACAAAGATGATCATGTAATATAATTTGGTTGGTTTATGGTTTTCTTTAACGTCATTTTCAACAATATTTCGGCGATATCGTGGCGGTCAGTTTTATTGGTGGTGGAAACCGGAGTACCCATAGAAATCCACCGACCTGTCGCAAATCCTTGATCAACTTTACTACATAATGTTGTATCGATTGCACATCGCCCTGAACGGGGTTCGAACTCGCAACTTTGGTGGCGATATGTACCACGGATTGCACAGGTAGATAAAAATCCAACTACCATACGATCACGACCATGACGGCCCCGATAGTACAATATAGTACAGTGTATTTGCAACAAACAACATTTATCGCATTGGATCACTACTTCGTCCTGAATATAGCTGAACAATTGTTCGCTGGACGTTAAACACCAATCAATCAATCAATCATTCATTACTATAGTGTTTACTTCTTACTTCCTCTACAGAAGAACGAATATAGCCTGTAATATGTGACAGGAAAGGAATCTCAATTCAACTAAGCAAAATACGTCTTTCGTGATCAAATTAATTATCACTCTAATTTTTGTTATTGCCTTCCGTGATCAAATTAATTATCAACTGTAATTTGTGTTATTGTCTTCTCCCTTTCAAACCAATAGTAAAACAGATAGTAATTAGTAAAATTAATACTGGGAAATGATTTTGACTTGTTTTAGATAAATGAAATATATTTTATTTTATTTGGAAATAAAGAGTGGATACATGTATTTGTTTATCCTCTTGTTATGAGCCTACAATGTCGGTGATGTGCTAAAGTGTACAGTACTATTAAACAGTGGTATGTACAACATGGAAGGATACTGTACAAGTCCATATGGTTATACAAAATCTGTATATATTAAACAGTGTTATGTACAACATGGAAGGATACTGTACAAGTCCATATATGGTAATACAAAATCCGTATATAATGGACAAGATGCCACAGACGGCAAATCCAGTACGAGTTTTCAATACAATACTGACTAGTACATCTTCTAATACTGTACACAGTACTGTACAAAACTCAATTTATTATACAGCTGATATAATAGTCAGGTTGTTTCGAACTTCTAATATTTCAACAATAGCATTGAACGAATCGCGAAATAAATTCAAAAACAACAAATATACATGTAAACACCACAAAAGTTGAACTACTTTGCTTGTGACGTAATATTAATGTTGAAATGTCTCCATCATAATACAACCATCAGCGAGGGTTGCCAAGACCATGTCATCTGTTTAAAGTACACATTGCATAGGACGCATTGCGACTGGTGGTTCATTCGGTTTACTAGAAGGCTGATTGTTTGGGTTTTAAGATTGCAAACATTGTGAACATTGTTGTTGCTTTGTTTTGTTTACAAGCACCAAATGAAAATACGAGTTTTAGTCCTCAATAGCAACTGTAAATTACGGAAGAGTACGGAAAAAATTATTGACCGTCCAATACTGACATTATACAACTGCCGGTTGTACAATACGTCCACGCTAAAGAATAGTCACATCTTATAAATGAATGCTTCTCACTGGATTAAAATTATAGCTGTATTACAGGGTACCATAAGTGTATGGGAGTTATCAGTATTTAAGAATACCACAATTTATTTGGCCTGTGGTATCAATTTATAGATACAGTAGTGTATTCGGCCTATAAAAGCAGATTATACAGTTAGTTTAGGCTTTTGATACCGATGTTTTATTCGTCCTAAGGTATAAGCTTAAAACTACGGTAGTAAAAACGCAGATTTCCAAATAATCTTCTATACATCCTAGCGACAAGAGATTACAACCCCTGTATAATCAATAAAGTATGTTCTTCCTAATTTATAAAAATAAGTATTTATATAAGAGCTCGAGGATTTACGTTTCTTTCATTTCCATCGTGTAGACTCCTTCTGGATTTAGGACTTTACAGGAACATTTATTTTACCATTGAAATACCTTGGAAAAAATCGTGTTGCTATATAATTTCAATATAAATCATTCTTGTATATAATGTCATATAAAACAAATACATTGTATTGGCATGAGAAAATCTGCACAAGTCTTCAAAACTGTATTGTTATTCGATATATTATCCACTGGGAAAATCATATGGATTCAATTTCTTTCTATTTTCGTTAATTGACGGCTTTTATACTGCTATAATTTGACCTGAAATGACATTATATCGAGGTGTGACGTTCAATAGCTGAATTAACCAATTTTGTTGCATGGTATGTCAATTTCTGTCTGACGCATAGAAACCTATATTGGCATTTTGTCTAGTGAAATGACATACCTCAACAATTACCATGTACAGTTCATGCACTATATTGTTCATTAAGATCAAATAAAGAAACTGTGTAACTCGGCTAAGCATAATAAAGAAACTGTGTAACTCGGCTAAGCATAATAAAGAAACTGTGTAACTCGGCTAAACATAATAAGGAAACTGTGTAACTCGGCTAAACATAATAAAGAACTACTACGGGCAATATGACCTATTTAAATGTAAATATCATAGCTTGCAGAATTGTTTTGTATAATAACTATTTGTATGTTCGTTCTTCATTATAGGTCGTGTGCATATCATTATCGCTCTATTTAACCAATTTGTCTAAACCCAGTTTCCTATCATCTGAACCATCTGAACAAACTGTGGTAGAAATTAACGCATGACAGCATCTTAAGAGCCGACCATTTAACTTTTAGGGGGCATGCTTTCCCTCAAGCCGCAAGGTTTTTTTTCAAACAAGATAATATCAGATGATTTCTGTTTTGCACGTTGTAAGTCGTTCATCTTCAAATGTTACCAACATTTCTTGTTCAAAACTGTAAGGTCATATTATCTATGTTTTGCATTTTTCTGTTCAAGTAATTTTTTTTCAATAATATTTGGCGACAGAAGACTTTCTTTAAAAAAAAACATACCCGTCCCCTTTTTAATGTGAAATGGTCGTTGCCTTACACTATTACAATCAAAAGTTTACCAGATTGCCCATTGTGTGCTAAAAAAGAAAAAAATCCTATTCTTATCAACAAACAGGTTACTAGTATCTATCCCAAAAGGACGTGTTAAAAAAAATAGGGGGTCGACCTTTATTGTGGAGACTGATCAACTTTCGGTTGTTTTGTTCCGATGATTGCCGATCATAACCTCGTGAAGAAAAGTTTTGGTCCGATGATTGCCGATCATGATCTCGTGAAGAAAAGATAAACAATCATGGATGCTGAGGTAAGCACGCACACATTCCTGACAATGATTATTGAGGAATACGTCTGTTTCATCTCGTGTGAACCAATTTTTTTTGGTGCAATTATTATTATGTGGTACACACGGAATATATATATATATTGTTTCATCAACTGAACATTGCGCATGAGCGATAATCTCCCCCGAAAGAGTTCAAATCTTGTGTCACGCGCATATCATTTGCATTTCTGTACTGGAAAACAGAATTAACCGCTGTCAAATATTTTGCGATTTGCTCTTAAAATCTGCTTTTGAGCGGATTTTTAATGTTATGCAGTTGATTTTAGTTAAAATTAAGTGACATATTAAGTGAAAATATTTAATCCAAAAATTCCACGATATTTGCCTTTCATATTAATTTAAGTAATAACAATAAGTCATATACGTATGATATCATCGTCAACATTAAATCATATTATCAGAGGCATCCCGAGATTTGTTACAAATATAAATCAAATCATTCAATCAATAAATATAGCAATGTATTCCTTGAATGGAAATAAATACTGCAAAAAACATCATAAAACAACTGATTGGTATTAAAAATGTATTAGTTCCATGATTAATAATCACAATATGCTACAGAAGAAATGATTTTCTGCTTTTTCAGAGTCATGACGTAAGTGGTATGATTGCACGTGCACATAACACTAACAGTAAGTATATACAAACTTTGCATGATTGAGATAATTTTACCTATATGAACCAATCACTGAGGTTGCAATTGGGAAAACAATAATGAATCAGAATATCGTCTGCCATTCAATATGGAACAAATATTTCAAAATGGTGTCATAAATAAGATTTATCAGACAGAAAATAAATTATCCCAATTTTTTTGTAATTATCGTTTTTAGATGATATGAACACACTAATGGTGGTATATACCAAGATAACCCCCCAGAATAACATAACGTATGTCAAGCAATGTAAACATGCAGTAATAACCCATAAAGAAATGTGTAAATTGATTTCAAGTGTAGGGCGTAAATATATGTACATAGAACAAGTAAATATTGAATATTTCCAATATCTTGCATTGTTATTTTTAATATATTGTTTGTCTTGTAATCTGCAAAGGCATCAGGTTTTAATTAGGAAGCTTGGCTTGATCTTTAGAACAAAAACAAAGATTGAATGATGCAAGTGGTTGAATGTGTTGTAGAACGATATATTCATAGTTTATTTTATTTTTTTCAAGAGTGCCGTGTCTTATGATTTCACGACTTCGACTTTAAAATTTCGGGTTTTCTGAATTTGTTAATATTTATTTCCATCAACAATCATTCCAGATTCATTAACCGTTAGATATATGCACAATACAACACAAACGAATAGTTCATGAAAAGAGGATAATTCTAGTCCCCCCCTTTTTTTATTCATATTTAAATTCTATAAAAATGATGAAAGAGCATGTTGCGACAATATGCAAGATATAAAATACAAGATTCCCCATTTCTTTAAATAAAGTATTTCATCATACTGATCAGCTGACAGTATATTTTAAAATGTAGTTTCAATTTCACTGTGTCACAAAATTTGTGTCGCATCTTTCGGGTGGACAGAAATAAAAAATAACAACAGGCAGTAATAATGAATTTCGATTTTAATTTCAACATGACTCGGCAAAGGTAGAAGATATATGTTTTATTTGTAAGGTACAGATTACTTCCCCCTTCCGTTTCAAGTGAATTTGCTGTAATTCTACAAAGAAATAGCAAAATATTGGACCACAGGGATAACTGAGGACTTCAAATAGAACACTTAGTTACTGGAGGTGGGGGGTGGGGGGTTGCTGATGGTGTTTAACGCCACTTTCAACACCATAAACCTAAAAAAAAATACTGCCAGTAAGTAAGTGTTTATTAGAAGTCCTCAGTAATCCCCGTGGTAGTGGCAACACATTGGAACCCATGAAGGCCCATTCACGTAAACAAAATACAATCTTTTTTTAACGTTGATAGGACCTGTAGGTTTTAAATAAAATATATATGGTTATAAATAAGTGAGAGAGAAAAAAGTAGCACTCGTAAACCAATCTCTATTGCATTATAAAAATATATTGAAAATGATGTCAACATACTGAACACCTACAATTGCCAATATAGTTGAATATCAAAAAAAATTAATATTCATTCCTTAATCACAAGATACAATGCAAAAAAGAAACATTATCCAATGCTATAAAATGTGCATATAAAGTGGAGTTTTTAAAGAAAACATTATCCTTGCAAATTTCCTCCTAATGCCATTCTATCTCAATAACGCCAACCCGTTGTAATATTATTTCGTTTTAAATACTAAATCAGGGTATCGTTTACCAAAATATCTGAGGCCATCTTTTATCCCGTGATCTCAAAGGAAATTAAATGGCTATCCTAGAACCTGTTTGTCTGTCTATCTTCTATACATGACTCAATTAATACCGGTTGTGTGAGGCGTATTATTTTATATAACCATCGATTTGTGTTCTAGGACGATCAATGTTTCGTATGGTTAAATAGAACAATTACAAACATGTTTGTATTATAAATGCACATTTAGAAACAGACAAGGTACTATAGAAACAAAAGGTTGATGCTAAATCTGGAACCAAAATGGCGGACATATATCGGAGAAAAATGATTTTTCAATACGGACAATTCATAACGTTCACTAACAGGGGAAATAGTAGTCATTTTCATATCAATCATACTGATTACCATTGTAAAGCTGATTAAATCAACGCCTCATGTGTGATCAGCCGTGTTCCTATATAATGATCATTGATGTTAGTTTAATTCGAATGTGTAATGTTTTATGCATTATTGAGTATGCAGGGCTAGAGGGCAGCTGTCAAATGTACGGCTGATCATTCCTGTGGGACCGAGCACTACATTTGAATAGATGACAATGTCAATAGGTAGATTATTTCTATTGCTAGTATCTAGTAGGTCAATATGAAAACTGAATTTATTAACTGCCTTTTAACGTCAAATGAGCGGTATTTGATTTGCAAACAAAGACCAGCGGGACGACAAACGGCTGGTACTAATGTGGATAGTTGTTCTGATTGACATAGGTGAAAAACTGGTATTGGTATAAACAGAAGTCCTGATAACTACAGACAAAAGATGGTACTAGTTTGGACAGTAGTCCTCATTACCACGGGTAACAGACAAAACTAGTCAGTGTGGACAGTAGTCCTCATTACCACGGGTAACAGACAAAATTAGTCAGTGTGGACAGTAGTCCTGATTACCACGGGTAACAGACAAAACTAGTCAGTGTGGAAAGTAGTCCTGAATACCACGGGTAACAGACAAAACTAGTCAGTGTGGACAGTAGTCCTCATTACCACGGGTAACAGACAAAACTAGTCAGTGTGGACAGTAGTCCTCATTACCACGGGTAACAGACAAAACTAGTCAGTGTGGACAGTAGTCCTCATTACCACGGGTAACAGACACAACTAGTCAGTGTGGACAGTAGTCCTCATTACCACGGGTAACAGACAAAACTAGTCAGTGTGGACAGTAGTCCTGATTACCACGGGTAACAGACAAAATTAGTCAGTGTGGACAGTAGTCCTGATTACCACGGGTAACAGACAAAACTAGTCAGTGTGGAAAGTAGTCCTGAATACCACGGGTAACAGACAAAACTAGTCAGTGTGGACAGTAGTCCTCATTACCACGGGTAACAGACAAAACTAGTCAGTGTGGACAGTAGTCCTCATTACCACGGGTAACAGACAAAACTAGTCAGTGTGGACAGTAGTCCTCATTACCACGGGTAACAGACACAACTAGTCAGTGTGGACAGTAGTCCTCATTACCACGGGTAACAGACAAAACTAGTCAGTGTGGACAGTAGTCCTGATTACCACGGGTAACAGACAAAATTAGTCAGTGTGGACAGTAGTCCTCATTACCACGGGTAACAGACAAAACTAGTCAGTGTGGACAGTAGTCCTGATTACCACGGGTAACAGACAAAACTAGTCAGTGTGGACAGTAGTCCTCATTACCACGGGTAACAGACAAAACTAGTCAGTGTGGACAGTAGTCCTGATTACCACGGTTAACAGACAAAACTAGTCAGTGTGGACAGTAGTCCTCATTACCACGGGTAACAGACAAAACTAGTCAGTGTGGACAGTAGTCCTCATTACCACGGGTAACAGACAAAACTAGTCAGTGTGGACAGTAGTCCTCATTACCACGGGTAACAGACAAAACTAGTCAGTGTGGACAGTAGTCCTCATTACCACGGGTAACAGACACAACTAGTCAGTGTGGACAGTAGTCCTCATTACCACGGGTAACAGACAAAACTAGTCAGTGTGGACAGTAGTCCTGATTACCACGGGTAACAGACAAAACTAGTCAGTGTGGACAGTAGTCCTCATTACCACGGGTAACAGACACAACTAGTCAGTGTGGACAGTAGTCCTCATTACCACGGGTAACAGACAAAACTAGTCAGTGTGGACAGTAGTCCTGATTACCACGAGTAACAGACAACACTAGTCAGTGTGGACAGTAGTCCTCATTACCACGGGTAACAGACAAAACTAGTCCGTGTGGACAGTAGTCCTGATTACCATATGTGAAATATAGAAATAGACAGTATGAACAGAATTTCTGGTTACCATGGGTAAAAAGACGGCACTAGTGTAGATAGAAGTTCTGGTTACCATGGATGATAAGGGGACACTAATGTGGACAGAATATCTGGTTACTATGGGTAAAAGGACGGTACTAGTGTGGACAGAAATCCTGGTTACCATGGGTAAAAAGACGGCACTAGTGTGGACAGAAGTCCTGGTTGCCATGGAAAAAAAGACGGCACTAGTGTGGACAGCAGTCCTGGTTACCATGGGTAAAAAGATGGTGGGAATAGTGTGGACAGAAGTCCTGATTACCATGCATAACAAGACGGCAATTGTGTTGACAGAAGTTCTGGTTACCATGGGTAAAAGGACGGCACTAGTGTGGACAGAAGTCCTGGTTACCATGGGTAAAAGGACGGCACTAGTGTGGACAGAAGTCCTGGTTACCATGGGTAAAAGGACGGCGCTAGTGTGGACAGAAGTCCTGATTACCATGGGTAAAAAGATGGTGGCACTAGTGTGGACAGAAGTTCTGGTTACCATGGATGAATAGGTGGCACTAGTGTGGACAGAAATCCTGGTTACCATGGGTAAAAAGACGGCACTAGTGTGGACAGAAGTTCTGGTTACCATGGGTAAAAGGACGGCACTAGTTTGGACAGCAGTCCTGGTCACCAGGGGTAAAGAGACGGCACTAGTGTGGACAGAAGTTCTGGTTACCATGGATGAATAGGTGGCACTAGTGTGGACAGAAGTCCTGGTTACCATGGGTAAAAAGACGGCACTAGTGTGAACAGAAGTTCTGGTTACCATGGGTAAAAGGACGGCACTAGTGTGGACTGCAGTCCTGGTCACCAGGGGTAAAAAGGCGGAACTAGTGTGGACAGAAGTCCTCATTATTACAAGTAAAAGGGAATATACTGGATCGAGCTTTAATTAGATTTGTAATAATGAGTAATAAACCATTAACGCCCAATCATAGTCATCCGTTCAGTTGCTACAAGAATTAACAATTCTTTATTCCGTAAGCAAATACAGCTTATAGGATTATAATAATACAGATATATTTTTCAGTTCACAGCATTATACAATACATATTTTTTGTAGGCAACATTTACAATAATGGTGTATGAGGAGGTATATCTCAGCATTGGGTATAGGAGGGGTATATCTCAGCATTGGGCATAGGAGGGGCTATATCTCAGCATTGGCTATAGGAGGGGTATATCTCAGCATTGGATATAGGAGGGGCTATATCTCAGCATTGGGTATAGGAGGGGCTATATCTCAGCATTGGGCATAGGAGGGGCTATATCTCAGCATTGGATATAGGAGGGGCTATATCTCAGGATTGGGCATAGGAGGGGCTATATCTCCGCATTGGGTATAGGAGGGGCTATATCTCAGCATTGGGTATAGGAGGGGCTATATCTTAGCATTGGGTATATGAGGGGCTATATCTCAGCACTGGGCATAGGAGGGGCTATATCTCAGCATTGGGTATAGGAGGGGCTATATCTCAGCATTGGGTATAGGAGGGGCTATATCTCAGCATTGGGTATAGGAGGGGCTATATCTCATTATTGGGTATAGGAAGGGCTATATCTCAGCATTTTGGGTATGTATTTTTTTTAACATTTAAGCTACAGAAGGGGTCATATCCCAACACTGGGTATACATCTTTGTATATTTACGTTATAGGGGTGTGTATATCCCAACACTGGGTATACATTGTTGTATATTTATTTTATAGGAGGGGGTATATCCCAACACTGGATATACTTTTAAACATTTATGTCATAGGAGGGGTCATATCCCAACACTGGGTATACTTTTTAAACGTGTACGTCATAGGCGGGGGGCATATCCAAACACTGGGTTTACATGTTTGTACATTTATGTTATGGGAGGGAGTGTTTCCCAACACTGGGTTTGTTGGTTCAAATCTCCTTCAATTCGGAATTATATACGACATGGTATTAAGTATTGTCTACAGGGATACATGTAACTTAATAAGGAAATATTACCACGGAAAACTTGAATCAGAAACAGAAATATGTGGCACACTAGTAATATTCCTATGTACATTAAGCTTCCATTCATATTACTATTATTTGAAGACAAATATTAAATATTTAAAATATTTGTTGATTTATTGAACCGACACCGACTTAGAATCAATTTTGTTAATAAAGTTTGTATGGCCTGTTGAAATGTCAATATAAAGTCACCGAACATATCATAATACATGGATCAAAATATACATAAAACATATGTTTAATTCCATTACAACCTGTAAAAATAATCCATTGTAGGTTTATTTATAATACCGTACCAGTCTATACAATATGAATGGAGAATCCATATTGAACTGAAAGATGAACAATGTATAGTATATCTAGTAACATGTACATGTAGCAAGGAGTGGCCTTTAATAATAGAACATCCGTATGTCTATTTTAAAATAGTTCATTTTTATGTTGTTTTCTTTGAAATATAAAAACAAAATCCAAATCAAGTAAGTCAGGTTATATATAGCTATCCTTCCGTTCTCATATCATTTCAGAATGTCCAGTTTATGTGTAGCTCAGGGCAGGCTTTAAGCTAATTGGACCAATTACTCCCAATTGGACCCCGCGCTGGAGTTAACTACTCTCGGCTGTTCAAGTACACATAACAATACCTTGCAGGTTTTACAGAGACCAATTGGGCCCCGCACCTCCTAAGACCGGCCCCTGGTGTTGCTAATCCGATATTAGATCATTTGCGAATGTCCAGTATATATATATATCTATACGTCTTTGAGTTGTCAAATTTTTGTTCTTCCCTGGACGGGATTTGAACTCACACCATTGATACACTGCATCACCAATCGCTTAGCCTTATGACCAGCGCCCTAGACCACTCGACCACATCCGCTATATAAGAGTAGCTAGTCCGATCACATACTATTTATGAATGGGATACCCTCCTCCTTTACCCAATAAAGTAGGGCGTGTTTTAAGAAAGGTTGATGCGAAGCACCATAAGGTGTATATGTGTTTGCATCTCCCGTCACTATAAGGTGTATATGTGTGTATCTCCCGTCACTATAAGGTGTATATGTGTTTGCATCTCCCGTCACTATAAGGTGTATATGTGTGTATCTCCCGTCACTATAAGGTGTATATGTGTTTGCATCTCCCGTCACTATAAGGTGTATATGTGTGTATCTCCCGTCACTATAAGGTGTATATGTGTTTGTATCTCTCGTCACTATAAGGTGTATATGTGTGTATCTCCCGTCACTATAAGGTGTATATGTGTTTGTATCTCTCGTCACTATAAGGTGTATATGTGTTTGTATCTCTCGTCACTATAAGGTGTATATGTGTTTGTATCTCTCGTCACTATAAGGTGTATATGTGCTTGTATCTCTCATCACTATAAGGTGTATATGTGTTTGTATCTCTCGTCACTATAAGGTGTATATGTGTTTGTATCTCTCGTCACTATAAGGTGTATATGTGTTTGCATCTCCCGTCACTATAAGGTGTATATGTGTGTATCTCCCGTCACTATAAGGTGTATATGTGTTTGTATCTCTCGTCACTATAAGGTGTATATGTGTGTATCTCCCGTCACTATAAGGTGTATATGTGTTTGTATCTCTCGTAACTATAAGGTGTATATGTGTTTGTATCTCTCGTCACTATAAGGTGTATATGTGTTTGTATCTCTCGTCACTATAAGGTGTATATGTGCTTGTATCTCTCATCACTATAAGGTGTATATGTGTTTGTATCTCTCGTCACTATAAGGTGTATATGTGTTTGTATCTCTCGTCACTATAAGGTGTATATGTGTTTGTATCTCTCGTCACTATAAGGTGTATATGTGTTTGCATCTCCCGTCACTATAAGGTGTATATGTGTTTGTATCTCTCGTCACTATAAGGTGTATATGTGTTTGTATCTCTCGTCACTATAAGGTGTATATGTGCTTGTATCTCTCATCACTATAAGGTGTATATGTGTTTGTATCTCTCGTCACTATAAGGTGTATATGTGTTTGTATCTCTCGTCACTATAAGGTGTATATGTGTTTGCATCTCCCGTCACTATAAGGTGTATATGTGTGTATCTCCCGTCACTATAAGGTGTATATGTGTTTGTATCTCTCGTCACTATAAGGTGTATATGTGTGTATCTGCCGTCACTATAAGGTGTATATGTGTTTGTATCTCTCGTAACTATAAGGTGTATATGTGTTTGTATCTCTCGTCACTATAAGGTGTATATGTGCTTGTATCTCTCGTCACTATAAGGTGTATATGTGCTTGTATCTCTCATCACTATAAGGTGTATATGTGTTTGTATCTCTCGTCACTATAAGGTGTATATGTGTTTGTATCTCTCGTCACTATAAGGTGTATATGTGTTTGTATCTCTCGTCACTATAAGGTGTATATGTGTTTGTATCTCTCGTCACTATAAGGTGTATATGTGTTTGTATCTCCCGTCACTATAAGGTGTATATGTGTTTGTATCTCTCGTCACTATAAGGTGTATATGTGTTTGTATCTCTCGTCACTATAAGGTGTATATGTGTTTGTATCTCTCGTCACTATAAGGTGTATATGTGTTTGTATCTCCCGTCACTATAAGGTGTATATGTGTTTGTATCTCTCGTCACTATAAGGTGTATATGTGTTTGTATCTCTCGTCACTATAAGGTGTATATGTGTTTGTATCTCTCGTCACTATAAGGTGTATATGTGTTTGTATCTCTCGTCACTATAAGGTGTATATGTGTTTGCATCTCTCGTCACTATAAGGTGTATATGTGTTTGTATCTCTCGTCACTATAAGGTGTATATGTGTTTGTATCTCTCGTCACTATAAGGTGTATATGTGTTTGTATCTCTCGTCACTATAAGGTGTATATGTGTTTGTATCTCTCGTCACTATAAGGTGTATATGTGCTTGTATCTCTCGTCACTATAAGGTGTATATGTGTTTGTATCTCTCGTCACTATAAGGTGTATTTGTGTTTGTATCTCTCGTCACTATAAGGTGTATATGTGTTTGTATCTCTCGTCACTATAAGGTGTATATGTGTTTGCATCTCCCGTCACTATAAGGTGTATATGTGTTTGTATCTCTCGTCACTATAAGGTGTATATGTGTTTGTATCTCTCGTCACTATAAGGTGTATTTGTGTTTGTATCTCCCGTCACTATAAGGTGTATATGTGTTTGTATCTCTCGTCACTATAAGGTGTATATGTGTTTGTATCTCTCGTCACTATAAGGTGTATATGTGCTTGTATCTCTCATCACTATAAGGTGTATATGTGTTTGTATCTCTCGTCACTATAAGGTGTATATGTGTTTGTATCTCTCGTCACTATAAGGTGTATATGTGTTTGTATCTCTCGTCACTATAAGGTGTATTTGTGTTTGTATCTCCCGTCACTATAAGGTGTATATGTGTTTGTATCTCTCGTCACTATAAGGTGTATATGTGTTTGTATCTCTCGTCACTATAAGGTGTATATGTGCTTGTATCTCTCATCACTATAAGGTGTATATGTGTTTGTATCTCTCGTCACTATAAGGTGTATATGTGTTTGTATCTCTCGTCACTATAAGGTGTATATGTGTTTGTATCTCTCGTCACTATAAGGTGTATATGTGTTTGTATCTCTCGTCACTCTAAGGTGTATATGTGTTTGCATCTCTCGTCACTATAAGGTGTATATGTGTTTGTCTCTCGCGTCACTATAAGGTGTATATGTGTTTGTATCTCTCGTCACTATAAGGTGTATATGTGTTTGTATCTCTCGTAACTATAAGGTGTATATGTGTTTGTATCTCTCGTCACTATAAGGTGTATATGTGTTTGTATCTCTCGTCACTATAAGGTGTATATGTGTTTGTATCTCTCGTCACTATAAGGTGTATATGTGTTTGTATCTCTCGTCACTATAAGGTGTATATGTGTTTGTATCTCTCGTCACTATAAGGTGTATATGTGTTTGTATCTCTCGTCACTATAAGGTGTATATGTGTTTGTATCTCTCGTCACTATAAGGTGTATATGTGTTTGTATCTCTCGTCACTATGAGGTGTATATGTGTTTGTATCTCTCGTCACTATAAGGTGTATATGTGTTTGTATCTCTCGTCACTATAAGGTGTATATGTGTTTGTATCTCTCGTCACTATAAGGTGTATATGTGTTTGTGTCTCTCGTCACTATAAGGTGTATATGTGTTTGTATCTCTCGTCACTCTAAGGTGTATATGTGTTTGCATCTCTCGTCACTATAAGGTGTATATGTGTTTGTATCTCTCGTCACTATAAGGTGTATATGTGTTTGCATCTCTCGTCACTATAAGGTGTATATGTGTTTGCATCTTTCGTCACTATAAGGTGTATTTGTGTTTGTATCTCTCGTCACTATAAGGTGTATATGTGTTTGTATCTCTCGTCACTATAAGGTGTATATGTGTTTGCATCTCTCGTCACTATAAGGTGTATATGTGTTTGTATCTCTCGTCACTATAAGGTGTATATGTGTTTGTATCTCTCGTCACTATAAGGTGTATATGTGTTTGCATCTCTCGTCACTATAAGGTGTATATGTGTTTGTATCTCTCGTCACTATAAGGTGTATATGTGTTTGTATCTCTCGTCACTATGAGGTGTATATGTGTTTGTATCTCTCGTCACTATAAGGTGTATATGTGTTTGTATCTCTCGTCACTATAAGGTGTATATGTGTTTGTATCTCTCGTCACTATAAGGTGTATATGTGTTTGCATCTGTCGTCACTATAAGGTGTATATGTGTTTGTATCTCTCGTCACTATAAGGTGTATATGTGTTTGCATCTCTCGTCACTATAAGGTGTATATGTGTTTGTATCTCTCGTCACAATAAGGTGTATATGTGTTTGTATCTCTCGTCACTATAAGGTGTATATGTGTTTGCATCTCTCGTCACTATAAGGTGTATATGTGTTTGTATCTCTCGTCACTATAAGGTGTATATGTGTTTGTATCTCTCGTCACTATAAGGTGTATATGTGTTTGTATCTCTCGTCACTATGAGGTGTATATGTGTTTGTATCTCTCGTCACTATAAGGTGTATATGTGTTTGTATCTCTCGTCACTATAAGGTGTATATGTGTTTGTATCTCTCGTCACTATAAGGTGTATATGTGTTTGTATCTCTCGTCACTATAAGGTGTATATGTGTTTGTATTTCTCGTCACTATAAGGTGTATATGTGTTTGTATCTCTCGTCACTATAAGGTGTATATGTGTTTGTATCTCTCGTCACTATAAGGTGTATATGTGTTTGTATTTCTCGTCACTATAAGGTGTATATGTGTTTGTATCTCTCGTCACTATAAGGTGTATATGTGTTTGTATTTCTCGTCACTATAAGGTGTATATGTGTTTGTATTTCTCGTCACTATAAGGTGTATATGTGTTTGTATCTCTCGTCACTATAAGGTGTATATGTGTTTGTATCTCTCGTCACTATAAGGTGTATATGTGTTTGTATTTCTCGTCACTATAAGGTGTATATGTGTTTGTATCTCTCGTCACTATAAGGTGTATATGTGTTTGTATCTCTCGTAAGTCAAGAGAAAGAATACATATATGTGTGTAACTATAAGTAAAACAAATGCTCAAGAAGACAAGAAAATAATTAAAAAGGGGGAGACAGAAACCGTTTTATAATTTTAAACAAAACTTATCTGTAGTACATCACATAAGCTGTGGATATATAGATTTAAATGTCATGCAATATGGTAATGATGATCTAAATTTAATGCCGATATTTATACAGCAATCAATTATTATTTTTTTAGAAAATGGTCACATATTTGATGGAAAATTTCATGTTTCTATATTTTTTTCATATTTTTTTCTTTTATTTTATATAGTAAAATGCACTCTATTTATATTTATAAATGTATGTTTGTGATGGTATAAAAATGTGTTAATTTCAGTCATAATTATATCTTTAACATTTAATATTGATTATTTTGTTAGCTCTATCAACACGATACAAGTTACATTTTGATAGACATTATTATGTCTGATTTGTACTAGACGAACCGAACAAACTGTGCTGGGTGTTGTCTAAAGTGTTGGCTAACAGGAACATCATTCTGTAGGCAGACATGTCGCTCCACTCAGACACATTATCCCGACTCCATGCCAATCAGTAGTTGTTCCTACTCCTTAAAGATGTGTGTTTCTTGGTGAACAAGTAACTACCAATGGTATAGTCTTATCTAACCATTACGTCACATACGCTGTCCCCCGTAATAAGACAAAGTCAAATGTTTGCATTAGTACATGTGGTTTAATTCACATAGAAACTCTTTTATTATATCCACCTTCTTTTTATTTGTTCTAAAACATTATTCACGGTTTCATATTGAATGATGATAAATATAATATTTAAACGTTATACACTGTGACATTTGTGTAGTAAAGAAATAGATCTGTCATATTAAAATTAAACAGGAATCGTTTCAGAGATGCATGAACATGTCAATCATATTTAAAATTAGGTCTTGTTTTTATTTATTCATCCACAAACAGCATCCCTTCGAGTCAGGTCAAATGTCACATTCCAAACCCACTATCAGCAAACAGCATACATAATCTTGTTGAATGGCAGACAATAAAATAGAGAGCTTCCAAATGTAACAGTAAAACCTGACGTGACCATTTAACGTAATTGTAATTCGTTTTCTGGTCATTCTTTACACTATTCTTAAAACATCGCGCTATATATAGATAATTCGATGTCATGACAATTGCCAAATCGGCATTTGGGAAATATATATCCAAATCCGATTTCTTTAAAATACGAAATAAATTCTCTCTTTAGAACAAAAACCAATTGTAAAGATATGGTGGGTAAATCTCAGAGGAATTCAGATGAAGATGATAACCGCTGAGTATTGATACAAACTCACTAAATTTTTAAACCTAATGCTACAATATTGCAATCATGTTACTGAGAATGAGCAATCATTTGATTAATTTAACGATCTGATCGTCTTATTAACTGGTATTTCTCGGTTTTAAGCATCAAATTATAGATTTTACAACCGTTCATTTTCTTTTCTAATCTAAACTCTGTGAACTGTAATATTTATAGGAAGTTAGCAATTTAAAGTTAAAGTTTAAAATGACAAGATGATTTATTTTTCTGCTTGAGTAACATTTATCTAAATGTCTAGGAAAATTGTATTTCTGTACTTTGTAGTTAAATCGTTCAAAAAGAATATGTTTGTTACCATATAATTGCAACAACCAGAAATCGTGTTATGCTGAAGAAGTAGAAATATTTAACGCCAACATGAAAGAGAGGCTAAGCACAAAAACCTTAACATGGAACGACAAGAGTACACATAAAATGTAACAGTAACAAGAAGACTACGCTTAACATTGTATTAGCTTTGAATCGTGGGTGTTAACACCACTTTCAACAATATTTCAGCTATATCTTGCAGGTCAATGTTATTGGTGGAGCTCAGTGAAATCGGAGACAACCACCGACATACCGGAAGTCACTGAAATTGTTTTAGTACACTCGTCATGTGCTAGAATGGAACACACAACATTATTGCCTAGAAGCATTGGTTGAGTAGATAGGTGTAAATCCAACAACCATACAAATACGTCCACGATTTAAAAAAAAATGGCGAAAAATGCATAAATATGTGACAATGATAAAATTAGACAACTGTTTTCACGGACTTGATAATTTCTTTTATATTTTTAATATTCTTTTCTAAATTATTAATAATCTTTTATTTAATTCGCACTTTATTCGTACAAATATCTTCTGTTTCGGCCATATTGTCAATTAATCTGTCGTGCTAATAACGTTATCATGAATTATGTAACAGCATGTTTCGTAAAATGTCTCTCAAATTTGCTTGAATTATTTAATTCTATTCCTTGTATTGTGTCATTTTAGTTGTATTTTAGCGTTTCGGCAAATATAAACATGTCCAAAATTAGAATGCAAATTGTTTGAAAGTTATAAAAAGCAAGTTAGGAAGCGACAGGCACTCACGGACGACATATATATTGTATTTATTGACATTATACTGCAAGGAACATTTTAACAGACAAATTTATTTATTTGTTTTACTGTATTAATGTACTTATTCTTCTACATTACAATATTAATAATACAGGTATGGTAGCAACCATCGTTCTTTATTTAGTTTAGATCTGCGAGTCCCTCCCCTCATGTCTTATTTACGATATTGTGTTTGTTTGTGCATAGTGGTGTCCAATACATATTGTGTTTGTTTGTTTGTGTATAGTGGTGTCCAACACATATTGTGCTTGTTTGTGTGTGTATAGTGGTGTCCAATACATATTGTGCTTGTTTGTTTGTGTATAGTGGTGTCCAATACATATTGTGCTTGTTTGTGCATAGTGGTGTCCAATACATATTGTGCTTGTTTGTTTGTGTATAGTGGTGTCCAACACATATTGTGCTTGTTTGTTTGTGTATAGTGGTGTCCAATACATATTGTGCTTGTTTGTTTGTGTATAGTGGTGTCCAATACATATTGTGTTTGTTTGTGTGTGCATAGTGGTGTTCAATACATATTGTGTTTGTTTGTGTGTGTATAGTGGTGTCCAATACATATTGTGCTCGTTTGTGCATAGTGGTGTCCAATACATATTGTGATTGTTTGTTTGTGTATAGTGGTGTCCAACACATATTGTGCTTGTTTGATTGTGAATAGTGGTGTCCAACACATATTGTGTTTGTTTGTTTGTGTATAGTGGTGTCCAATACATATTGTGTTTGTTTGTGCATAGTGGTGTCCAATACATATTGTGTTTGTTTGTGCATAGTGGTGTCCAATACATATTGTGCTCGTTTGTGTGTGTATGGTGGTGTCCAACACATGTTGTGCTTGTTTGTGTGTACATAGTGGTGTCCAACACATATTGTGTTTGTTTGTTTGTGTATAGTGGTGTCCAATACATATTGTGTTTGTTTGTGCATAGTGGTGTCCAATACATATTGTGCTTGTTTGTGTGTGTATGGTGGTGTCCAACACATATTGTGCTTGTTTGTGTGTGTATAGTGGTGTCCAATACATATTGTGTTTGTTTGTTTGTGTATAGTGGTGTCCAACACATATTGTGCTTGTATGTTTGTGTATAGTGGTGTCCAACACATATTGTGCTTGTTTGTGTGTGCATAGTGGTGTCCAACACATATTGTCTTTGTTTGTTTGTTTGTGTATAGTGGTGTCCAACACATATTGTGTTTGTTTGTGTGTGTATAGTGGTGTCCAATACATATTGTGTTTGTTTGTTTGTGTATAGTGGTGTCCAACACATATTGTGCTTGTTTGTGTGTGTATAGTGGTGTCCAACATATATTGTGTTTGTTTGTTTGTTTGTGTATAGTGGTGTCCAACACATATTGTGTTTGTTTGTGTGTGTATAGTGGTGTCCAATACATATTGTGTTTGTTTGTTTGTGTATAGTGGTGTCCATCACATATTGTGTTTGTTTGTTTGTGTATAGTGGTGTCCAATACATATTGTGCTTGTTTGTGTGCGCATAGTGGTGTCCAATACATCTTGTGTTTGTTTGTTTGTGCATATTGGTGTCCAACACATATTGTGCTTGTTTGTGTGTGTATAGTGGTGTCCAATACATATTGTGTTTGTTTTTTGTGCATAGTGGTGTCCAACACATATTGTGCTTGTTTGTCTGTGTATAGTGGTGTCCAATGCATATTGTGCTTGTTTGTTTGTGTATAGTGGTGTCCAGCACATATTGTGCTTGTTTGTTTGTGCATAGTGGTGTCCAACACATATTGTGCTTGTTTGTCTGTGTATAGTGGTGTCCAATGCATATTGTGCTTGTTTGTTTGTGCATAGTGGGGTCCAATACATATTGTTCTTGTTTGTGTATAGTGGTGTCCAACACATATTGTGCTTGTTTGTGTGTGTATAGTGGTGTCCAATACATATTGTGTTTGTTTTTTGTGCATAGTGGTGTCCAACACATATTGTGCTTGTTTGTCTGTGTATAGTGGTGTCCAATGCATATTGTGCTTGTTTGTTTGTGTATAGTGGTGTCCAGCACATATTGTGCTTGTTTGTTTGTGCATAGTGGTGTCCAACACATATTGTGCTTGTTTGTCTGTGTATAGTGGTGTCCAATGCATATTGTGCTTGTTTGTTTGTGCATAGTGGGGTCCAATACATATTGTTCTTGTTTGTGCATAGTGGTGTCCAACACATATTGTGCTTGTTTGTCTGTGTATAGTGGGGTCCAATACATATTGTGCTTGTTTGTTTGTGCATAGTGGTGTCCAATACATATTGTTCTTGTTTGTGTATAGTGGTGTCCAACACATATTGTGTTTGTGTGTTTATAGTGGTGTCCAATACATATTGTTTTTGTTTGTTTGTGCATAGTGGTGTCCAACACATATTGTGCTTGTTTGTTTGTGCATAGTGGCGTCCAACACCTATTGTGCTTGTTTGTTTGTGCATAGTGGCGTCCAACACATATTGTGCTTGTTTGTTTGTGTATAGTGGTGTCCAACACATATTGTGTTTGTGTGTTTATAGTGGTGTCCAATACATATTGTGTTTGTTTGTTTGTGCATAGTGGTGTCCAACACATATTGTGCTTGTTTGTTTGTGCATAGTGGTGTCCAACACATATTGTGCTTGTTTGTTTGTGTATAGTGGTGTCCAACACATATTGTGTTTGTTTGTGTGTGTATAGTGGTGTCCAATACATACTGTGTTTGTTTGTTTGTGTATAGTGGTGTCCAACACATATTGTGCTTGTTTGTGTGCGCATAGTGGTGTCCAATGCATCTTGTGTTTGTTTGTGCATATTGGTGTCCAACACATATTGTGCTTGTTTGTGTGTGTATAGTGGTGTCCAATACATATTGTGTTTGTTTTTTGTGCATAGTGGTGTCCAACACATATTGTGCTTGTTTGTCTGTGCATAGTGGTGTCCAATGCATATTGTGCTTGTTTGTTTGTGCATAGTGGGGTCCAATACATATTGTGCTTGTTTGTTTGTGCATAGTGGTGTCCAATACATATTGTTCTTGTTTGTGCATAGTGGTGTCCAACACATATTGTGTTTGTGTGTTTATAGTGGTGTCCAATACATATTGAATGAATGAATGAATGAATGAATGAATGAATGAATGAATGAATGAATGAATGAATGACTCCTTATTTCCTCCAAAGGTATGAAGATTTACAAAGCAAAATCAAATATCAAAACAAAGCAACATATTTACATAACATACATGAAGTTGTACATGAACGAGATCAGCAGGTTTATGGCTAATAGTCAAAGTTAAATTTGTTTTCAATCAATACTGGGTGGATTTTTTTATACAACGGATACATACATTTTGCTATGTAAAACATCATAATCGACCATAAATCTGGCGAAAGTTCTTGTATGATATCTTGATCGACGGAGCCAAGGATTACTAGAAGAATGTCACTCTCTTCAAGGTTGAAAATGTCAACTGATGTTTGAACTGGAAGTACATCAACAATTGTGTAGTGTAGTTTGCTTCTTTCTGTCAGTAACGCATGACATGACATAATTAAGTGCAATAAAATATCGCTCGAATTGACGCAACAAAATGGACAGGTTGCCTTCTTTATAGCCATAGAGCCCAGTTTGACCAACACGAGTAGTTCACGTTTGATATTTGGGTATACAAGTGTTAGACGTATAAGTCTATGTTCGGTAAGAGTGCTGTGAATTTTTGAATATCTCAAAAGTTCAGGTCTATTTTCAATATTTTCAAGCCATCTATTTTCCTCAGAGATTGAAATTGACTGACGAACAATTTTTGACCATAAATCTTTTTTAGGTATAAATGTTTCATGAACAAAAGTCTCTAGAAAGGAGAACATATCATATTTCACAAGGGATTTGATCAGGTCATAAGTAATAGTATTTCCGATTTCATCTTCCTCTAGAATAATTTGGCTGATCAGAATATGAAACAGTTTCTTATGTGTCGTAGACGAATTACTTCTACATAAACGCCCAAAAAATAATAGTTTAAATTTGTCGGTAACGGATTCAATAGACTAAAGTCCCAAATTACTAATTGTGGAATCAATAGGAGAAGTTTTGTCCATACACTGAATAAAACGAGCAGCATATCTTTGAGTTCGTTCTAACAAGTCTATTTCGGTATTTGAAAGTCCACCCCAAATTTCGCAGGCATATAGTCCTGTAGGAAGAATCATACGTTTCCAAATCATGGCGTTCGTAACAGGCGTCATACACTTGGGGTTGACCCCAATGTTGTAAAGAGAGTGTAGATTTTTCTTTAACTTTTTCGACGCACTTTTTGTTCTTTCAGTAGTTTTGACAGATCGAGTTATCAATGTCCCAGCGTATACATGTTCGTTTTTATTCTCAATGAACGTTTCTCCAAGCCGAACGGAGATTTCAGAATCATTTTGTTTATGTCCGTCAAACAACATTAAACTGCTTTTCGTTCCATTATACGTCAGACGCCAGCGACAGGCATAGTTTTGAACACAATCAAGTAGTCTTTGAAGTCCATGTGCAGAAGTACTGAGTAAAGTTGTATCGTCTGCAAGAAGGATAGCGGGAATATTCAGATCACTAATGCTTATACCACTATTTACGGCTTTCAGTTCAGATATCAAATCATTTATGTAAAGAGAGAAAAACCAAGCAGAAATCACTCTCCCTTGTCCAACCCCTTGGGAAATCGCAAAATTGTTACTAATAAAGCCATTATACTGCACATGCGCACTAGCCTGTTTATATGACATAAATAGTATATTCCACAGTTTACCAGTTACTCCTAAATCTTTTAATTTGAGAAAAAGTCCGTCATGCCATATTTTATCAAAGGCTTTCTGATTATCGAGAAAACAAACAAAAAGCTTCGATTTGCAATTACGGAAAAAGTTTATGCATTCGTTAAGTGTGTATAAGGCTGGTATTGAACCATGCTCAGGAACGAACCCAAACTGTAGAGGATCTGGAAAAGTCATTCCAATATTATTTAACATTTTGGTAATACGCGATAGAACCACTTTTTCGTACACCTTTCCCATAACGGACGTTAACGTTATTGCACGATAGCTATTCGGGGATGTTTTGTCTTTGTTGTTTCCTTTATATAAAGGAACAATTATTCCATGACGGTATAGGAATGGAACATATTCACTCGTATGCATCATATTGAAAATATAACACATCCATTTCATTGTGTGTGAATAGTGGTGTCCAATACATATTGTGTTTGTTTGTTTGTGTATGGTGGTGTCCAACACATATTGTGCTTGTTTGTTTGTGCATAGTGGTGTCCAACACATATTGTGTTTGTGTGTGTATAGTGGTGTCCAATACATATTGTGCTTGTTTGTGTGTGTATAGTGGTGTCCAACACATATTGTGTTTGTTTGTGTATAGTGGTGTCCAACACATATTGTGTTTGTTTGTGCATAGTGGTGTCCAACACATATTGTGCTTGTTTGTGTGTGCATAGTGGTGTCCAACACATATTGTTCTTGTTTTTTTGTGCATAGTGGTGTCCAACACATATTGTGTTAGTTTGTTTGTGCATAGTGGTGTCCAATACATATTGTGTTTGTTTGTGTATAGTGGTGTCCAATACATATTGTGCTTGTTTGTGTGTGTATAGTGGTGTCTAACACATATTGTGCTTGTTTGTTTGTGTATAGTGGTGTCCAATACATATTGTGCTTGTTTGGCTGTGTACAGTGGTGTCCAACACATAGTGTGCTTGTTTGTGTGTGCATAGTGGTGTCCAATACATATTGTGTTTGTTTGTGCATAGTGGTGTCCAACACATATTGTGCTTGTTTGGCTGTGCATAGTGGTGTCCAATACATATTGTGTTTGTTTGTGTATAGTGGTGTCCAATACATATTGTGCTTGTTTGTGTGTGTATAGTGGTGTCTAACACATATTGTGCTTGTTTTTTTGAGCATAGTGGTGTCCAACACATATTGTGTTTGTTTGTGCATAGTGGTGTCCAACACATATTGTGCTTGTTTGGCTGTGTACAGTGGTGTCCAACACATAGTGTGCTTGTTTGTGTGTGCATAGTGGTGTCCAATACATATTGTGTTTGTTTGTTTGTGCATAGTGGTGTCCAACACATATTGTGTTTGTTTGTTTGTGTATTGTGGTGTCTAATACATATTGTGTTTGTTTGTTTGTGTATAGTGGTGTCCAACACACATTGTGCTTGTTTGTGTGTGCATAGTGGTGTCCAATGCATATTGTGTTTGTGTGTGCATAGTGTTGTCCAACACATATAGTGTGCTTGTTTGTTTGTGCATAGTGGTGTCCAACACATATTGTGTTTGTTTGTGCATAGTGGTGTCCAACACATATTGTGCTTGTTGGTTTGTGTAGAGTGGTGTTCAATACATATTGTGATTGTTTGTTTGTGTATAGTGGTGTCAAACACATATTGTGCTTGTTTGTGTGTGCATAGTGGTGTCCAACACATATTGTGCTTGTTTGTGTGTCTATAGTGGTGTCCAATACATATTGTGTTTGTTTGTGTATTGTGGTGTTCAACACATATTGTGCTTGTTTGTTTGTGCATAGTGGTGTCCAATACATATTGTGCTTGTTTGTTTGTGCATAGTGGTGTCCAATACATATTGTGCTTGTTTGTTTCTGTATAGTGGTGTCCAATACATATTGTGCTTGTTTGTTTCTGTATAGTGGTGTCCAATACATATTGTGCTTGTTTGTTTGTGCATAGGGGTGTCCAATACATATTGTGCTTGTTTGTTTCTGTATAGTGGTGTCCAATACATATTGTGCTTGTTTGTTTCTGTATAGTGGTGTCCAATACATATTGTGCTTGTTTGTGTGTGCATAGTGGTGTCCAATACATATTGTGCTTGTTTGTGTGTGCATAGTGGTGTCCAATACATATTGTGCTTGTTTGTGTGTGCATAGTGGTGTCCAATTCATATTGTGCTTGTTTGTTTGTGTATAGTGGTGTCCAACGCATATTGTGTTTGTGTGTGTATAGTGGTGTCCAATACATATTGTGCTTGTTTGATTGTGTATAGTGGTGTCCAACACATATTGTGCTTGTTTGTTTGTGCATAGTGATGTCCAACACATATTGTGCTTGTTTGTTTGTGAATAGTGGTGTCCAACACATAGTGTGCTTGTTTGTGTGTGCATAGTGGTGTCCAATGCATATTGTGTTTGTGTGTGCATAGTGTTGTCCAACACATATAGTGTGCTTGTTTGTTTGTGCATAGTGGTGTCCAACACATATTGTGTTTGTTTGTGCATAGTGGTGTCCAACACATATTGTGCTTGTTGGTTTGTGTAGAGTGGTGTTCAATACATATTGTGATTGTTTGTTTGTGTATAGTGGTGTCAAACACATATTGTGTTTGTGTGTGTATAGTGGTGTCCAACACATATTGTGTTTGTTTGTTTGTGTATAGTGATGTCCAACACATATTGTGCTTGTTTGTTTGTGCATAGTGGTGTCCAACACATATTGTGTTTGTGTGTGTATAGTGGTGTCCAATACATATTGTGCTTGTTTGTGTGTGTATAGTGGTGTCCAACACATATTGTGTTTGTTTGTGTATAGTGGTGTCCAACACATATTGTGTTTGTTTGTGCATAGTGGTGTCCAACACATATTGTGCTTGTTTGTGTGTGCATAGTGGTGTCCAACACATATTGTTCTTGTTTTTTTGTGCATAGTGGTGTCCAACACATATTGTGTTAGTTTGTTTGTGCATAGTGGTGTCCAATACATATTGTGTTTGTTTGTGTATAGTGGTGTCCAATACATATTGTGCTTGTTTGTGTGTGTATAGTGGTGTCTAACACATATTGTGCTTGTTTGTTTGTGTATAGTGGTGTCCAATACATATTGTGCTTGTTTGGCTGTGTACAGTGGTGTCCAACACATAGTGTGCTTGTTTGTGTGTGCATAGTGGTGTCCAATACATATTGTGTTTGTTTGTGCATAGTGGTGTCCAACACATATTGTGCTTGTTTGGCTGTGCATAGTGGTGTCCAATACATATTGTGTTTGTTTGTGTATAGTGGTGTCCAATACATATTGTGCTTGTTTGTGTGTGTATAGTGGTGTCTAACACATACTGTGCTTGTTTTTTTGAGCATAGTGGTGTCCAACACATATTGTGTTTGTTTGTGCATAGTGGTGTCCAACACATATTGTGCTTGTTTGGCTGTGTACAGTGGTGTCCAACACATAGTGTGCTTGTTTGTGTGTGCATAGTGGTGTCCAATACATATTGTGTTTGTTTGTTTGTGCATAGTGGTGTCCAACACATATTGTGTTTGTTTGTTTGTGTATTGTGGTGTCTAATACATATTGTGTTTGTTTGTTTGTGTATAGTGGTGTCCAACACACATTGTGCTTGTTTGTGTGTGCATAGTGGTGTCCAATGCATATTGTGTTTGTGTGTGCATAGTGTTGTCCAACACATATAGTGTGCTTGTTTGTTTGTGCATAGTGGTGTCCAACACATATTGTGTTTGTTTGTGCATAGTGGTGTCCAACACATATTGTGCTTGTTGGTTTGTGTAGAGTGGTGTTCAATACATATTGTGATTGTTTGTTTGTGTATAGTGGTGTCAAACACATATTGTGCTTGTTTGTGTGTGCATAGTGGTGTCCAACACATATTGTGCTTGTTTGTGTGTCTATAGTGGTGTCCAATACATATTGTGTTTGTTTGTGTATTGTGGTGTTCAACACATATTGTGCTTGTTTGTTTGTGCATAGTGGTGTCCAATACATATTGTGCTTGTTTGTTTGTGCATAGTGGTGTCCAATACATATTGTGCTTGTTTGTTTCTGTATAGTGGTGTCCAATACATATTGTGCTTGTTTGTTTCTGTATAGTGGTGTCCAATACATATTGTGCTTGTTTGTTTGTGCATAGGGGTGTCCAATACATATTGTGCTTGTTTGTTTCTGTATAGTGGTGTCCAATACATATTGTGCTTGTTTGTTTCTGTATAGTGGTGTCCAATACATATTGTGCTTGTTTGTGTGTGCATAGTGGTGTCCAATACATATTGTGCTTGTTTGTGTGTGCATAGTGGTGTCCAATACATATTGTGCTTGTTTGTGTGTGCATAGTGGTGTCCAATTCATATTGTGCTTGTTTGTTTGTGTATAGTGGTGTCCAACGCATATTGTGTTTGTGTGTGTATAGTGGTGTCCAATACATATTGTGCTTGTTTGATTGTGTATAGTGGTGTCCAACACATATTGTGCTTGTTTGTTTGTGCATAGTGATGTCCAACACATATTGTGCTTGTTTGTTTGTGAATAGTGGTGTCCAACACATAGTGTGCTTGTTTGTGTGTGCATAGTGGTGTTCAACACACATTGTGCTTGTTTGTGCATAGTGGTGTCCAACACATTGTGCTTGTTTGTTTGTGTATAGTGGTGTTCAACACATATTGTGTTTGTGTGTGAATAGTGGTGTCCAATACATATTGTGCTTGTTTGTTTGTGCATAGTGGTGTCCAACACATATAATGCTTGTTTGTTTGTGCATAGTGGTGTCCAACACATATTGTGCTTGTTTGTGTGTGCATAGTGGTGTCCAACGCATATTGTGTTTGTTTGTTAATTGTGGTGTCCAACACATATTGTGTTTGTTTGTGCATAGTGGTGTCCAACACATATTGTGCTTGTTTGTGTGTGCATAGTGGTGTCCAACACATATTGTGTTTGTTTGTGTATTTTGGTGTCCAACACATATTGTGCTTGTTTGTGCATAGTGGTGTCCAACACATATTGTGCTTGTTTGTGTGTGCATAGTGGTGTCCAACGCATATTGTGTTTGTTTGTGTATTGTGGTGTCCAACACATATTGTGCTTGTTTGTGCATAGTGGTGTCCAACACATATTGTGCTGGTTTGTGTGTGCATAGTAATGTCCAACACATATTGTGTTTGTTTGTGCATAGTGGTGTCCAACACATATTGTGCTTGTTTGTGTGTGCATAGTGGTGTCCAACACATATTGTGCTTTTTTGTTTGTGCATAGTGGTGTCCAACACATATTGTGTTTGTTTGTGTATAGTGGTGTCCAACACATATTGTGTTTGTTTGTGAATAGTGGTGTCCAACACATATTGTGCTTGTTTGTTTGTGTATAGTGGTGTCCAACACATATTGTGCTTGTTTGTTTGTGTATAGTGGTGTCCAACACATATTGTGTTTGTGTGTGTTTAGTGGTGTCCAATACATATTGTGCTTGTTTGTTTGTGAATAGTCCTGTCCAACACATATTGTGCTTGTTTGTTTGTGCATAGTGGTGTCCAATACATATTGTGCTTGTTTGTGTGTGTATAGTGGTGTCCAACACATATTGTGCTTGTTTGTGTGTGCATAGTGGTGTCCAATACATATTGTGTTTGTTTGTTTGTGCATAGTGGTGTCCAACACATATTGTGCTTGTTTGTGTGTGCATAGTGGTGTCCAATACATATTTTGTTTGTTTGTTTGTGCATAGTGGTGTCCAACACATATTGTGCTTGTTTGTTTGTGTATAGTGGTGTCCAATGCATATTGTGTTTGTGTGTGTTTAGTGGTGTCCAATACATATTGTGCTTGTTTGTTTGTGAATAGTCCTGTCCAACACATATTGTGCTTGTTTGTTTGTGCATAGTGGTGTCCAATACATATTGTGCTTGTTTGTGTGTGTATAGTGGTGTCCAACACATATTGTGCTTGTTTGTGTGTGCATAGTGGTGTCCAACACATATTGTGCTTGTTTGTTTGTGTATAGTGGTGTCCAATGCATATTGTGCTTGTTTGTTTGTGCATAGTGGTGTCCAGCATACATTGTGTTTGTGTGTGTATAGTGATGTCCAACACATATTGTGCTTGTTTGTGTGTGCATAGTGGTGTCCAACGCATATTGTGTTTGTTTGTGTATAGTGGTGTCCAACACATATTGTGCTTGTTTGTGTGTGCATAGTGGTGTCCAACGCATATTGTGTTTGTTTGTGTATAGTGATGTCCAACACATATTGTGCTTGTTTGTGCATAGTGGTGTCCAACACATATTGTGCTTGTTTGTTTGTGCATAGTGGGGTCCAATACATATTGTGCTTGTTTGTTTGTGCATAGTGGTGTCCAACACATATTGTGCTTGTTTGTGTGTGCATAGTGGTGTCCAACGCATATTGTGTTTGTTTGTGTATAGTGGTGTCCAACACATATTGTGCTTGTTTGCGCATAGTGGTGTCCAACACATTTGTGCTTGTTTGTGTGTGCATAGTGGTGTCCAACACATATTGTGCTTGCTTGTTTGTGCATAGTGGTGTCCAACACATATTGTGTTTGTTTGTGTATAGTGGTGTCCAACACATATTGTGTTTGTTCGTGAATAGTGGTGTCCAACACATATTGTGCTTGTTTGTTTGTGTATACTGGTGTCCCACACATATTGTGCTTGTTTATGTGTGTATAGTGGTGTCCAACACACATTGTGTTTGATTGTTTGTGCATAGTGGTGTCCAACACATATTGTGCTTGTTTGTTTGTGTATAGTGGTGTCCAACACATATTGTGTTTGTGTGTGCATAGTGGTGTCCAATGCATATTGTGCTTGTTTGTTTGTGTATAGTGGTGTCCAACACATATTGTGCTTGTTTGTTCGTGTATAGTGGTGTCCAACACATATTGTGCTTGTTTGTTTGTGCATAGTGGTGTCCAGCACATATTGTGTTTGTGTGTGTATAGTGGTGTCCAATACATATTGTGCTTGCTTATGTGTGTATAGTGGTGTCCAACACATATTGTGCTTGTTTGTTTGTGCATAGTGATGTCCAACACATATTGTGCTTGTTTGTTTGTGAATAGTGGTGTCCAACACATAGTGTGCTTGTTTGTGTGTGCATAGTGGTGTTCAACACATATTGTGCTTGTTTGTGCATAGTGGTGTCCAACACATTGTGCTTGTTTGTTTGTGCATAGTGGTGTCCAACACATATTGTGCTTGTTTGTGTGTGCATAGTGGTGTCCAACACATATTGTGCTTGTTTGTTTGTGTATAGTGGTGTCCAGCACATATTGTGTTTGTGTGTGTATAGTGATGTCCAACACATATTGTGCTTGTTTGTGTGTGCATAGTGGTGTCCAACGCATATTGTGTTTGTTTGTGTATAGTGGTGTCCAACACATATTGTGCTTGTTTGTGTGTGCATAGTGGTGTCCAACGCATATTGTGTTTGTTTGTGTATAGTGATGTCCAACGCA
This sequence comes from Bathymodiolus septemdierum, assembly GCA_963383655.1. NCBI lineage: Eukaryota > Metazoa > Mollusca > Bivalvia > Mytilida > Modiolidae > Bathymodiolus > Bathymodiolus septemdierum. The sequence goes on along the minus strand of OY726518.1, from coordinate 60,065,592 downwards.
TATTGTGTTTGTTTGTGTATAGTGGTGTCCAACACATATTGTGCTTGTTTGTGTGTGCATAGTGGTGTCCAACACATATTGTGCTTGTTTGTTTGTGTATAGTGGTGTCCAATACATATTGTGTTTGTTTGTTTGTGTATAGTGGTGTCCAATGCATATTGTGCTTGTTTGTTTGTGCATAGTGGTGTCCAGCACATATTGTGTTTGTGTGTGTATAGTGATGTCCAACACATATTGTGCTTGTTTGTGTGTGCATAGTGGTGTCCAACGCATATTGTGTTTGTTTGTGTATAGTGGTGTCCAACACATATTGTGCTTGTTTGTGTGTGCATAGTGGTGTCCAACGCATATTGTGTTTGTTTGTGTATAGTGATGTCCAACACATATTGTGCTTGTTTGTTTGTGCATAGTGGTTTCCAGCACATATTGTGTTTGTGTGTGTATAGTGGTGTCCAATACATATTGTGCTTGCTTGTGTGTGCATAGTGGTGTCCAACACATATTGTGTTTGTTTGCTTGTGTATAGTGGTGTCCAACACATATTGTGCTTGTTTGTGTGTGCATAGTGGTGTCCAATACATATTGTGCTTGTTTGTGTGTGCATAGTGGTGTCCAATACATATTGTGCTTGCTTGTGTGTGTATAGTGGTGTCCAACACATATTGTGTTTGTTTGCTTGTTTATAGTGGTGTCCAACACATATTGTGCTTGTTTGTGTGTGCATAGTGGTGTCCAACACATATTGTGCTTGTTTGTGCATAGTGGTGTCCAACACATATTGTGCTTGTGTGTGTATAGTGGTGTCCAACACATATTGTGTTTGTGTCTTGTGTTGTTTTTCTTCATCTTGTGTACCCTATGGTGGCAGTTTCTCTGAATTGTCCATTTTTGATTGCCCCTTCGGTATTCTCTAACGTTTCATTAAATATAACAGAAGCGTCCAAGATCTCACTGTTAAAAACATATATATCTCAGATACAAATTGGATATCTCAAACTTTGAAGTTTACATTCAAGTGTCAATAAGACACATAACGTCATTTCAATGTTGGAACAACGCTGATACAACATTCGACCTTGTTTTTAACGTTATTTCAACACTTGCGTATTCCAACATTGAAATGACAACGTGCGCATGTTGTGAATGTTCGAGGCAGACGATATCGATACACGATTACAAACATAAATTGTCCACAATTATTTATATTTCTAATGTTCATGTCATTTTGTTATCAAATAATGTATATTTAATTGTTTATTACAAAATGAACAGGTGTTCACAAAGAAGGCTTAACAAGGATAGAAAATTAAATATACATTTTATATCTTAAAATGAATGATGAACCCACATATATTCGCTTAAAAGAGCATGTAGACACAGAATTGCTATCTCCTGCAAATATTTGTATTGTCAGAAATAATTGCCCCACTCCCTTCACCTTGTTTTGTAAATAATACTGTTTCAGATATATCAATAAATAAAGGATTGTCCTATAGAATGTCAACTTTTTTATATATTTTTTTGTGTTACTGACACTATATAATTCGATACAAAATTCAATGATATGTGCGAATGAACAGATGTTGATATACAATCCTTATATTATATAGCACTCAACACACAAAAAATTGATGATGAAACTTCTACATGACGGCAATCGTTGTAAAAGCTAGCTTTTAACATTACCCTATTGAGACATTTTTTATTATAGCTATCCACTTTATTACAAAAACACTGTTATGGAAAGCTTCATAAGTATAAATGCAGTAGAACAATGACAAAATATACAGAATCTCCTGTATAATATCATGATTATAAATTGTATATTATGGACAAACGGTAATTCTGAAATTTCTGTTTTTGGGGAAATGGGTGATTGGGTGTTGTTTATCGCCAACCGTGCAGTGGTTTCAGCTATGTCATGGTAAGATCAAGTTAGATTCGGATGAGATGGTGATCATACTACTTAAACAATTTTTTATATTTATAGTGCTAGCTCACTACAAAAACATTCAACGGGTAGACATGTCGCTCTCTCAAATATATTATCCTGAATTTGAGCCAATCAATATACTCTCTTACTTCTTAATGTTGGGTGCTTAGCTGAGAAGTAGTAAAGACAAAATATGTAGTCTCTGATATGACCCGACCGGACATGACAAACTCCTGATCTACTGCACTCCTGGCGAGCGACTTACAAACTCCCGAGCTACTGCACTCCTGGCGAGCAGTCTAACCATTACACCACCGATGTGATTTTTCACTTTAACTAATACCAAGTTCTTTCTATAAAACGTTATTCTATCTCACGACTCTCTTTTGTGATTTTTATCAAACAGTTGAACTTTGCGAGAACAAATTACAAGTATAAGATGGGGGTGAGATTACAATTCAAATTTATATATATATAGGGAGTGGATGTGGTCGAGTGGTCTAGGACGCTGGACGTAAGGCTAAGCGAATGGTGCTGCAGTGTATCAATGGTGTGGGTTCAAATCCCGTCGAGGGAAGAACAAAAATGTGACAGCTCTAAAATCTAATTCTAACACTGTTTGGTTTAATATATATATATATACGTCTGAAAATTAAACCAAACAGTGTTAGAATTAGATTTTAGAGCTATCAAATTTTTGTTCTTCCCTCGACGGGATTTGAACCCACACCATTGATACACTGCAGCACCATTCACTTAGCCTTACGTCCAGCGCCCTAGACCACTCGACCACATACGGATATTAATCTATCTCTCTGCTTCCATTGGTTGATAAATTTGATGTCCTTATTTTTGTCTAAGTCAATCATTAATAATTAAATTTTGAATATATTAACACAAAAATAGGAGGTTATATATCTGGAGTTTTTTAATTACATATCGTCATGGTCTGATTCTTGTCAAGATCAATATAAAATGCCAAGGTGAATATCATATGCATTGGACATGGGCATATGATATATCCAACTACCAGATGAGCGTGACTACGACGACCTCTCTATCAGAATACTTAGATTAAATCTAATCACATTCTTTTTTATTTATATTAAGTTAACAGCATTAGAGACAACACTCATCTTATAGAGAGCCAAGACATAGATCATGTTATATACGATGTACTATTAACTTTATATCTTCGATCATAGCGATCATATGAAAAAAAAATTAGCGTACTTTATCTCTATTCACGTTGTCCCGGACATCCATCGTCAATGTTCAATAAAGTGAATAAATTGTAAATAATGGTATTCTGTCTCCCTTATTATGTCAGTGAAAATGAAGCAGAAACACAGATTATTAAATAGCCGGTTAATTACGTGAATTATTTGACGGTACCAATTACATGTAGTGTTTTCTTATACATCAAAATGTTGGGCACGTAATGAAGTGAAAAATTAATTACTGAGCTACAACAGAGTCCTGGAGAGCTAATACAGTCGGACATGATTTAGGAATTTTAATGAAATAGAAATTTATCGCAGTAATTACACTATGAAATTTACACCAATTGATTATTAATCAATATCAGTAGGTTAGAAAATGTATCATCGAAGGCAGGCAATGATTGATGATGCTTGGGTGGAAAAAATGAGTCAAGTTGGTTAAGGTTATGGTTAAGGTGCTTACCGCCACTTTCAACAATATTTCAGTTATATCGTGGGGGTCATTTGTATTGGTGGAGGAAACCGGAGTACCAGGAGAAAACTACCGACGTTGCCCTTTCGTTCTTGTTTTACTTTTTATAAACAAAAACGTGTCGCTTAAAATAGAACACAGCTGTGTGATTAAAAAACATTTTTGTTTTTGTTTTTCTGTTTATTAAAATAATTTCTGAGTTCTATAATAAAACAAAATGGGATAGGAAAGTGCCTTACATTTTATATGCTTTGTGTGGTAAATATTTTGTTGTAGGACAAAAATAAATAAGATTCATTACAAAATCTATATGAGGTTGAATAAGTCTTCATTTAAAAACAAATTTAACCCAATATTCAAGACCACTCAAGTTCCATCAACAGTTGCAATCAAAATCTGAAGGCCATTATCACGGAATCTATAAAGCCAATATTCATCATTAAGCATTATCGATCTTCATCTGGCTAACAATAGTAGACTCGGCAAAATTATGCAACTTATTATTAAAAACAGCTGCAGTCGGACAATGAATGTTTCATCATAGCTACAGCGTACGTCATAATTAATCACTGACAACATAGAAGGCCATATTGATTCTTTAAAAAAATACATTAGATACTAAATGTGTTATTTTTATCATCTTTAATTAATTTGAATAGCATAAGAAATGGCGAGCCTCTTCAGTTCTTACATATGTAATAATAAATCATGTAATATTATTTTTTTCTACCAGTGTTCGATAGTACTATAAGACTTTTGAATAATTTGTCTGATGAAATCTAGTCTGAAATTTATTTACATACATTTTATATGTATATATCGATTGGAACCAATAATATTGTATATATGCATATCTTTCATTTCAATATTCAAATTTCAAACTTTAATGTTTTTATTTGTTTGTTCGTTTTCGAGTTAATGTTCAAATATTATTTTTTTTTTAAATAATGGGGAGTAACAATAGCCATGATAGCAAAAAGATAAGGATACGTGAGAAATATTAGGTGTTGAATGACATCAAAGTGTTATTGTTGTGAGAATAAAGAGAATAGAAAGTAAATAAAGTGGTTGACAACTATGGTATTTGCATTAGTGGTCTGGTAAGAATTATATAGTATCAAGATAGAGGCTACACGTGTTTTAAATTGTGGAAGATCTGTAATACCACGGGAAACTGATCAAGACTTCGCTATAATATACAGATATCTACTGACGAGACAATGTAATTACAACAGCTCACATAGATATATATAATTGTTGTGATATTGTCGATGATAGTAACTGGTATATAGCGTGAAATATGCAGCACTAATTACCATTATTCAATTAACTTACCCAAGCGTTGTCATGGTAACGATTGTATACCAGAATGCAGCCGGGATACTTGTGAACCTCGTGTTTGGAACATTCTTTTCTGCATAAAACATCACTGTAGCGAAAATTATAATGGCCATTGTCAAAGAAAATAGTAAAAATCCTAATTCACTGGCACAACTTTTTAATGTGTATCCCAATATACGTAATCCTTGTGAATGACGAGAAAATTTGAAAATACGGAATACTCGGAAAACTCGAAGAGTGACGAAGGCTCCGCTGACGTCATCGTTGTCAGTGATTCCAAGTCCGATATAATATGGAAGAATGGCAACTACATCTATGACGCTCATGACACTACGACAAAATAAACATCTATCAGGCGCTGCATAAAAACGAAGAAGATATTCGGCTGTGAAGATCATCACGCAAGCGGTATCTAAGCAAAAGAATGCAATTCCGTACCGTTCCCCACACGACGGGAAGTTGTCCGTTCCGGGAATTCTACCACATGGAATAGTTTCTATGACATTAGCAAGAACAGAAATAGCAATGAAAAAGCCGGTAACATAGTAAAAGACTAAAGCTGCAGTACCAATATGGGGGTTTTCAAACGCTCTCCACAATTCTTCCCTGAGGTTTGCGGCTGGATCAAGCTCACCATTTTCAGAGCCTTTATCGTCCAATAATCTTTCTTGGTTTTCTCTTTTTCTGTCTCTATAATCCTCATAACAACAATCCCTAATAAGATCTGGCATAATACCGAAAAAAGCGAGCTCCTCGTCATAAGATGATATACATTCATGCTTTGGAAAATGTAATTTTCCAGTCCTATAATAATTTAATATATGTCGAAATAATTCTGGATCTCTATCGAAAAAATAGTCCTTATTTTCATCATCAAAGAAAAAATCCTTTTCGTTTGAGCCTAATAATGTTTCTGGGTACTTTTCCAAGGTAGTTCGCCATGTTTCAAATTTTGTCCCACTGACATTTATTGTTATTCGATCGTCACCCTTTTTTAAGCTTGTACTAGATTGTCCAGACTGAACTATTGGTTGAGGAAGAGGGTTTTGAGCCACGGGTACCCATCCGATGGCTGAGGCCCTTGCAAATGGCAACCAGGCGGCAACAGATGCCATGTCTTTTGCCGTGTCCTCGCTCACAGACTCAAATTCTGGTAAAAAGACAATTTTGAAAATAAATACAGTTCGTTAGGATCCACGACCCCACTTCACTCTTCACTTTTAATAGTATAAATTAATATTCACACATTGAAATTAAATTTAGTAATTGAAACATGTTTAATTGCCTTACCATTAAGATAGCATCTTGACAATATGTAAGTCCTCTTACTACACGGGACTGCATCATCTGTTTCTGTCGTCTGTATCAATATGTCCTCATTTTTCTATATTATCCTTTGATACAATTTTGTGTTCTGAGACATTCAAATAAATTTTCTCGATATTCCATGATTCACCTGATAAAAATATTCTTTTTCATTAAGTAATCCATATTCTCGTCGTATTTGTGGATGATGTCGTCTGCTTGCACTCTCTTGCACACGCGTAATCTGTTACATCCACATGTTATCAGACCACATTAGTCGGCGGGAGGCAATCAACAGTTTGGAAGAACAGCTTCCCTCAGTCGTCGCTGTTTCTCACTTAACAATCTATGCGGTAGTCTTCTTCAATGCAGAACTGTACGATTCGATATTGATTTTTTATGAATTTACAACTAGAGGCGGGACATAGGTAGATATAATTAGTTTCTCTCATTGAAAATGCGGCTATTTTACGGAAAATGCGAAAATCCATGAGAGCTTTTCGTGGTGTTAGTTGTAATTCATTTTTGGCTTAAACGAATATACATTATGGACATAAACAGCTTTTAAGTTATTTTATACAGCGACAACCATCAGCTTATAGATTCTTTCTCTACTATACCATGTCATTGATTTTGCTATTATATATTATTCCCTTGTCATACATAGTTTGTAGCAAGATCGATAATCAAAGTATTAAATCATTGGAAATAATTTTACGCGTATTCCGGATGTGTTAAAGATAATTATAAAAAAACAAAGTTATTCAATGAAAAGACAGCATGATAATTTTCAATATAATTTGTATTATAGAAAGGGTATTTCCAAAAACAAAAACCCAAAATGCGACATAGCAAATCTTGATAGAATCCACATAAGATATTTTGTTAAAAAAAAATCAACATGCTAAAATTAAGATGATAATGATGGGTAAATGCATCAGACCATTTACACATTTCCGATTTTGATTCTAAAATTATACGTTTAACAGGAGTTGCAGGAGCGGGTCCAGGATTTCAAGTTAGGGGGGGGGGGGGGGGCGCACTTAAGAAAATTACGCCTAGCGGAGGGAGGCGCGAACATTTTTGGGGTATTTCGTGTGAAAAATCACGATTTTACGCCAACAAATCATATTTTTTCCAGTTGCGGAGGGAGGCGCGAAAATTGTTGAGGTATTTCGTGTGAAAAATCACGATTTTACGCCAAAAAAATCATATTTTTCCAATTTTAGGGGGGCGTGCGCCGGGTGCGCCCCCTCCCCCCCTAGATCCACCCCTGAGTTGTATCCCATTAAGGCTGTTAAACGGGTCCCTTGTGAATTTTCTGTTTGCTATAAAATCATTGCGCCGATTGTTTTTGCAAAGTTCAAATATTTAAAAATTAGGAAGAAAGTATACTAAATTAAATCTTCCCATTACTTTTGCTAGACCGAGTACCGTTTTGCCCGTCGTAAGGGAAATAACTCGCATAAAAAGGCATAGTACATTTAATTTTAAAATCAAATCTGGAATGTGTAAAAGATCTTTAAGGTGTAAAACACTAATTAATTTCTTTAATATTTTCTACTATTTTTTTTTCAGAGTCTACTCGACCATTTTGTCTGACGTTTAACCTTTCCAACGCCATATATTTTCTAAAATCTTGTAGTGAAATGCCATGCTCTGGGACAACTCCTGTCTTAAAAATAGCTACGTCATACACAGATATTCAGTATTTATATTTCATGAACTAAGACCTCCATAAAGGATTAAAATACAACGAAATGCAACCAAATTTGGGCTCAAGATATAACCGTGTTATATATTGACCTTCAATTACCAATTTTATTGATAGTATTACATTGAACATTTTTCAAAATACAACAAAGCGAAGGACCGTTGTGGTCGTGATCCTATGGTATTTGGATTTACAACTATCTGTGCAATAAGTGCATATCACCACAAAAGTTGTGAGTTCGAATCCCGTTCATGACGAGGTGTACTCGATACAACATTATGTGATAAAGTCTGTCAGTGACTTGCGACAGGTCGGTGGTTTTCTCAGGGTACTCCGGTTTCCTCCACCAATAAAGCAGACCACCACGATATAACTAAAATATTTTTGAAAGTGGCTTTTAACACCATAAACCTTAACCCAAACCAACAATGCGAAATGAATGTTTTTCTTTATAAAGGACTAGTTTTGTATAAGTTCTAAGCTCAGATTGGTGAATTAATGGCTTGACACCTTAAAACCCCTAGATACACGAAATCGTCTTTATATCTCTGTAAGCAGAATGAGTAAGTGAGTTGTTGCTGTTTAACCTCAAGTCAGCAGATTGACAGATCTAGCAGTGTCTGCTTTGTATCCGACCGATGAGGAGAGCGCTATTACATCACCGAGGTGGTTGCGTGCTAGCATATTCCAAGTTGAGATAGCAACGCGATAGAAGACATTTTACTTATAATTCGCATTCCACTGATATTTTAAATGAGGGTCAAAGGGATGTTCAGTCTTTGACTGGCTGATAAGTCCGTTCTGTGATTAATTTGTAACCCGGATATGGCATGGACAGACTTATTGTTTACTGAGAAGAAGACATTAACACTACAACCTGACTAAATTCAACAAAATCGACGAAGCATAAAACTGATATTAAGATGACGTGACAAGTGACAGACTGACATATCACTCCAATGTGATTCCGTTCACAAATCATTGTCAAGTCGTCATATATGAGTTCTGACAAATATGCATACACACGATGTCTGGATGCAAAAGCAATGAAGTGTAAATGTGAGGTCAATCTCAAGTGACATGTGACTTACTAGATGACCTAGACCTAGAGCGTGAACTGGACCAAACGGAGTGACACGGTAAAGGGAAAATAGGGCCAAGGTCTGATGCAATGTTAATTATTTGACATGTATTGTTTAAATCAACGCAGGTGAACATATGATACATGCTTGTGTATGGTTGTAGAGAAACATATCGTTATGTTCAATGAGGTGAGAGGTTATTGTTCGTTTTGTTGATGTTGGTGGAAATGTTTTTTTTTCCACAAATCTCAAAAGCTTTACATTATTGATAAAGCGGTTGCATCTAGAAAAGTAATATCGTTTTATGGACCTAGGCGACTATCGCTTCAGACGAGAACAGCTTCTTTTTCTATTTTCTATGGGATAAAGATGAAACGTACATTTTTAACAAGTGGGTAATTTCATGGATGGAAAGTGATAGCATTCAACTTTACGCAGTTGTCTAAACAGAACATCTAATAAAACTATTTCCATTTGATTCGTTGGAAATAATGCTATGTCTAATTGAAAGAAAATTGTGATATGTGCGATTCAACTTTGCTTTAGCAGTATGCTTGTTTTAAATAATGTCCATTTCAAATTGGTCAACATTGTCAATTTATTTAACGACACAGCTGAAATACTGCTAAAGTTGGCATTAAACACCTATCAATCAATCAATTATTTTATTTATTTTAGAAATATATGTGGTTGTTTCTTTGTATTATGTTTTGTTGTAATATCTAACCGTCTCAATACATTGTTTGGAAGATTACTTGCCTGTATTTCATACATATCTATGATGGTCCCGCATCTGTGAAAACCATATAGCTTAAAGGTCACGAGTACTGCTCATCAGATGCAAGCTAGGCGTTGTCTTATTTTCCTATTGCGATATCGGTCATCCTCTTCATTGACAATTTCATGATCATTTGAAGGCAGTTATAGAAAATACTGTATTACGTAAGATCTATAATGCTATGGCGTTGTCAAAAAAGGTCTGTTTTCATTTAGACGGCAGCATATGGTATTTATTGAGGTCTTAGTCTACAGTGTGAACTAAGCAAGCACTACACATATTTAAATCTGACAATTAACATTTCAAAGTCTAAATGATGATTTATTAAACAAGTAACATTAGAAAAGAAGGCACGAAAAACACCTCTCATCACATGTTGTGATCTTGTCTCAAACTAGGACATAAATATCATCGACTTCTAGTGTCTAACACGTGATGCTCGTGTGGTTTAGCAGAACACGACGGTTGCTCCCAGTGGAATAGGGACTATTTACCGCCCCGAAGCATCTGCGTCCACCACTGTTCTTTAGTTGGATTCGTGTTGCCTTTAGATGGATTCTTGTTGCCTTTAGTTGGATTCGTGTTACCTTTAGATGGATTCTTGTTGCCTTTAGCTGGATTCGTATTGCCTTTAGATGGACTAGTGTTGCCTTTAGCTGGATGCGTGTTGCCTTTAGCTGGATTCTTGTTGCCTTTAGCTGGATTCGTGTTGCCTTTAGCTAGATTCGTGTTGCCTTTAGCTTGATTCGTGTTGCCTTTAGCTTGATTCGTGTTGCCTTTAGCTAGATTCGTGTTGCCTTTAGCTAGATTCGTGTTGCCCTTAGCTAGATTCGTGTTGCCTTTAGCTAGATTCGTGTTGCCTTTAGCTAGATTCGTGTTGCCTTTAGCTAGATTCGTGTTGCCTTTAGCTGGATTCGTGTTGCCTTTAGCTAGATTCGTGTTGCCCTTAGCTAGATTCGTGTTGCCTTTAGCTAGATTCGTGTTGCCTTTAGCTAGATTCGTGTTGCCTTTAGCTAGATTCGTGTTGCCTTTAGCTAGATTCGTGTTGCCCTTAGCTAGATTCGTGTTGCCTTTAGCTAGATTCGTGTTGCCTTTAGCTAGATTCGTGTTGCCTTTAGCTAGATTCGTGTTGCCTTTAGCTGGATTCGTGTTGCCTTTAGCTAGATTCGTGTTGCCCTTAGCTAGATTCGTGTTGCCTTTAGCTAGATTCGTGTTGCCTTTAGCTAGATTCGTGTTGCCTTTAGCTAGATTCGTGTTGCCTTTAGCTAGATTCGTGTTGCCCTTAGCTAGATTCGTGTTGCCTTTAGCTAGATTCGTGTTGCCTTTAGCTAGATTCGTGTTGCCCTTAGCTAGATTCGTGTTGCCTTTAGCTTGATTCGTGTTGCCTTTAGCTGGATTCGTGTTGCCTTTAGCTGGATTCGTGTTGCCTTTAGCTGGATTCGTGTTGCCTTTAGCTGGATTTGTGTTGCCTTTAGCTGGATTCGTGTTGCCTTTAGCTGGATTCGTGTTGCCCTTAGCTAGATTCGTGTTGCCTTTAGCTTGATTCGGGTTGCCTTTAGCTGGATTCGTGTTGCCTTTAGCTGGATTCGTGTTGCCTTTAGCTGGATTCGTGTTGCCTTTAGCTGGATTTGTGTTGCCTTTAGCTGGATTCGTGTTGCCTTTAGCTGGATTTGTGTTGCCTTTAACTGGATTCGTGTTGCCTTTAGCTTGATTCGTGTTACCTTTAGCTAGATTCGTGTTGCCTTTAGCTGGATTCGTGTTGCCTTTAGCTGGATTCGTGTTGCCTTTAGCTGGATTCGTGTTGCCCTTAGCTAGATTCGTGTTGCCTTTAGCTGGATTCGTGTTGCCTTTAGCTGGATTCGTGTTGCCTTTAGCTGGATTCGTGTTGCCTTTAGCTGGATTCGTGTTGCCTTTAGCTGGATTCGTGTTACCTTTAGCTGGATTCGTGTTGCCTTTAGCTAGATTCGTGTTGCCTTTAGCTGGATTCGTGTTGCCTTTAGCTGGATTCGTGTTGCCTTTAGCTGGATTCGTGTTACCTTTAGCTAGATTCGTGTTACTTTTAGCTGGATTCGTGTTGCCTTTAACTGGATTCGTGTTGCCTTTAGCTGGATTCGTGTTGCCCTTAGCTAGATTCGTGTTGCCTTTAGCTGGATTCGTGTTGCCTTTAGCTGGATTCGTGTTGCCTTTAGCTAGATTCGTGTTGCCTTTAGCTGGATTCGTGTTGCCTTTAGCTGGATTCGTGTTGCCTTTAACTGGATTCGTGTTACTTTTAGCTGGATTCGTGTTGCCTTTAACTGGATTCGTGTTGCCTTTAGCTGGATTCGTGTTGCCTTTAGCTAGATTCGTGTTGCCTTTAGCTGGATTCGTGTTGCCTTTAGCTGGATTCGTGTTGCCTTTAACTGGATTCGTGTTGCCTTTAGCTGGATTCGTGTTGCCTTTAGCTGGATTCGTGTTGCCTTTAGCTGGATTCGTGTTGCCTTTAGCTGGATTCGTGTTGCCTTTAGCTGGATTCGTGTTGCCCATTCTTAAGTTTTTGGTATGTTGTATTTTGTAGATGATTATCTATCTTTATGTCCTTTTTCTTTGGCCATTTTGTGTTATTTCTTCTTTGATTAACGACTTTTGATTACCCCTTTGCTATCTTTAATCTTCTCTTAAAGTAAAGAAATAGTGATGTTATTGCTTTAATGCTTAACTTATTTTCTATTGACTACCGCATAGGGCATGAGGTATGTTTTGAAATTTTCATCGAAATAGGAGGAATATACCCGTTACTGGAGATGTTCAGAATGATCATTCAAGATAAATCAGCCCTCAGATGTAACAGTAAGACATGCAACATATTTTACAATGAAAAAAGAAAATGATTGAGAATTAATCAACTTTTCTGAGTTATCTATGCCATTATGGTGATTGAATCCAAACTGTTCAACAGTCATGCACACATACTGATATTCAATAATGGAAACCTATAATATGATGATTATATTATTTTACCTATCAAATCGGAACAATCTTTACAGCGTTAATATATCGTTAGGGTTGATTTTGTTTAGCGTAACTGTGCAAACGTAGTTCTGTTTTTATGGGAACTACTAAATCGATGTAATCTTCTGCGTTGTAAATGGAGCAAATATACGTATTTCACAGGATGCAGAACCAAGATAATTTTATTCATGCTCACCTACCATATTTCATATATACAGTCAAATCTGAATTAAAACGTCACCTTTGGGACAAAGAAAAATGTTCGTCTAAGACAAGTGACCTCTTAAAAGAGGTTCAATTCATATGAAATTGTATATGATATGACGAGAAAAGGGTGTCCATTTAATACAGGTGGCTTCTTAGTAGAGATGACCGGATGGGCAGGTTGACTGTACTTTTCTGTGTTTTAGTGAAATCCTTTTACTACAGGTCGACCGAGTGTACCATTTCATGTACACTTTATTCATTATCATTTTATTCATGATAACCTACCATATTTCATATATACAGTCAAATCTGAATTAAAACGTCACCTTTGGGACAAAGAAAAATGGTCGTCTAAGACAACCGATAAGAACTCATTCAACCAAAATGGCAGCATTGCCTGTTCAAATATTGAACTAAATGTTTCCGAAATGACATTTAGTTTAAAAAAAACATCTACACAACTTTTTTTGTACTCGTGAAAAACAAGATTATATATAAAACTATGCACAAAAACTGACAACTTGTATGTCAAATCTAAATATCATACATGGTGAAGCAAAGGTAGATGTCTATATAATTTACATTTAAATTAAAAATAGCAAAATAAGTCAAGCGTAAAATAAATAACCAGATATTCTGGTATCTAAATACAAGGCAATGTTTCATATCAATTTTTAATATTTTATGAAGATATAAATAACTTTTGTTACTTGTAATATTAATACCACGGTTTTCCGAGTTAAACAGGTAAACAATAGAACGCGAAGCGTGAAATGTTTAGCCTTTTAACTCGGAAAACCGTGGAATAAATTATTTATAACATGAAGCCATGCAATATTACATCTAAGTCGTTGATTATTGCACGACTCTCTGAAACAGCGCAGATTTAAAGTGTGCAATATCTGCGTGTATTATTTCATAGTTCTTAGCTGTTGCTTACATTCTGGTATATAAACCATAAAAAGATCAAAGGTAAAGAATGAATTTATGTTACAATTAGTAATAAAGGGTATGGATGTATATGTCCAACTTAACGCTAACACAATTTTAAGTAAAGGAACAGTGCTATATATTGCTGTTTTACCCTTCACCTTCAAAATAGAGTCTTCGATAATGAGCATAACTCATACCCTAAATTGAGTATGAAACGACATTAGTCTGTAGTTGAGAGGTAGTCTTTACTTCTGTCGATAAACGTTGTATCTGGACATCTTTGTCATTTCGATGTTATTAGGTGTATGCGATCTATTTTTCCAATATTTATCACGACCTACCCATTTATGATGTTCAATTCCAAAGCACATGTCTAGTCCACTACACACATCTTTGTTTTAGAGAATAAGAGGAAATGGCTTGATCGGAATATAATTACATTACTTCCGTTTTTCATTGAAATGTTCCAATATGATTGGTTATGAAGTGGTCACATGATTATAAAAGAGATGTTTTACATCCCAATAAAGCTCAAACCCGATTTTGCACGTGCCTTCATGACGACGTCAGATGTAAACAATCAATGGCGTAGTAATTTCCAACAGCAAATAATCTAACACAAATAAAATTCACAACGAAAAATTCAACTATGATAAATTTTGGTGTGATTTAAATGTAATTATAAGAATAGAATGCATTTTTTTGTAGTTTTATTGGCGTGTAAAAGCGTGGACGGAAGCACATTTTGTATGAGGCGCTAAAAAAATGCATTCAATTCTTAAATGGATAATATGTTCGAGTGGAGCGACATTCCTATCTGTGGACTGTTGTTTCAGTGAGATATCACAATAAAACAACTAAGTGGTCTAGTACAAACACCATCATCATCTCATCGAATGTAACTTTTTTCTCGCCATAATATAGCTGTAAAATTGATTACTAAGGGTTAAGCAAATGTAACTCACTCACTCCTTACATCAAATGACTCTAATTAATTTGAATTTCTAGCCTTCATAAGTTGTATTGCTGAATATATTAAAGGATGTGGTCAATTACATTTTTTTCAACTTTCAAAACGTAAACTATTCTGGCGTTGGCACATTTATTGATCAAGCTAAGGCTCTCACTCAGCAATGGTTGACCTTAGCCCATTATCCTGTTTAGGTCGTTTTGTTTACTTGCTGCCAAACACTTTTAAATTATTTGGCTTTCCAATCTTTTTATTATGACCGTCACCTGAAGAAGGTTATTCCAGAAACACCTCGTGCACACTGAATTTGATATCTACGTTTTTATTATATTTAAAAAGTATGTATTGTTTCACGTTTCATTAAAAAGTATGTATTGTTTCACGTTTCATTAAAAAGTATGTATTGTTTCACGTTTCATTAAAAGTATGTATTGTTTCACGTTTCATTTCACGCAAGAGTAGTTTAAAATACATTGTTATTAGTGAGTTTAATTATGCACTTCCACTTTAAATTGATTGTAAATAATTTAATATTTAGAATTGTTTATTGTGTATTGAAATTTGTTAAATATGTCTTCAATTTAAAGTGCATTTAGATTTAGAAGATACTAAATTGTAGCCTCATTTTATTGTTCTTAATTGTCAAGAGAGTAAGAAACCATGTTCTTAATAAAGCAATAGTTGACTTTCTGTTGTACCAAGGCCATAAACTTGACCAAAATCACGGAGCATATATAGTGATACATGACTTAACAATACATTTTATTAATTGTTATATAAAGAAGTGAAATCTTAAATGTTCATTTAATCTAATTTTCAATAATTAAGAAGTTTGGACCCATAAAACTAGCTTAACCCCGCCACTTTTTATTGAAGTGCCTGTACCAAGCCAGGAAAGTGAGCGGTCATGCATATGTGTGTTTGGAGTATCAATTTTTCCTATTTCTACGATTTGTCAATTGGATTGTGGAACTGTTTCGACAGCATGGTATGTTTTATTTTTCATGTTTATTAAAACGTGAACAAGTAAAAGGTTTATAACTCCATTGAAATTAGTTTTCCATTTTTGAAAAATGCAATACGTTTTTCAGAATTTGACAGAGCTTTTGAAAGTGCATTGCTTGTATTCTCATTTAAATTATCCTTATCAGTGTTCCCCATATTAATCACAGGTTTAATGTGGCTTTTGTAGGCTGGTGAGTTAGGCCAAAGTTACAAAATTGTTGGAGTATCGTTGTTACCTCCTTGACCTCAAACTGTCAAAGGATACTCTCTTTATTCCAAGCTACTCAAACAGGTATTACCAATTTCTGATTCCAATGCTCTGATTTTCAAACTTTTTTGTGGAATATAATTATTAGTCTTACTTTGTAAATCTTCTACGGACAACGTTTTAGAATAAAGAACGTTGCTCTTGTCAACCTCTCCACAACGTCAACATTTCTCCATCCAGTTGTAGGTTCCATGTGATACTCATGCAGATCAAAGTGTGATTAAATATATCTGGATTATTGCTTGTTTTATAAAAGAAGAAAAAAAGTGTTCACATGTTCAATAGGTGCCATTATTAAACCAAAATATGTTTATACATGGTTACTGATAGATCAGGCGATGATTACTATCCACACTTCAAACGTAAGGATAACAACCTCTTTATAATGTTCTAACTTTGAAAGAACATAATAATGCCTTAGTAATAGATACAATACTCTGATAACAAAAGAAGTAGCTTGTATTGAACATTAGAGGCTTGTTTTTCCGGCTGAGTACTCAAACAGAAGAGTTCGAGGCCCCTTGCGCTGATGGCCCTTTTGACGGATCCGAATCCGGAAAAAACAAGTTTCTTATGTTTAGTTGCATCCCACAATCATCTGTTATCAGAGTACTATATCTGACTTGTGCAAAACAATCAATTATGATTAACTAATATTTAGTAGCTTTCACTATCATTTTATTCATTAAGGGAAATATTCTTCCATGTGTAAATCTTCTAATCGAAATATAAAATTTGTAGAAAAAAATTACCACTATATCATTTAATACGTCGATGTGTGAATTCCTGAATACAAATCAGAAAGGTGGCGAACCAAAATTCACATAAAAATGTTTTTGTTATTCTTGATAAATCTTTCATTCCCGTTAGTTGTGTTGAAAGAATGATATTGCAAATAAACGTGTCTACTGATGAAATACAAGCATGAACAAAACGCTCTTCTAAACCTTAGTTTAAATATAAATACAGTAGTTTGTCATTGTTCAATTTTGTTCCTGGTCATATCAACTTAAGCATTGACACCCAAATACATAATATGCACTGTTTCCCATTGAGCTACCTCTAGTTACTTTCAAAGATTTATCAGCATTGAGCTTATTTTTATTCCTAATTCGAACACGTCCTCACTTGATTCAATTTTAATTTGATTGAAATTTGATGTACACCTTTAATATAAACATTCGATGTTCTATATGTAAATAACATGTTTTTGTTTGCATGTAACACTTGGATCAATCAATGTTTTTGTTATCAGTGTAATTACAGAATGAAGAAACAGAAAGCTATAATTAGCAAACATGTGCATGTTATTATAATATATTGATTTACCAATAAAGCAACCTTAGTACTGATCAAATCAAGGCCTGATTTAATACTAACTTCTAATCAGATCAAGGACAACATTAGTACTAACTTCTGATCAGACCAAGGCTTAGACATTTACTTCACCGAATTTGGTACTGCTTTGACAACTATTTTACCTATTTTGTTCCAGTATTGTTATGAATACTGTTATAGTGACAGCCGAAAAGTTTGAGCCGAAATGAAAGAGGGAGGTTTGGCGCTTTAAAATCTGATTCAACTCACCATTTCTTTAGAAATGCCTGTACCAAGTCAGGGTCATTACGGTTTTCACAGTTTTCCGGTTGTTGACTGATTTTGTCTGTTTATATACTTATCAGTTTTGACTTTCCCTTTGTAAGATTGTTTGGAGTTCGGTAATTTTGTTATTACCCTTATTTAGTACTAGTTTCTGATCAGTTCAAGGCCTATCTTAGTACTAACTTCTGATCAGACCAAGGCCTATCTCAGTATTAACTTCTGATCAGATCAATGCCTACCTTAGTACTAGCTTCTGATCAGATCAAGACCTACCTTAGTACTAACGTCTGATCAGATCAAGATCTACATTAGCACTAACTACTGATCAGATCAAGGCCTATCTTAGTACTAGCTTCTGATCAGATCAAGGCCTACCTTAGTACTAACTTCTGATCAGATCAAGATCTACATTAGCACTAACTACTGATCAGATCAATGCCTACCTTAGTACTAGCTTCTGATCAGATCAAGGCCTACCTTAGTACTAACTTCTGATCAGATCAAGATCTACATTAGCACTAACTACTGATCAGATCAAGGCCTATCTTAGTACCAACTTCTGATCAGACCAAGGCCTACATTAGTACTAATTTCTGATCAGATCAAGGCCTACATTAGTACTAACTTCTGATCAGATCAAGGCCTACATTAGTACTAACTTCTGATCAGATCAAGATCTACCTTAGTACTAACATCTGATCAGATCAAGGACAACCTTAGTACTAACTTCTGATCAGAGCAAGGCCAACATTAGTACTAACTTCTCATCAGAATAAGGCCTACATTAGTACTAACTTCTGATCAGATCAAGGCCTACATTAGTACTAACTTCTGATCAGATCAAGATCTACCTTAGTACTAACATCTGATCAGATCAAGGACAACCTTAGTACTAACTTCTGATCAGAGCAAGGCCTACATCAGTACTAACTTCTGATCAGATCAATGCCTACATTAGTACTAACTTCTGATCAGAACAAGGCCTACATTAGTACTAACTTCTGATCAGAACAAGGCCTACATTAGTACTAACTTCTGATCAGAGCAAGGCCTACATCAGTACTAACTTCTGATCAGATCAAGGCCTACATCAGTACTAACTTCTGATCAGAACAAGGCCTACATTAGTACTAACTTCTGATCAGAACAAGGCCAACATTAGTACTAACTTCTCATCAGAATAAGGCCAACATTAGTACTAACTTCTGATCAGATCAAGGCCTACATTAGTACTAACTTCTGATCAGATCAAGGCCTACATCAGTACTAACTTCTGATCAGATCATGGTCTATCTTAGTGCTAACGTCTGATCAGAACAAGGCCAACATTAGTACTAACGTCTGATCAGAACAACGCCTCAATTAGTGCTAACTTCTGATCAGATCAAGGTCTATATTAGTGCTAACGTCTGATCAGATGAAGGCCTATCTTAGTACTAACCTCTGATCAGATCAACACCTACATTAGTGCTAACGTATGATCAGATCAAGGTCTACGTTAGTGCTCACGTCTGATCAGATCAAGGCCAACCTTAGTGCAAACTTCTGATCAGATCAACGCCTCTATTAGTGCTAACTTCTGATCAGATCAAGGCCTACTCTAAGACTAACTACTGATCAAATCAATGCATAACTTAGTGCTAGCGTCTGATCAGATCAAGGCCTATCGTAGTACTAACTTCTGATCAGATCAAGGCCGATCATAGTACTAATTTCTGATCAGAAAAAAGCCTACCTTAGTACTAGTTTCTGATCAGATAAAGACCTACATTAGTGCTAACGTATGATCAGATCAAGGTCTACGTTAGTGCTCACGTCTGATCAGATCAAGGCCGACCTTAGTGCAAACTTCTGATCAGATCAACGCCTCTATTAGTGCTAACTTCTGATCAGATCAAGGCCTACTTTAAGACTAACTACTGATCAAATCAATGCATAACTTAGTGCTATCGTCTGATCAGAACAAGGCCTATCTTAGTAGCAACTTCTGATCAGATCAAGGCCGACCTTAGTGCAAACTTCTGATCAGATCAACGCCTCTATTAGTGCTAACTTCTGATCAGATCAAGGCCTACTTTAAGACTAACTACTGATCAAATCAATGCATAACTTAGTGCTATCGTCTGATCAGAACAAGGCCTATCTTAGTAGCAACTTCTGATCAGATCAAGGCCTACTTTAGTACTAACTTCTGATCAGACCAAGGCCTACATTAGTATTAACTTCTGATCAGATCACGACCAATATTAGTACTCACTTCTGATCAGATCAAGGCCTACATTTGTACTAACTGCGGATCAGATCAAGGCCTACATTATTACTAACCCTCTGATCAGATCAAGGCCAATATTAGAATTAACTTCTAATCAGATCAAGGCAAACATTAGTACTAACTTCTGATCAGATCAAGGCCTACATTAGTATTAGCTTCTGATCAGATCAAGGTAAACATTAGTACTACCTTCTGATCAGATCAAGGCCTACATTAGTATTAGCTTCTGATCAGATCATGGTAAACATAAGTACTACCTTCTGATCAGATCAAGGCAAACATTAGTACTAACTTCTGACCAGATCAAGGCCTACATTAGTACTAACTTCTGATCAAATCAAGGCCAACATTAGTTCTAGCTTCTAATCAGATCAAGGCCTAAATTAATACTAACTTCTGATCAAAACAACGCCTACTTTAGTACTAACTTCTAATGAGATCAAGGCCTACGTTAATACTAACTTCTGATCAAAATAACGCCTACTTTAGTATTAACTTCTGATCAGATCAAGGACAAACTTAGTACTAGCTTCTGATCAGATCAAGGCCTATCTTAGTACCAACTTCTGATCAGATCAAGGCCTACATTAGTACTAACTTCTGATCAGATCAAGGCCTACCTTAGTACTAGCTTCTGATGAGATCAAGGACAAACTTAGTACTAACTTCTGATCAGATCAAGGCCTACCTTAGTACTAGCTTCTGATCAGATCAAGGACAAACTTAGTACTAACTTCTGATCAGATCAAGGCCTACATTAGTATTAACTTCTGATCAGATCAAGGACAAACTTAGTACTAACTTCTGATCAGATCAAGGCCTACATTAGTATTGACTTCTGATCAGATCAAGGATAAACTTAGGACTAACTTCTGATCAGATCAAGGACAACCGTAGTACTAGCCTCTGATCAGATCAAGGCCTAACTTAGTACTAACTTCTGATCAGATCAAGGCCTAACTTAGTACTAACTTCTGATCTGATCATGGACAAACTTAGTACTAACTTCTGATCAGATCAAGGCCTACATTAGTACTAACTTCTGATCAGATCAAGGCCTACATTAGTACTAACTTCTGATCAGATCAAGGCCTACATTAGTACTAACTTCTGATCAGATCAAGGCCTACATTAGTACTAGCTTCTGATCAGATCAATGCCAACATTAGTACTAACTTCTGATCAGATCAAGGCCTAAAATAGTACTTACTTCTGATCAGTTCAAAGTCTATGCAAGTACTAACAACTGACAATTAATACATTGACAGTCTGAACCATTGTGTTATGCCTTGTATTGTATTGTTGCGTTGACAGTCTCATAGCATCATTTGATCTTGTTGTATTAACAGTATGCATGTTGTTTTGCCTTTTTGTATTGACAGTGTATATTTTGTTTGACCTTATCACAATGACCAAAAGTATATTGATTTAATTCAGTGACATTCCACTGGAAATTGTTAAGATCAAATTCTCAGAACATTTAATTACATTTAGTTTGCCATGCAACCGTAATGGAAGCGGGAGGTTTGGCGCCGTAAAATCTTATTCAACCCACCATTTCTTTGGAAATGCCTGTACCAAGTCAGGGCCATTGCGGTTTTCCCAGTTTTCCAGTTGTTGACTGATTTTGTCTGTTTGTTGACTTATGAGTTTTGCCTTTACCTTTGGAAGATTGCTCGGTGTTCGGTATTTTTGTTATTGCCCTTATGCAACTATATTGGAATAGTTTTAAAGATGTGGATCTTTTCAAAGTAAGGGTTTATTTTTCAGAACAGATAGCTTAGATAACTTCCATTCCTGACTATTGTTTAAAATAACATCCTATCAATAAATGGAAAATTAGTCCTAGAAACTGATCTAATGGTATTGTTCATAACGATCTCAATAATCTGGCAATTTATATCAATGATAGTTAACCTCGGGTTTTTCAATTGAATAAGGATTAACAATACTCCCAAAGATGTTTGTTAATTAATTGTATAAGAAATTTACAGTTCGACAGTTTCAACTCACGTAAAAGCATTTCCAAGTGTAAAATAAAGTCAGCACCTGTTTATGTTATCAGCATACACTTAGCAACAGCATAGTTGATTCTGTGAGCTTATCGGGAATACGACATGCATCAATTACAAAAGTGGTAATGCGACATACATAATCTTTGGGTTGACCGGACCAAGGAACAAACTCACGAACTACCGCGAACGCTGACAGTTACATCGTCGATGCTGTTTGGGAATAGCAAAAATTCTGATCACTTGACGTTAAAGCATTAATCAATCAATTAATATGAAAGCAAAATATATATTAAATTGGCTATCTCGGTAAAAATGTATACATTAAAAGGCAAATAGGCGTACTGAGTGTTAACTATTCAAAGAAGAGTTCGAAGATACCAAAAGGTAATCAGAATTCGTAAATCAAAGGATAGATATAATATTATGGCCAAAATAAAGTTAGCTATAAAGGCGAAAGTATGAAGGATTTTCTATCATTGCTGATTGTAGTGGGGTTCGTGTTACTCGATCTTTAGTTTTATGTGTATGTTTTGTATATCGTTGTTTGTCCTTTTGTCCTTTTTCTTTTGGCCATTGTGTTGCCTGTCCTTCGATTTACGGATTCTGATTACCCCTTTGGTATCTTCAAACTCTTCGTATTGTATTAATACAGTATAAGCAATTGGTACACTATTGGAACATTTCCATAAAGGTGAATAAATGGCATCTAAGGTAAATTGACTATTTTTTTTATAAATGATCAATTTCGCCGAAAAATAATAAAACATTGACATTATTATAACATGATATTTGACTTCAGACAAACAGTCAAATCCTGAACAAACAATTTGTATTGCTGGAAAAAAAATTCTCTATTAATCTGCCCGAAATGTCAATGCATTCAGGATCAACGACCATTACAATGTCTTAACGAAGCAAATGTGAGATTTTCCTGAGTTCAAAAATGGCAAAAATAAATAAACCTTAGTTGGATACGTTTCTTCGGAACTCAGATTTAGATGCTACGGTACTTAACGCCATTTTCTACACTTTTTTACTTAAGTATTAGGGGTTCCAAGTCAGTGACAAACAGTCATGAATCGAACACCAAACTTTATAGTTGATAGACATTGCATGCATGAGTAGATGTCAAAATAACTACCATACCATCAAGACCACGACGACCGAGGATTCATGGATGAAATAGTATTCATAATATACCATCTACGCTACCCGACAAATGTGCCATGACAAATATATTCCTATTTTATTTGATGACAATGCGGCGTTGATCATCATTCATTACATTAATTCTAAAAAAAAATCTTTGTACTTCTTTTAAAACAGATACTCTACCAAATTATATGTAAAATATTTGAAATCATGTTTACTTATCTTGGTTAACATTAAAGAAAGGGTTAAAGATACGAAAGGTGTACTCAGACGCTGTAATACACAGAAGGACAGACAATAAAATGGTCAAAAGGAAAAGGGACAAAAGGATATACTCGACAAAAACAAAAATTAGATTGGGCAACACGAACCGCTCTAAAACTCGGGATAACCTCTGGTGATCTGGAAGGATAAGCAGTTCCTGTGCTAGTAGGTGTCAACTGTCATGTATCTGTGAAAAGACACAAACATCATCTGATATGGAAATCGTGCTTGACACCAGATCGCCAGATTTGACAATAGATCGCCACACTTTAAGTAACATTTTTTTAATAACGCATACACAAACCAAACAAATAGTAAGTTATTGCCCTTTAAACAATTTGTATTTGGTAACATAATTCTATAATTTTGAAGACCAGTTTCTCAAATGACATTTTGGCAGTTTACTATGCACACATACCTATCGACTTCTGTCATTTTTGACACTTTATATGTATGTATTGTAAATTGACGACTAATGACAGTGACAGTTCAGCTACATTATTTCTTTAGTGTAAACGCCTAATTATTAAGTAGCAACACCTGTACGTTCTCCTTAACACCGAAGGGTTGTCATAATACTTATTACCTTTCTCTATGGTGCGATACACTGTATGTTAAAGGGTACATAGATAAATATATTTGTAAAAGGATGCTAAATTCGTTTCCCCTCTCGGTTGTAAAGAAATAGTACAATTTAATGTTTATCCAGAACGATTTACAATACATATTGGCGTCGTGTATAAAATATGAGAAGCTTTCCAGTTGGAACTGTATTTGAGTCGCCATCAGAACCAAAATACAGTGATCACTATCCATAATTTTAAGTGGTCATCCGACTAAATTGCTCATCCGCATCTCATATTTTCAAACTTGGTGGAATCTAAAATAAGTAATCACATGTTTTTTCGTAACGTAGTTGATGTAAACTTCCTATTTTATTTTCCTTGACATTTGTGTAATAAAAGTACCACATCTTCAATACGCTTAGAAATTCCAATAACAAATTGCGAAAGCAGGAAAATGTATACCTCTAACACACATGTACATGATTTCTGACTATGAGTTGGTACAGGCATTTCAATGTAAAATTGAATGATGTGATTAAACTAATCTTATCGGTACAAACGTTCCCTCTTAGTGGAATGATGCGTTCATGCAAGTGTTCACATGACGGCTTACCCAATGTGAACACTTGCATGAACGCTACGTCCTAATCTTTATCTTTATACATAAAATAGGTATTCTTCGTGTGTGATGTAATATGTATCATACTAGTTCCATAAAAAAAGAACCGATTGGCGACAGGTGACAAGCGAAAAACGCATAAAGATTAAATTTATGTGCATAAGAATTGCCTCTCAACTTCAAATTTTGTTGAGCTGCCGAGTATTTGTTTTACGATGACCATGAAGTGTTCAATCTTTTTGAATGCCAGGCATCTGGTAGCTACGATAACGCAACCCTCATTCCGCTTGTACTCCAGTTAGGGTTACGAATCGGTCCCATTCAACGTATGGGAGCAAATTAAAATTTTCGTTATCTGAATATTTCGACTTTCTTTTTGCATATCTGGTCATAACTTATTATTTCCTACAATTTTAAGTAATGACGATACCAAATAAGTGTTACAATACCTGTTTCTACCTCCACGATCGATATAGTATTCGAAAATTATTTCTTGTCCGCCATGGCACCTTACGTATACTCTCGTGATGGGCGGAGCCTACCCATATATGGATCTGAATGCCAAATAGGAAAAACTTTACTATTAATTTTTACTACGATTGATCCAAATAAGGATATCTCCAAAACGAGGCAAGTACACGTGAAATAGCAACTTGTAAACAAAATGTCGGACAGAAAGAAGATTTCATGCATTCAAATTTTCAGATGGATATAAGTCTACCATGGATTGATGCGGCGTTTACTTAACACCTCAAGGTTTATCTAAATATATTTATCTTTCACCCCCGTTAATTTTTCCAACCACTTACAACGGAATTAGGACAAAAAACCGCCCGGTGTGAATCACTCCGGGCGCTGCTCCCAGACGTTGAATAGGACCGATTCGTAACCCTCGCTGGGAGCAAAAGCGGACTGAGGGTTACGTTATCGTATCTAGGCATCTGGTAGAGTAAATACATGCATAAAGCAACTATTTATTTGAGTAATAGAGGGCCACTAACCAACGATCGACTGGTGATCATTCCATGTTAAGTGAACAATATTTCAACTAATTTCATGACGAGAAGAATCTACAAACAATAAATTATTAGTAAATAGGTCGCAGTGGAATTGGCTAATGGACAAAAGTTAAGGGTGCCACAGGAAAAACAATAAAGATGGTCATGATGGGAATATATGGGTATTTATACAAACCGGAAAGAAACTTGGACCCAATACATAAATACGGAGCCGGGACGGAACAAGATTCAGGCTTGCATTTTAACGGTGATTAACCTGAAATCTGTCCTTTCTGATGCGTGTTTCAGCTGAGCATTTAATTTGTTGTAAATTTATATGAAATGCATTGAGTAACATTATGTATTGACAAAATAAAAACGGATTGTTACAGAAAATGTATTGATTCAAGGACAATGACTATGAGATCTACTTAATTCCAGAACAGCTACATCTACTTGTTTCCAGAACATCTCCATTAACTTGTTTAAATAACAGCTATATATGTTTGTTCCCACAAGAGTGCAATCTACTTTTCACAGACCAACTAAATTAACTTGCTACAAGAACAGTTAAATATACTTGTTTGAAGAATAACTTAATTTATTTGTTTCTCGACCATCTGAATCAACATATTTCAAGAACATCTAAATATACTTGTTTCCATAACAGCTAAATGTATTTGTTTCCATAACTGCTAAACCTACTTGCTACAAGAACAGCTAAATGTACTTGTCTAAAAAATAATAACGAAATATATTTGTTACCAGATTACCTAAATATATTTGTTCCTAAAACAACTAAATTTGTCCAGAACAGCTAAGGTTATTTGTTTCCAAAACAGTTACATCTACTTGTTTCCAGAACAACAAAGTCATCTCTGTGTTTCAAACCTGCCAAATCAACTTGTATGCAGAGTAATATTTACTTGTTTTCCAGAACAGCTACATCTAGGTTTATCTTGAGAGTAATTAGTTATCTTTCATGTACTATGACTGGAGATATTTCATTGTAAGGATATGAATTTATAGGGTGGTTAGCCATATTACATAACCATGCGAAGAGTTTGAAGATACCAAAGGGGTAATCAGAATCCGTAAAAAGGACAGACAACACAAATTGTCAAAAGAAAAGAACAAAAGGGCAAGCAAAGATCTACAAAACATTACGCATAAAACTAAAGATTGAGTAACGCGAACCCCGCTAAAAACCGGGGTGAATTCAAGTGCTCCGGACGGGTGAAACAGTTCCTGCTCTACTCATGTTCTGATGATATATCTTTGGATCGGCTGTTTAAGAATATTGCAGAAACGAAAACATATGAATATGCCAGCAGAGAAGATCTAAATCAAAGTAATCCATTAATCATATTTAGATATATAGTGGTATGTTGTTTATGTTTCTGTGTACCTTTTGACATTTCACCTATTTACAATTGTCTTTTTCTCGTCAACTTGCGTTGGTATTATTACACATACAAATACGTGTATTAGAGTTTGTATTTGTAAATGATTTATATTCGTTTGATCTTAACGAAGTATTTATTTTATTTACTGTATGAATTTAGGTTAAATGAATGAGGAGTTAATATTTACGTTACAACACGTGATATTGTTTACTACTAATACATGATATTATTTACTACTAACACGTGGTAGTGTTTACTATTTAGTATTTATACATTATGATAAGTCAATAAATATCCTCAGTGGGTTTTTTATGGGTGGTTGAACACGTGTATAGCCTTCTTATCTAATGAATTTGATGAGATCTTGAAGTTGTTCCAAAGTTCACCAGCCTACCAATTTTGTTTTACAACTCTCATTTCAATTGTTTTTGATCTTGTGTTTATGGGATTGGGATTCCCTTCGTTAGTTGTTGCTATATGTATTCTAGGTGAACAATTGAATGATTGAAAATTTGAATGGAAAGTATGTCAGAATAAGTGTATGTTAAATAGGGGGAAAGGGGGTGGGGGTTGTTACGTTACACATGTATGCTTTCTACAATTGTATGCATGTATTTGAGATTGCTTTTATGCATAATATTTTTTTAAGCTTTTAAGCTTTTAAATATATGCTAACAGTAAACGTATATAGCGATATGTACAAATTTAAGGAAGGATGTGTGAAACAATCAAATAATAACAAATTAAAATAAAGGCTGGTTGCAGGTGCATAATATAAAACAATTCACCAGTTGATTATTCAAAAATACCACCCAATGGTAGCATTAAGTCATTTACAAATGATTAACTTAAATATATCATTGAAGGACGTGTCGTGCCCATAGGGGAGCACGAGTCGCGTTCCTGTCAAGGGATATCTTATACAAACACATCAAATGTATTAGGGATATCTATTTTACTTTTGAATTAACAAATTGTGTTATCAAGCTCGACTTTGTACATGGAAATTTCCATTTTTAAATGTATAGTTAAAATGTGTTTTGCTAGAAATGGTATAGCGAGCTTTTGTCAAATCTTATGATTCCTGTGGCTTTTTTCCAATATAATGATTCCCCTTTAGGAGCACCTGAGTTTCCCTCCCCCGGTTTTTAGTGGGGTTCGTGTTGCTCGATCTTTAGTTTTCTATGTAATGTTTTGTAGATCGTTGTTTATCTTTATTGTCCTTTATCTTTTGGCCATTGTATTGTCTGTCCTTCTTCGATTTATAGCTTCTGATTACTCCTTTGGTATCTTCAAACTTTTTTTGTTTGCGAATCAAATGTTTTCTGAGCTATACCTATGCAATCAGTGCTTTTCACCACTAACGTTGTGAGTTCGAATCCCGCTCAGGTGAAGTGTACTCGATACAACATTATGTGATAAAGTGTGTCAGTGACTTGCACCAGGTCGGTGGTTTTCTCAGGGTACTCCGGTTTCCTCCACCAATAACTGACCGCCACAATATAACTGAAATATCGTTGAACGTGATGTTAAACACCACAACCGTAATCCATTATTGTCGTACTATGATGTTCATATTGATTTCCACATAATCGATATCCGTGTCGTGTTTATTCTTGACGGGTGCCACATACGAAGCAGATAATACTAACCCCTTTGAAGTACTCGTTTTGCTAGTCCGATATTTGTTAACATTATTTTTTATTGGAGTTTATGTTAGTGATGTTGTTATCTATTTCAGGATTGCGAGTTATGCTACTGTGCCTTACAATTTGAATTTTATTTTTGGCTTCCACTTGCAAAATGCGTTACGGAAATATGATCTTTAAATTAAACTTTTATTTATAATTTTTTTAAAACCAATTTGCATGACCTTATTAGATTAATATTTAAAAAGCTCTGTAGTAAATTTATATCATATGCGGGCCTGTTGTATCGTTGTGAAATGCATATTACAACGATAGATTTAATGGATTCGAACAATAGAGTCGGGATGAATTAAATACTGAGCAAAATCAGACTACTCAGAGATTGCACTCTGAAATATAATAAATACTAAACCGTCATATGCTTCGGATTGTTTCGACAACGCGTCTATACGTAAAACATAAATAGAAATTTAATGTCAATTTGTTAATGCGGTCTATTCTCTTAAATACCTCAAACCGTCCACTCTATACTGCACATTCTGTAATAAATTGCTGCAACAAAATATTTTATAGTATGAATGGAATTATGCAGAACGTTTCATCGTAATTAAAACCCTTTTACAATGATATCTAGACATCTTCATTTGTTCCTTGTTCTGATTTATGATGTCACGATGTAGGTTAATTGGTCACAATTTTCAGTATGTATCATTTCATATTCAATATTGCTGCTCAAAAATTGTGGATGTTAGTTGGGCTGTAGTACATAATTTGTCATTACTAGAATGTTTGCGAGATCATGTCATATATTATCTCTGATGCTCATATAAAAGCAAAGTATTATTGGCAACAAATGGCCACAGCATTTATTAATATATATAAATGTACATATGTGAAAACTGCAAATGAGATGAAATGTACTAAATAAGTTGTGTACATATGTGAAAACTGCAAATAAGATGAAATGTACTAAATAAGTTGAAATCTGTATTTGTCGAAATGTCATATGATGATTGCCGAAAATATGTAAGGTGGCAGATCATATAGTGAACGGGCAAATTTTAGATAAGCGATTAACCCTGGAAATCAGAGGCTAATGCTATCATAGAAGTAAACAAGTCTATTAACCGAAAATATGTTATCAAAGTGCAACGAAATCAGCCAAATTGACAGATTAGCGAAATTTTTGACTTGCTTGAAAAAGAAGCTTATCTGTCAACCGCCAATATGATTAGGAGGGAGCTGCGCCAAAGCTGTGCCACCTGCTGCCAGGACACGATTTATAAATATAGGATTTCAGAGAACTACACAAACGTTATTTACAATATAAGAATGTATTATCACTATTATACATTACTTGTTAATTCAAAGATGTCATAAAAACACAAGAAAATGTATATAAATGTCAATACAAATATATAAATGTGATATGTTGATGCCAAGCTAGCAATTGAGATGCAAACAAACATTCGAAACGAAACTACACAAGTTTAAGTAGCATACTAGCTATATTCAGCAGTCATTTAACTTCACTGTGGGGAAAAACTTTCCCATCTTCATTCAAAATTTATTCAATACCACCCTGCAATTTATTGAGGTATATATGTGCCATACAATATTAATCTATGTGGCTAAATAGCCCTTCATAAAATAATTAAGCTAATCCGCCAAATTGGCTCTACAATCAATTGATTTGTGCTATGAACAAATATTTGTAATAAAATTTCCAAACTAAACTAATCAGCCAAATTGGCTCAATACAAATAACTTGTGCTATATAACTCTGTATTCAGTAACAAGTAGATTCCAAGCAAAATTGGCTATAAATGTGCAATTCTAGACTAAACTAAGCAGCCAAATTGGCTCAATTCAAATAACGTGTGCTATATAACTCTGTATTCAGTAACAAGTAGATTCCAAGCAAAATTGGCTATAAATGTGCAATTCTAGACTAAACTAAGCAGCCAAATTGGCTCAATTCAAATAACGTGTGCTATATAACTCTGTATTCAGTAACAAGTAGATTCCAAGCCAAATTGGCTAAAAATGTGCAATTCTAGACTAAACTAAGCAGCCAAATTGGCTCAATTCAAATAAATTGTGCTATATAACTCTGTATTCAGTAACAAGTAGATTCCAAGCCAAATTGGCTATAAATGTGCAATTCTAGACTAAACTAAGCAGCCAAATTGGCTCAATTCAAATAACGTGTGCTATATAACTCTGTATTCAGTAACAAGTAGATTCCAAGCCAAATTGGCTATAAATGTGCAATTCTAGACTAAACTAAGCAGCCAAATTGGCTCAATTCAAATAAATTGTGCTATATAACTCTGTATTCAGTAACAAGTAGATTCCAAGCCAAATTGGCTAAAAATTTGCAATTCTAGACTAAACTAAGCAGCCAAATTGGCTCAATTCAAATAACTTGTGCTATAAACTCTGTATTCAGTAACAAGTAGATTCCAAGCCAAATTGGCTAAAAATGTGCAATTCTAGACTAAACTAAGCAGCCAAATTGGCTCAATTCAAATAACTTGTGCTATATAACTCTGTATTCAGTAACAAGTAGATTCCAAGCAAAATTGGCTAAAAATGTGCAATTCTAGACTAAACTAAGCAGCCAAATTGGCTCAATTCAAATAACTTGTGCTATATAACTCTGTATTCAGTAACAAGTAGATTCCAAGCAAAATTGGCTAAAAATGTGCAATTCTAGACTAAACTAAGCAGCCAAATTGGCTCAATTCAAATAAATTGTGCTATATAACTCTGTATTCAGTAACAAGTAGATTCCAAGCAAAATTGGCTAAAAATGTGCAATTCTAGACTAAACTAAGCAGCCAAATTGGCTCAATTCAAATAAATTGTGCTATATAACTCTGTATTCAGTAACAAGTAGATTCCAAGCCAAATTGGCTAAAAATTTGCAATTCTAGACTAAACTAAGCAGCCAAATTGGCTCAATTCAAATAACTTGTGCTATAAACTCTGTATTCAGTAACAAGTAGATTCCAAGCAAAATTGGCTAAAAATGTGCAATTCTAGACTAAACTAAGCAGCCAAATTGGCTCAATTCAAATAACTTGTGCTATATAACTCTGTATTCAGTAACAAGTAGATTCCAAGCAAAATTGGCTAAAAATGTGCAATTCTAGACTAAACTAAGCAGCCAAATTGGCTCAATTCAAATAACTTGTGCTATATAACTCTGTATTCAGTAACAAGTAGATTCCAAGCAAAATTGGCTAAAAATGTGCAATTCTAGACTAAACTAAGCAGCCAAATTGGCTCAATTCAAATAAATTGTGCTATATAACTCTGTATTCAGTAACAAGTAGATTCCAAGCCAAATTGGCTAAAAATGTGCAATTCTAGACTAAACTAAGCAGCCAAATTGGCTCAATTCAAATAAATTGTGTTATATAACTCTGTATTCAGTAACAAGTAGATTCCAAGCAAAATTGGCTAAAAATGTGCAATTCTAGACTAAACTAAGCAGCCAAATTGGCTCAATTCAAATAAATTGTGCTATATAACTCTGTATTCAGTAACAAGTAGATTCCAAGCCAAATTGGCTAAAAATGAGCAATTCTAGACTAAACTAAGCAGCCAAATTGGCTCAATTCAAATAAATTGTGCTATATAACTCTGTATTCAGTAACAAGTAGATTCCAAGCCAAATTGGCTAAAAATGTGCAATTCTAGACTAAACTAAGCAGCCAAATTGGCTCAATTCAAATAAATTGTGCTATATAACTCTGTATTCAGTAACAAGTAGATTCCAAGCCAAATTGGCTAAAAATGTGCAATTCTAGACTAAACTAAGCAGCCAAATTGGCTCAATTCAAATAAATTGTGCTATAAATGTGTAATTCTTACCATTCCACGTATAGCCCCAGATCATCGCCACCTGTTGTGCGACGGGCTTCGATGAAGTTCACTATACTGGATCCAACTATCCATACTTTAATTGTTCTGCCTAAAATTCTAGATACATTTAAATGCCAATTCCCAATTATTAAGGTTACACAAAACTATCAAAAGAGAAAAATATAAATTAACTATGAACATTACTTACTTTCAACATAGAATTGACAAAATTGCTTATATTCTGATATACGTATTTCTTGTAAACCTTTGATTTCCACCTGCCAGAACATTTTATCTGGTTTTCCGGCATGCCATCAATGGCACAACAAACATCTGATAATAACATAAGTTCATATCAGCTAAATATCTAATAATAATGTAAGTACATATCAGCTAAACGTCTGAAATTAATATTAGTACGTATCAGCCAAACATCTGACAATAATATAAGTACGTATCAGCCAAACATCTGACAATAAAATAAGTACGTATAAACATCTGAACATAATATAAGTACGTAGACAGCTAAGCATCTGAAAATAATATAAGCATGATAAGTTCATATCAGCTAAACATCTGACAACAAGATATGTTAATATTAGCTAAGTATCTGATAATAAGATAATTACATATCAGCTAAACATCTGATAATAATATAGTACATATCACCCAGACATCTGATAACAAGATAAGTACATATCAGCTAAGCATCCGATGATAATATGAATACATATCAGCCAAACATCCGATAATAGGATAAGTTCATTTCGGCTAAGCTTCCGATAATAATATAAGTACACATCAGCTAAACATCTCAAAATAAGATAAATACACCAGCTACTCATCTGATAATAAGGTTAGTAATTGTCAGCTAAACATCCGAAACAATGCAAGTTCATATCAGCTAAGCATCTGATAATAAGATAAGTTCATATCAGCTAAGCATCTGATAATAAGATAAGTTCATATCAGCTAGACATCTGATAATAAGATAAGTTCATATCAGCTAGACATCTGATAATAAGATAAGTTCATATCAACTAGACATCTGATAATAAGATAAGTACATATCAGCTAGACATCTGATAATAAGATAGGTTCATATCAGCTAGACATCTGATAATAAGATAAGTTCATATCAGCTAAGCATCTGATAATAAGATAAGTTCATATCAGCTAGACATCTGATAATAAGATAAGTTCATATCAGCTAGACATCTGATAATAAGATAAGTTCATATCAGCTAGACATCTGATAATAAGATAAGTACATATCAGCTAGACATCTGATAATAAGATAAGTTCATATCAGCTAGACATCTGATAATAAGATAAGTTCATATCAGCTAGACATCTGTTAATAAGATAAGTACATATCAGCTAGACATCTGATAATAAGATAAGTTCATATCAGCTAGACATCTGATAATAAGATAAGTACATATCAGCTAGACATCTGATAATAAGATAAGTTCATATCAGCTAGACATCTGATAATAAGATAAGTACATATCAGCTAGACATCTGATAATAAGATAAGTTCATATCAGCTAGACATCTGATAATAAGATAAGTACATATCAGCTAGACATCTGATAATAAGATAAGTTCATATCAGCTAAGCATCTGATAATAAGATAAGTTCATATCAGCTAAATATCTGATAATAAGATAAGTTCATATCAGCTAAATATCTGATAATAAGATAAGTTCATATCAGCTAAACATCTCATAATAAGATAAGTTCATATCAGCTAAACATCTGATAATAAGATAAGTTCATATCAGCTAAGCATCTGTTAATAAGATAAGTTCATATCAGCTAAACATCTGATAATAAGATAAGTTCATATCAGTTAAACATCTGATAATAAGATAAGTTCATATCAGCTAAGCATCTGTTAATAAGATAAGTTCATATCAGCTAAACATCTCATAATAAGATAAGTTCATATCAGCTAAACATCTGATAATAAGATAAGTACATATTAGCTAAGCATCTGATAATAAGATAAGTTCATATCAGCTAAACATCTGATAATAAGATAAGTTCATATCAGCTAAACATCTGAAATTAAGATAAGTGCATATCAGCTAAACATCTGATTATAAGGTAAGTACATATCAGCTAAACAGCCGAAATTAAGGTAAGTTCATATCTGATAAGCATCTGATAATAAAATAAGTTCATATCAGCTAAATATCTGATAATAAGATAAGTTCATATCAGCTAAATATCTGATAATAAGATAAGTTCATATCAGCTAAACATCTGATAATAAGATAAGTTCATATCAGCTAAACATCTGATAATAAGATAAGTTCATATCAGCTAAGCATCTGTTAATAAGATAAGTTCATATCAGCTAAACATCTGATAATAAGATAAGTTCATATCAGCTAAACATCTGAAATTAAGATAAGTGCATATCAGCTAAACATCTGATTATAAGGTAAGTACATATCAGCTAAACAGCCGAAATTAAGGTAAGTTCATATCTGATAAGCATCTGATAATAAGATAAGTTCATATCAGCTAAATATCTGGAAATAAGATTATTATATAACAGATAAATATCTGATATTAAGGTCAGTAATTATCAGCTAAAGATCTGATCTGATAAGAAGATATGTTCATATCAACTAAACATATGAAAATAAGACACTTCATATAAGCGAAACATCTGATAGAAGATAAGTACATGTCAGTTTAACATCTGAAAATAAGGTAGGTACATATCAACTAAACATCTGATAATAAGGTTAGTAATTATCAGCTAAGCATATCATAATAAGGTAAGTTCATATCAGCTAAACATCTGAAATTAAGATAAGTACATATCAGCTAAATATCTGCTAATAAGATAAGTACACATCAGTTAAACATCTGATAATAAGTTAAGTTCATATCAGCTAAACATCTGAAAATAAGATATAAAGGACACATCAGTTAAACATCTGATAATAAGATAAGTACATATCAGCTAAACTTGATAATAAGGTTAGCACATATCAATTAAACATCTGAAAATCATGTTTTATGCACCATCTGTATAACACATTTATATACTGAAATTTATCTGATAATCATGTTTTCGCAACCATCGGTATACCAATGGTATTATATTTTTTTGAACTAGATAGTCTCCCTGATATTTTCGTGTCTGCTTCGTTTCACGCCATACAGCGAAAAGGATTGTGGGTAGATCAATCAATAAAAAATCGATAATCCGAACCAATTACCGAAAATAAATACAACTGACAAAAGCATGATAACGAATAAAGTTTTATGAGCCCATGCGATAAGGGATTTAAGAGTACAATTTCTTAAATTCTATTATAAAAAGAATCATTCTGGAAAAAAATTACGACAAGTTCATCAATCAATATCTATCGATTACCGTCATATAACATACACTTTGGTGTATAAAGATCACAGAACTCGGACTACCTTATCGTACAAGTGAACTTCAGTATTTCAGCAGCGCCAGCATATGGAGATTGCATTTCACAACTCATTCTTTATTCTAAGACTGGTGTCGACTACCGTGGTACAGTGATATTCTGGACAAGTTAAGCTGCTAACGCAAAGTTCCTGTGACACTCCTTCCCTAAAAATAGCACGGCCGTTTTCACAAATTCTTTAATCAAACCATCTATCTTATCTATTAGTATTTCAAAGTACAACTAAGTCAAGCCAAATATGGGCTCAGAATCACTCTTATATATTAGTTGGAAATTATTTATTATATTTATGCAATGCCATGCATTATTCTATTATCAATTGACACATTAATTGACCTCATTGTACTAGTGTTAGTTTTATTTATTTCGGATAACTCAAAAGCTCGGATATTTTGTAGTTAAAGCGTCAGTCTTATCGACTTCGGAACAACGAGGTCTCATTGTAAATAAAGGGGCCAGCGTGGTTGTGATGGTATTGCAGTGAGATTTACAACTACATATACAATCAGTGCATATAACCACTAAAGATGTGAGCTTGAATCCCGTTCATGGCGAGATGTACTCGATACAACATTATGCGATAACGTTTGTGTGTGATTTGTGACAGGTCGGTGGTTTTCTCTGTGTACTCCGTTTCCTCCACAAATAAAACTGACCGACACGATATAGCTGAAATATTGTTGAAAGTGGCCTTAAACACCATAAACCTAAACCAAACCACTGTTAGTAAGCACATATAACATTAAAGGATAACAATGTCATTATTAGGTGAGCTTGGATATATACATGCCTCATTCTAATACAAAAACAAATATACAAGTAGAGACGCACAATTTGTAACCATTGGAATACCACTGGTTGTCTGGAAATGTTATCCTTTAAGAGGTCCAGTTTATTGGCAATGTGAATTTCAGCGTACTTCATGATAAAGTACTGTACATATTTTACCAGATCTTATGATATCATTATTATTTTCAGTCTTTAAAAACAGCCTCAATTTGGCATAAGTCGTCCATCTTTATATGGCGAAAGTAAGACCTCTTTTGGAAATCGATTAAAAATGCATTATGTAACCGATCGAAATGGAATATGATGATGTCAGTTACAGAGCCCACACATCATGGCATATATCGAGACAACAATGAGTTGATCGACAGATTGTTTTGAAACTCATTATTGTTATCTATCAACTATTGTCATAAATTTTCCATATGACGTGTAATTATAAAGATAACATAAATCGTACTAACTTATATGATAGTTGATTAATGTAAAAAGGACTTAGATAATTATACCCCACTCAGCAAAGTTTCGGGGGGTGTAATTTTTTCTCGTGTGTCTTCCCGTAGCAACTCCTTGTCGTCAACCTATGTCATTCATTTGTTATCCGATTCTTTTGGTATTATTATGAAAGTTTTCTATTTCTGATCAAGATTGAATGAGAGCTACTTCCAGGAAATATTTTTCTTTTTTGGAATACTTTTTTACCGAGATTATTTTTCCCTTCTTCTTTTTGAGAAATTACTCTTGTGAACTAACGAGTTCATTGATTTCTTATAAGAATTTCTACGATTTTTCTATTGGATTTAGGGAATGTTCCCACACTGTGGTATTTTATTGTTGTTCGTTTTATTAACAATGATTGTAATATCTTCTTATTACCAGACTTCATATCAAGCTTAATTACAGATATTTCGCAGGTGATGACTTGATACTCATTTCTTTACACTTTTTCAAACAGTTGAATTATGGCCTCAGAAATATAAGAATGTAGAAGGTACCACTGGCCAAAGATTTTTAAAGAGCGTCATAAAATGGCCTAGTGGATGTTGTTTCGTCCAGAAGTCTTGAATATCAATAATCAAATGCATTTAACAACCCATTTTTCTGGAATGACAATGACCATATTATTTCTTGCGTTTTAGGAAACGAAGAAACTTGAGAGGTCATTGTGTCATAAGATTGTGGGATTCGTGTTACTCGATCTTTAGTTTTTATGTGTATGTACTTTTGTACTTTTGTACTTTTTCTTTTGCCCATTGTGTTGTCTGTTCTTACGGATTTACGGATTCTGATTATCTCTTTGGTATCTTGAATCTCTTCTTATACCACATATAGTAATGAATTGTAAGAGCAATCATCACACATATATTTGATTTTCTACTTCATTTCAAGCTCTTCTCATAAGTTGATGTTTCCAATCATTTCATTGTATGCATCACCTAAACCTTTTGGGATATACATAACCCAACAATAGCCTGCTTGACCAAATATAGCATGTTTGAATATTCACATCCTCGACTTAACTACGATACTACAAATATATTTCTTTAATCTCTTCTTGTTTCTAATATTTTGTTGTGAATTATGGACCACAAATGTCAGTTGAAGAACTCTCTTTGTACTTCTGGACAATTTGTAGTTTCATTTATCTTATTTTTATTTTTCATTAAGCATTTGTGTCAGAGTAACCATGATAGATGAAAGTTGTAGAAATGTATATTAGTAGTAATTACTATATGGTTTTAAAATAGACCACATTTTCATTATTCGTGTTTGTCTAATATTGGGTATTGATTACTTTTAGACTGACGCCATGTAAATCTCTAGCATCAATGTACTTTATAATGTTGGTTGTTGTCATATAAATCTCTAGTATAGGTTTATTTGTGGGTTAATTCTTTGTGTTACTTTTCTTTCGATCGCTAGAAATAGGTAGAAAAGCGAGTCTTGATTCGCAACGAGTACATTTTTTAAATCTATATCCACTATGTACGTATATTTGGGATGTATTGTGTTTGTCTTACAATGTCAAAGGTCCAAAACAACTGCCAAATTTTACTGAAAAGAGCAGAATCGAAAGTCTTTCCATTCCCGTCTGAGCTATAATGTTACCGATTCTTACGTTACTCTCTATTTGTATACCCATATTGTACATCAATTTGTAAATGTTGACAGAATAAAAAAGGTTTATACGTATCTATGTATTGTTGCATTACCTTGTAAGAAAACATTTTCTGATGTCTTGACGTTGAAGGATTAAAGATTAAAAGCCTAGTCCTTATATTGGACATACTTTGATAGAGGCGACAGGTACAAGCTTAGTTCTATCTTTTCTGAGACATAATTCCATAATACTGGCCATTGACAACATCCACTGCTAAAATGAGGACAAATACTGAAAACTGGCTATTTTAATAAATGCTTGACGCAAGTTTCATATCAACAACTATTTAGTTTAAAACTATTTTATCTGCTCATAGAGACAAAAAGGATTCGACAAAAGCTTTACAAACTTTTGAAGTCGTCTCCTTAGAATCACATAACAATTATAACAAATATACATATTGAACAGAGCATGCACATTAATGTAAGTATACCAGTAACAATTACACGTGTTGTTCTCTAAATCTGTTTTAACAAACAATTAGATGAATGTAAATCAACGGGATAGAAATAGTACGATAATACAAAATGGTAGATTCAGCCATTATTTATCATGGACGGACGTAGAGTATCCAAGCCAGATTCAGAAATTGAGTTGTCCCAGGAAGAGTTAGCTTCCCTTGTTCCATAAGTTATATGTGTCATGCGTGGTTGATGTGTTGTTGTTTGAAATACTGTAAATGAATATAACATGTACATATCATAAATCGTTTCTGAGTTCACTTCCGGTTTTAGTGGGGGTTCGTGTTGCTCAATCATTAGTTTTCTGTGTCATGTTTTGTATATCATTGTTGTCTTCTTGGCATTTATCTTTTGGTCTTTGTATTGTCTGTACTTCTTCGATTTACTGCTTCTGATTATTCATTTGGTATATTCAAACTTTTATCACGCATAAAAATAAAATAAAATAAAACAAAATAAATCCTGAATGAATGCTACTAAAGTGTTCGTTTATTCATTATGTGGTTTTTGTTCCTACTGACAATCCAAGATGGTTGCTATCAAGGAACTTAGTATAACAATGAAACCTATGGGAAAAAGGTATACGCAGCTTCTTTTCAATATTAATTCCATAAAATTGTATCGTTGTCCTTCCTGTGATCTCTGCCATGTATCTCTGTAAAGAAATATTTCTAAATATGAACATCATGAATGCATTCTATAATTTTAATCTATATTCTGTCGATTAACACTAAGTATGGCATTGCCTTAGAGTGAGTTTCATTAGGTGTTTTACATTGGATTAAAGCCTTAGTGGTTAATTATCTGATTTACCTTTCATCTTATAATTCTATCAAACATTATCAAAAGCCTTTTACTCACCAAGAAATATATTTCTATTACTTTTTTGCGTATCTCGTCACTTGTATTACAAGCTTAACACATTGAATACAATAACTTCTTTCGTGCGATTTACATGTATATGAACGATGTGAAGTCTATATATTCTTTTGAAGTCAAGTTGTAAGACAAAAATACCTATTTTTAATTATATGTTATACCAAGAATTTACTACGACTCATATGCGGTAGAGTCGTCAAATCAATTTAGAGAAATTAAACAGTTTGTCATTTCTATGCAAACTAAATAGCTCAATCGAAATACTGCATTAGAAGTTTTGCCAAACTTAAATCTGGTTTTCCCGCAAATATACGTTTACCTAGCTATACAACTAGAAACTGACACCAGCAAAACATAAAAGACATTTCATTTATCTCCGAAATCTTCATTGTATTACTATTATTATTTACCAAATATCAAAATCCAGTACAAAAATCGCAAAATGTAGCTTTTCACTAAAGGTATAGGGCTGATATTATTACCACGGGCCGATATAGAATGTGATAAAAAAAATTGCATGCATGTAATAATCAATGTGTATTATCATACAAGAACATTGGAATCGGACAGTGCATGTATATCTTTGAAGAAGTTTCTGTTACATGTATTGCATTTGAACAGTGTTATCGAAACATATTTAGGTTAATTTGTTTAATTACTAGCTGACATTGCTAATTTTTTTAATTATACCTAGTGAAACGTTTTTTCCTTTACTATATACAATGAAAATAACGAACACTTACCTATTGTATTTTTTTCTTCTAATCATCAATTAATTCTTCTAAATATATGATAAAAAAAACTCATAGCATGACCTTTTCCATATCGGACTTAATATCAATCCTTTATTCTTTCTGTCATCGCCTCATGTGATATGGGCATCTCATTATCGGGATGATACCAGGGCCGATATGGAAAAGGGCATGCTATGTTATGCAAAAAAGCCTAAACAGTGATTGTCAACAATTCCACCAATAAACTTCAAAACAAATACTCACCTCTCACATTAATTCATTAAACCGGTTAATGGGATCCCAACCGTCTCCCATGGATAACTGGATTTCTAACGCCGATACATATATACATAAACATTTGAAAAAATGCAGATTCTCGTCCACTCGAAAAGATTATATACTATCACAAAAATGAATGACAACATAAACATGGACATTTATCATGCTATATCTGCGAGTTTTTATATTAATTACCAACTGTGCAAAACCTGCAATATATACAATTGCCCTGGCGACCGTTTCACTAAAGTGATCGTAAATCGTAAGTCTACGATCACTCTTAAGATTTCCTTACGTGCACGTATACGTGCGTTTCACTAAACTAGTCCTAAGCTTAAGAGATACGACTTACGACTTGCGACAATAAACTGACGAGTTATGTCCCCTGGCTCGTACCTCGGCTAAAGGAACAGATAAACACTAATCTGTTGCAGTGGAATTTCTACTTAGGTGACGTCATCACCTTGATCTTTTTTTATCTTTAACTTATTTTAACTTATACAAATGAGTATTTTAAAGGTAAAGAGTTTATTTTTCTATAAAATTCATGAAATAAAAAATGCATAAATATTGAACTTCCGGTGTAAACAAGCGGAAGAAATATTCAAATAGAGATGATCACTGCATACCGGAAACGACTTTTCCCAGTATATGTAGCAAAAAATATCTCTACCAATCAAAAAAGAGCTAAGTAAGAACCAATGAACGCCAACGACAAATTAGTCTTTCTCTGTCTCTATATCCATTAGATTGAGACAGACAATTGTCAGTCTACTTGCGAAAAGTAACATCTCCTATAATGGAGGTAAACAGATATATTGTATCATACATTGTATATACCCAAAGCTCGGAAGCTGATTACATTAATAATCACATTTTAAATGTGTTAAAATACATTTTTAATATTTGGCTAATTCTAAAACTCTAAAGTGATTTTTGAAATGAATAAACCAAAGCTATTAGAAAAAAATTGTTAAGTGTAAAATTTTACCGAAATTTGAGAAGAAATTTATTTTATGAAATATATTTTAATAAATTTCATGCTATATGTAAGTGGAAATTTCAAAAATGTGATCATTGATTTGGCTATACATTCACATTCTGCACCGATATTCCGTTTGCGGTGCATTTCAATTGCGCGGAAAAAATGTTACATTTACGTGAAGAACTTAAACACATGACAATTGTGCTGATTTTTTTTTACCTTTCTTTAAAGTATATTTCGTATATTCATAATATTTTATGGTTTTTATAAGCACTATTGCTGCAACTTCTTTTTTACCTCTATATTTACCTCTTTTGCCAGCCAAAAATTACTTAATCTGTAACCCTGCCCACCAAGGGGGTGGGGGGAGAAGGGGGTGAGTAGGATTTGGGTAGTTTTATTGCATCACTGTATTCACACATATAAAATACACATAAAACAACAAAAATACACATCTTACAATATTAAACCTTAACATGTACTGTTGATTTAAATTCATAATGAGTGTTTTAACCCTTTATATTATCAATAAAAACTACCAATGAATTTTAACATTTGGATTGCAGAAATAAATATCTGTTGCCTTCAAAATTATTGTATGTTTTTTTTTTTTTTTTTTTTTTTTTTTTTATACATGAATGTTACAAATTAATTTTTTTTTAAATTATTTGTATGTTATTCTGATATTTTTTGCTTTCATTTTAAATGCATCGTCAGTCATGCTGCAAAATGCAGAAAATATTATGAATAAATTAAATATATTCTAAATAAAAGGCAATCCGCTCAAATGTAAAAAAAAACCAAAAAAAACAAACTCTCAGGTGTATTTTACGGGCAATTGTTGCCCTTCCTCCGTGCAAATGTAATACCTGTTAAACCCCCAAATCCACGCAAATGTAATGCGTCCTCTGTTTATGCTTAACTTTATTTTTGAGCCATTGTTTTTACATGTACCCGATATCGTTCATTTCTTGAAATTTCTTATAAGTACCCTCGTTAATAAAATATGTTGATATTGTAAATGCGGAACTGATAGAAAGTACACTGAAACAAACAATAATGTGTACATAGCTGTTTTTATGATTTTTTATGGCTCTCGAAATATAAAAATTGTTGCGTGCATCTAATATGTATTGCTCGCTTCATTTGATCAATGTTCATATTAAAAGAATACAAATAGCAATTATTCTCTTCAAAAATAGGTTTACGATTTACGACTTACGAGTACCTGCCACTACTCTTAACTTTGCGATCACTTTTTATCGTAAGTCGTAAATCCTAACTAAGAGTACACTTACATCTACGTTTACGACCTTTAGTGAAACGGTCGCCTGGTTGATGTATACTGTTCGTGGATGAGGTTAATATTCTAAACAACCATAAATGATGCACAAAATCATTTTTGATATATTGATATTCATAAATGTTGGAGCGTTAATGCGCTTATTCTTAATAAAAAATATAATACTATCATACGTGTTGATAAGTTGTATTTTTTCTGAAACGAAATAGGTATATGCTGAATATAAATAATTAAAGAAAATTTCAGTCTAGTTCTTTAATAAACATCAGAGAAAACCGAAAGGCAATCAAGAATGGACAATCCTGAAACACTGGAAAAATGGGGCACACAAGACACAGGACGAAGACAAACAAAACTCTAAAACAAAACACAGAAAACTACAAATATAAGTAACACGGACCCCACCAAAAACACAACACAGAAAACTACAAATATAAGTAACACGGACCCCACTAAAAACACAACACAGAAAACTACAAATATAAGCAACACAGACCCCACCAAAAACACAACACAGAAAACTACAAATATAAGTAACAAGGACCCCACCAAAAACACAACACAGAACACTACAAATATAAGTAACAAGGACCCCACCAAAAACACAACACAGAAAACTACAAATATAAGTAACACGGACCCCACCAAAAACACAACACAGAAAACTACAAATATAAGTAACACGGACCCCACCAAAAACACAACACAGAAAACTACAAATATAAGTAACACGGACCCACCAAAAACACAACACAGAAAACTACAAATATAAGCAACACGGACCCCACCAAAAACACAACACAGAACACTACAAATATAAGCAACACGGATCCCACC
The DNA here is from genome assembly GCA_963383655.1 of Bathymodiolus septemdierum. NCBI lineage: Eukaryota > Metazoa > Mollusca > Bivalvia > Mytilida > Modiolidae > Bathymodiolus > Bathymodiolus septemdierum. The sequence goes on along the minus strand of OY726518.1, from coordinate 60,021,067 downwards.
ATAAACACAACACAGAACACTACAAATATAAGCAACACGGACCCCACCAAAAACACAACACAGAAAACTACAAATATAAGTAACACGGGCCCCACCAAAAACACAACACAGAAAACTACAAATATAAGTAACACGAACCCCACCAAAAACACAATACAGAACACAACAAATATAAGTAACACGAACCCCACCAAAAACACAACACAGAACACTACAAATATAAGTAACACGGATCCCACCAAAAACACAACACAGAAAACTACAAATATAAGTAACACGAACCCCACCAAAAACACAACACAGAACACTACAAATATAAGTAACACGGACCCCACCAAAAAGACAACACAGAACACTACAAATATAAGTAACACGGATCCCACCAAAAACACAACACAGAAAACTACAAATATAAGCAACACGGACCCCACCAAAAACACAACACAGAAAACTACAAATCTAAGTAACACGGACCCCACCAAAAACACAACACAGAACACTACAAATATAAGTAACACGGATCCCACCAAAAAAACAACACAGAAAACTACAAATATAAGCAAAACGGACCCCACCAAAACACAACACAGAACACTACAAATATAAGCAACACGGACCCCACCATAAACACAACACAGAACACTACAAATATAAGTAACACGGACCCCACCAGAAACACAACACAGAAAACTACAAATATAAGCAGCACGGACCACACCAAAAACACAACACAGAACACTACAAATATAAGTAACACGGTCCCCACGAAAAACACAGCACAGAAAACTACAAATATAAGTAACACGAACCCCACCAAAACACAACACAGAAAACTACAAATATAAGCAGCACGGACCCCACCAAAAACACAACACAGAACACTACAAATATAAGTAACACGAACCCCACCAAAAACACAGCACAGAAAACTACAATTATAAGTAAAACGAACCCCACCAAAAACACAACACAGAACACTACAAATATAAGCAACACGCACCCCACCAAAAACACAACACAGAAAACTACAAATATAAGTAGCACGGACCCCACCAAAAACACAACACAGAAAACTACAAATATAAGCAACACGAACCCCACAAAAAACACAGCACAGAAAACTACAAATATAAGTAACACGGATCCCACCAAAAACACAACACAGAAAACTACAAATATAAGTAGCACGGACCCCACCAAAAACACAACACAGAAAACTACAAATATAAGTAACACGGATCCCACTAAAGACACAACACAGAAAACTACAAATATAAGCAACACGGATCCCACCAAAAACACAACACAGAAAACTACAAATATAAGTAACACGGACCCCACCAAAAACACAACACAGAACACTACAAATATAAGTAACACGGATCCCACCAAAAACACAACACAGAAAACTCCAAATATAAGCAACACGGACCCCACCAAAAACACAACACAGAACACTACAAATATAAGTAACACGGACCCCACCAAAAACACAACACAGAACACTACAAATATAAGTAACACGGACCCCACCAAAAACACAACACAGAACACTACAAATATAAGCAACACGGACCCCACCAAAAACACAACACAGAACACTACAAATAGAAGTAACACGGACCCCACCATAAACACAACACAGAACACTACAAATATAAGCAACACGGACCCCACCAAAAACACAACACAGAAAACTACAAATATAAGTAACACGGGCCCCACCAAAAACACAACACAGAAAACTACAAATATAAGTAACACGGGCGCCACCAAAAACACAACACAGAAAACTACAAATATAAGTAACACGAACCCCACCAAAAACACAACACAGAACACTACAAATATAAGTAACACGGATCCCACCAAAAACACAACACAGAAAACTACAAATATAAGTAACACGAACCCCACCAAAAACACAACACAGAACACTACAAATATAAGTAACACGGACCCCACCAAAAACACAGCACAGAAAATTACAATTATAAGTAAAACGAACCCCACCAAAAACACAACACAGAACACTACAAATATAAGCAACACGGACCCCACCAAAAACACAACACAGAAAACTAAAAATATAAGTAGCACTGACCCCACCAAAAATACAACACAGAAAACTACAAATATAAGCAACACGAACCCCACAAAAAACACAGCACAGAAAACTACAAATATAAGTAACACGGTTCCCACCAAAAACACAACACAGAAAACTACAAATATAAGTAGCACGGACCCCACAAAAAACACAACACAGAAAACTACAAATATAAGTAACACGGACCCCACCAAAGACACAACACAGAAAACTACAAATATAAGCAACACGGATCCCACCAAAAACACAACACAGAAAACTACAAATATAAGTAACACGGACCCCACCAAAAACACAACACAGAACACTACAAATATAAGTAACACGGATCCAACCAAAAACACAACACAGAAAACTCCAAATATAAGCAACACGGACCCCACCAAAAACACAACACAGAACACTACAAATATAAGTAACACGGACCCCACCAAAAACACAACACAGAACACTACAAATATAAGTAACACGGACCCCACCAAAAACACAACACAGAACACTACAAATATAAGTAACACGGACCCCACCATAAACACAACACAGAACACTACAAATATAAGCAACACGGATCCCACCAAAAACACAACACAGAAAACTACAAATATAAGTAACACGGGCCCCACCAAAAACACAACACAGAAAACTACAAATATAAGTAACACGAACCCCACCAAAAACACAACACAGAACACTACAAATATAAGTAACACGGACCCCACCAAAAAGACAACACAGAACACTACAAATATAAGTAACACGGATCCCACCAAAAACACAACACAGAAAACTACAAATATAAGCAACACGGACCCCACCAAAAACACAACACAGAACACTACAAATATAAGTAACACGGATCCCACCAAAAAAACAACACAGAAAACTACAAATATAAGCAAAACGGACCCCACCAAAACACAACACAGAACACTACAAATATAAGCAACACGGACCCCACCATAAACACAACACAGAACACTACAAATAGAAGTAACACGGACCCCATGAAAAACACAGCACAGAAAACTACAAATATAAGTAACACGAACCCCACCAAAAACACAACACAGAAAACTACAAATATAAGCAGCACGGACCCCACCAAAAACACAACACAGAACACTACAAATATAAGTAACACGAACCCCACCAAAAACACAGCACAGAAAACTACAATTATAAGTAAAACGAACCCCACCAAAAACACAACACAGAACACTACAAATATAAGCAACACGGACCCCACCAAAAACACAACACAGAAAACTACAAATATAAGCAACACGAACCCCACAAAAAACACAGCACAGAAAACTACAAATATAAGCAACACGGATCCCACCAAAAACACAACACAGAAAACTACAAATATAAGTAGCACGGACCCCACCAAAAACACAACACAGAAAACTACAAATATAAGTAACACAGACCCCACCAAAGACACAACACAGAAAACTACAAATATAAGCAACACGGATCCCACCAAAAACACAACACAGAAAACTACAAATATAAGTAGCACGGACCCCACCAAAAACACAACACAGAACACTACAAATATAAGCAACACGGATCCCACCAAAAACACAACACAGAAAACTCCAAATATAAGCAACACGGACCCCACCAAAAACACAACACAGAACACTACAAATATAAGTAACACGGACCCCACCAAAAACACAACACAGAACACTACAAATATAAGTAACACGGATCCCACCAAAAACACAACACAGAAAACTACAAATATAAGCAAAACGGACCCCACCAAAAACACAACACAGAAAACTACAAATATAAGTAACACGGACCCCACCAAAAACACAACACAGAACACTACAAATATAAGTAACACGGATCCCACCAAAAAAACAACACAGAAAACTACAAATATAAGCAAAACGGACCCCACCAAAACACAACACAGAACACTACAAATATAAGCAACACGGACCCCACCATAAACACAACACAGAAAACCACAAATATAAGTAACACTGACCCCACCAGAAACACAACACAGAAAACTACAAATATAAGTAACACGAACCCCACCAAAAACACAACACAGAAAACTACAAATATAAGCAGCACGGACCCCACCAAAAACACAACACAGAACACTACAAATATAAGTAACACGAACCCCACCAAAAACACAGCACAGAAAACTACAATTATAAGTAAAACGAACCCCACCAAAAACACAACACAGAACACTACAAATATAAGCAACACGCACCCCACCAAAAACACAACACAGAAAACTACAAATATAAGTAGTACGGACCCCACCAAAAACACAACACAGAAAACTACAAATATAAGCAACACGAACCCCACAAAAAACACAGCACAGAAAACTACAAATATAAGTAACACGGATCCCACCAAAAACACAACACAGAAAACTACAAATATAAGTAGCACGGACCCCACCAAAAACACAACACAGAAAACTACAAATATAAGTAACAAGGATCCCACCAAAGACACAACACAGAAAACTACAAATATAAGCAACACGGATCCCACCAAAAACACAACACAGAAAACTACAAATATAAGTAACACGGACCCCACCAAAAACACAACACAGAACACTACAAATATAAGTAACACGGACCCCACCAAAAACACAACACAGAACACTACAAATATTAGTAACACGGACCCCACCAAAAACACAACACAGAACACTACAAATAGAAGTAACACGGACCCCACCATAAACACAACACAGAACACTACAAATATAAGCAACACGGACCCCACCAAAAACACAACACAGAAAACTACAAATATAAGTAACACGGGCCCCACCAAAAACACAACACAGAAAACTACAAATATAAGTAACACGGGCGCCACCAAAAACACAACACAGAAAACTACAAATATAAGTAACACGATCCCCACCAAAAACACAATACAGAACACTACAAATATAAGTAACACGAACCCCACCAAAAACACAACACAGAACACTACAAATATAAGTAACACGGATCCCACCAAAAACACAACACAGAAAGCTACAAATATAAGCAACACGAACCCCACCAAAAACACAACACAGAACACTACAAATATAAGTAACACGGACCCCACCAAAAACACAGCACAGAAAATTACAATTATAAGTAAAACGAACCCCACCAAAAACACAACACAGAACACTACAAATATAAGCAACACGGACCCCACCAAAAACACAACACAGAAAACTACAAATATAAGTAGCACTGACCCCACCAAAAACACAACACAGAAAACTACAAATATAAGCAACACGAACTCCACAAAAAACACAGCACAGAAAACTACAAATATAAGTAACACGGTTCCCACCAAAAACACAACACAGAAAACTACAAATATAAGTAGCACGGACCCCACCATAAACACAACACAGAACACTACAAATATAAGCAACACGGATCCCACCAAAAACACAACACAGAAAACTACAAATATAAGTAACACGGGCCCCACCAAAAACACAACACAGAAAACTACAAATATAAGTAACACGGGCGCCACCAAAAACACAACACAGAAAACTACAAATATAAGTAACACGAACCCCACCAAAAACACAATACAGAACACTACAAATATAAGTAACACGAACCCCACCAAAAACACAACACAGAACACTACAAATATAAGTAACACGGATCCCACCAAAAACACAGCACAGAAAACTGCAAATATAAGTAACACGAACCCCACCAAAAACACAACACAGAACACTACAAATATAAGTAACACGGACCCCACCAAAAACACAACACAGAACACTACAAATATAAGTAACACGGATCCCACCAAAAACACAACACAGAAAACTACAAATATAAGCAACACGGACCCCACCAAAAACACAACACAGAACACTACAAATATAAGTAACACGGATCCCACCAAAAAAAACAACACAGAAAACTACAAATATAAGCAAAACGGACCCCACCAAAACACAACACAGAACACTACAAATATAAGCAACACGGACCCCACCATAAACACAACACAGAACACTACAAATAGAAGTAACACGGACCCCATGAAAAACACAGCACAGAAAACTACAAATATAAGTAACACGAACCCCACCAAAAACACAACACAGAAAACTACAAATATAAGCAGCACGGACCCCACCAAAAACACAACACAGAACACTACAAATATAAGTAACACGAACCCCACCAAAAACACAGCACAGAAACCTACAATTATAAGTAAAACGAACCCCACCAAAAACACAACACAGAACACTACAAATATAAGCAACACGGACCCCACCAAAAACACAACACAGAAAACTACAAATATAAGCAACACGAACCCCACAAAAAACACAGCACAGAAAACTACAAATATAAGTAACACGGATCCCACCAAAAAAACAACACAGAAAACTACAAATATAAGTAGCACGGACCCCACCAAAAACACAACACAGAAAACTACAAATATAAGTAACACAGACCCCACCAAAGACACAACACAGAAAACTACAAATATTAGCAACACGGATCCCACCAAAAACACAACACAGAAAACTACAAATATAAGTAACACGGACCCCACCAAAAACACAACACAGAACACTACAAATATAAGCAACACGGATCCCACCAAAAACACAACACAGAAAACTCCAAATATAAGCAACACGGACCCCACCAAAAACACAACACAGAACACTACAAATATAAGTAACACGGACCCTACCAAAAACAAAACACAGAACACTACAAATATAAGTAACACGGACCCCACCAAAAACACAACACAGAACACTACAAATATAAGTAACACGGATCCCACCAAAAACACAACACAGAAAACTACAAATATAAGTAACACGGGCGCCACCAAAAACACAACACAGAAAACTACAAATATAAGTAACACGAACCCCACCAAAAACACAATACAGAACACTACAAATATAAGTAACACGAACCCCACCAAAAACACAACACAGAACACTACAAATATAAGTAACACGGATCCCACCAAAAACACAACACAGAAAGCTACAAATATAAGTAACACGAACCCCACCAAAAACACAACACAGAACACTACAAATATAAGTAACACGGACCCCACCAAAAACACAGCACAGAAAATTACAATTATAAGTAAAACGAACCCCACCAAAAACACAACACAGAAAACTACAAATATAAGTAGCACTGACCCCACCAAAAACACAACACAGAAAACTACAAATATAAGCAACACGAACCCCACAAAAAACACAGCACAGAAAACTACAAATATAAGTAACACGGTTCCCACCAAAAACACAACACAGAAAACTACAAATATAAGTAGCACGGACCCCACCAAAAACACAACACAGAAAACTACAAATATAAGTAACACGGACCCCACAAAAGACACAACACAGAAAACTACAAATATAAGTAACACGGACCCCACCAAAAACACAACACAGAACACTACAAATATAAGTAACACGGACCCCACCAAAAACACAACACAGAACACTACAAATATAAGCAACACGGATCCCACCAAAAACACAACACAGAAAACTACAAATATAAGTAACACGGGCCCCACCAAAAACACAACACAGAAAACTACAAATATAAGTAACACGGGCGCCACCAAAAACACAACACAGAAAACTACAAATATAAGTAACACGAACCCCACCAAAAACACAATACAGAACACTACAAATATAAGTAACACGAACCCCACCAAAAACACAACACAGAACACTACAAATATAAGTAACACGGATCCCACCAAAAACACAGCACAGAAAACTGCAAATATAAGTAACACGAACCCCACCAAAAACACAACACAGAACACTACAAATATAAGTAACACGGACCCCACCAAAAACACAACACAGAACACTACAAATATAAGTAACACGGATCCCACCAAAAACACAACACAGAAAACTACAAATATAAGCAACACGGACCCCACCAAAAACACAACACAGAACACTACAAATATAAGTAACACGGATCCCACCAAAAAAACAACACAGAAAACTACAAATATAAGCAAAACGGACCCCACCAAAACACAACACAGAACACTACAAATATAAGCAACACGGACCCCACCATAAACACAACACAGAACACTACAAATAGAAGTAACACGGACCCCATGAAAAACACAGCACAGAAAACTACAAATATAAGTAACACGAACCCCACCAAAAACACAACACAGAAAACTACAAATATAAGCAGCACGGACCCCACCAAAAACACAACACAGAACACTACAAATATAAGTAACACGAACCCCACCAAAAACACAGCACAGAAAACTACAATTATAAGTAACACGAACCCCACCAAAAACACAACACAGAACACTACAAATATAAGCAACACGGACCCCACCAAAAACACAACACAGAAAACTACAAATATAAGCAACACGAACCCCACAAAAAACACAGCACAGAAAACTACAAATATAAGTAACACGGATCCCACCAAAAACACAACACAGAAAACTACAAATATAAGTAGCACGGACCCCACCAAAAACACAACACAGAAAACTACAAATATAAGTAACACAGACCCCACCAAAGACACAACACAGAAAACTACAAATATTAGCAACACGGATCCCACCTAAAACACAACACAGAAAACTACAAATATAAGTAACACGGACCCCACCAAAAACACAACACAGAACACTACAAATATAAGCAACACGGATCCCACCAAAAACACAACACAGAAAACTCCAAATATAAGCAACACGGACCCCACCAAAAACACAACACAGAACACTACAAATATAAGTAACACGGACCCTACCAAAAACAAAACACAGAACACTACAAATATAAGTAACACGGACCCCACCAAAAACACAACACAGAACACTACAAATATAAGTAACACGGATCCCACCAAAAACACAACACAGAAAACTACAAATATAAGCAACACGGACCCCACCAAAAACACAACACAGAAAACTACAAATATAAGTAACACGGACCCCACCAAAAACACAACACAGAACACTACAAATATAAGTAACACGGATCCCACCAAAAAAACAACACAGAAAACTACAAATATAAGCAAAACGGACCCCACCAAAACACAACACAGAACACTACAAATATAAGCAACACGGACCCCACCATAAACACAACACAGAACACCACAAATATAAGTAACACTGACCCCACCAGAAACACAACACAGAAAACTACAAATATAAGTAACACGAACCCCACCAAAAACACAACACAGAAAACTACAAATATAAGCAGCACGGACCCCACCAAAAACACAACACAGAACACTACAAATATAAGTAACACGAACCCCACCAAAAACACAGCACAGAAAACTACAAATATAAGTAAAACGAACCCCACCAAAAACACAACACAGAAAACTACAAATATAAGTAACACGGATCCCACCAAAAACACAACACAGAAAACTACAAATATAAGTAACACGGACCCCACCAAAAACACAACACAGAACACTACAAATATAAGTAACACGGATCCCACCAAAAAAACAACACAGAAAACTACAAATATAAGCAAAACGGACCCCACCAAAACACAACACAGAACACTACAAATATAAGCAACACGGACCCCACCATAAACACAACACAGAACACTACAAATATAAGTAACACGGACCCCACCAGAAACACAACACAGAAAACTACAAATATAAGCAGCACGGACCACACCAAAAACACAACACAGAACACTACAAATATAAGTAACACGGTCCCCACGAAAAACACAGCACAGAAAACTACAAATATAAGTAACACGAACCCCACCAAAACACAACACAGAAAACTACAAATATAAGCAGCACGGACCCCACCAAAAACACAACACAGAACACTACAAATATAAGTAACACGAACCCCACCAAAAACACAGCACAGAAAACTACAATTATAAGTAAAACGAACCCCACCAAAAACACAACACAGAACACTACAAATATAAGCAACACGCACCCCACCAAAAACACAACACAGAAAACTACAAATATAAGTAGCACGGACCCCACCAAAAACACAACACAGAAAACTACAAATATAAGCAACACGAACCCCACAAAAAACACAGCACAGAAAACTACAAATATAAGTAACACGGATCCCACCAAAAACACAACACAGAAAACTACAAATATAAGTAGCACGGACCCCACCAAAAACACAACACAGAAAACTACAAATATAAGTAACACGGATCCCACCAAAGACACAACACAGAAAACTACAAATATAAGCAACACGGATCCCACCAAAAACACAACACAGAAAACTACAAATATAAGTAACACGGACCCCACTAAAAACACAACACAGAACACTACAAATATAAGTAACACGGATCCCACCAAAAACACAACACAGAAAACTCCAAATATAAGCAACACGTACCCCACCAAAAACACAACACAGAACACTACAAATATAAGTAACACGGACCCCACCAAAAACACAACACAGAACACTACAAATATAAGTAACACGGACCCCACCAAAAACACAACACAGAACACTACAAATATAAGCAACACGGACCCCACCAAAAACACAACACAGAACACTACAAATAGAAGTAACACGGACCCCACCATAAACACAACACAGAACACTACAAATATAAGCAACACGGACCCCACCAAAAACACAACACAGAAAACTACAAATATAAGTAACACGGGCCCCACCAAAAACACAACACAGAAAACTACAAATATAAGTAACACGGGCGCCACCAAAAACACAACACAGAAAACTACAAATATAAGTAACACGAACCCCACCAAAAACACAACACAGAACACTACAAATATAAGTAACACGGATCCCACCAAAAACACAACACAGAAAACTACAAATATAAGTAACACGAACCCCACCAAAAACACAACACAGAACACTACAAATATAAGTAACACGGACCCCACCAAAAACACAGCACAGAAAATTACAATTATAAGTAAAACGAACCCCACCAAAAACACAACACAGAACACTACAAATATAAGCAACACGGACCCCACCAAAAACACAACACAGAAAACTAAAAATATAAGTAGCACTGACCCCACCAAAAATACAACACAGAAAACTACAAATATAAGCAACACGAACCCCACAAAAAACACAGCACAGAAAACTACAAATATAAGTAACACGGTTCCCACCAAAAACACAACACAGAAAACTACAAATATAAGTAGCACGGACCCCACAAAAAACACAACACAGAAAACTACAAATATAAGTAACACGGACCCCACCAAAGACACAACACAGAAAACTACAAATATAAGCAACACGGATCCCACCAAAAACACAACACAGAAAACTACAAATATAAGTAACACGGACCCCACCAAAAACACAACACAGAACACTACAAATATAAGTAACACGGATCCCACCAAAAACACAACACAGAAAACTCCAAATATAAGCAACACGGACCCCACCAAAAACACAACACAGAACACTACAAATATAAGTAACACGGACCCCACCAAAAACACAACACAGAACACTACAAATATAAGTAACACGGACCCCACCAAAAACACAACACAGAACACTACAAATATAAGTAACACGGACCCCACCATAAACACAACACAGAACACTACAAATATAAGCAACACGGATCCCACCAAAAACACAACACAGAAAACTACAAATATAAGTAACACGGGCCCCACCAAAAACACAACACAGAAAACTACAAATATAAGTAACACGGGCGCCACCAAAAACACAACACAGAAAACTACAAATATAAGTAACACGAACCCCACCAAAAACACAATACAGAACACTACAAATATAAGTAACACGAACCCCACCAAAAACACAACACAGAACACTACAAATATAAGTAACACGGATCCCACCAAAAACACAACACAGAAAACTGCAAATATAAGTAACACGAACCCCACCAAAAACACAACACAGAACACTACAAATATAAGTAACACGGACCCCACCAAAAAGACAACACAGAACACTACAAATATAAGTAACACGGATCCCACCAAAAACACAACACAGAAAACTACAAATATAAGCAACACGGACCCCACCAAAAACACAACACAGAACACTACAAATATAAGTAACACGGATCCCACCAAAAAAACAACACAGAAAACTACAAATATAAGCAAAACGTACCCCACCAAAACACAACACAGAACACTACAAATATAAGCAACACGGACCCCACCATAAACACAACACAGAACACTACAAATAGAAGTAACACGGACCCCATGAAAAACACAGCACAGAAAACTACAAATATAAGTAACACGAACCCCACCAAAAACACAACACAGAAAACTACAAATATAAGCAGCACGGACCCCACCAAAAACACAACACAGAACACTACAAATATAAGTAACACGAACCCCACCAAAAACACAGCACAGAAAACTACAATTATAAGTAAAACGAACCCCACCAAAAACACAACACAGAACACTACAAATATAAGCAACACGGACCCCACCAAAAACACAACACAGAAAACTACAAATATAAGCAACACGAACCCCACAAAAAACACAGCACAGAAAACTACAAATATAAGCAACACGGATCCAACCAAAAACACAACACAGAAAACTACAAATATAAGTAGCACGGACCCCACCAAAAACACAACACAGAAAACTACAAATATAAGTAACACAGACCCCACCAAAGACACAACACAGAAAACTACAAATATAAGCAACACGGATCCCACCAAAAACACAACACAGAAAACTACAAATATAAGTAGCACGGACCCCACCAAAAACACAACACAGAACACTACAAATATAAGCAACACGGATCCCACCAAAAACACAACACAGAAAACTCCAAATATAAGCAACACGGACCCCACCAAAAACACAACACAGAACACTACAAATATAAGTTACACGGACCCCACCAAAAACACAACACAGAACACTACAAATATAAGTAACACGGATCCCACCAAAAACACAACACAGAAAACTACAAATATAAGCAAAACGGACCCCACCAAAAACACAACACAGAAAACTACAAATATAAGTAACACGGACCCCACCAAAAACACAACACAGAACACTACAAATATAAGTAACACGGATCCCACCAAAAAAACAACACAGAAAACTACAAATATAAGCAAAACGGACCCCACCAAAACACAACACAGAACACTACAAATATAAGCAACACGGACCCCACCATAAACACAACACAGAAAACCACAAATATAAGTAACACTGACCCCACCAGAAACACAACACAGAAAACTACAAATATAAGTAACACGAACCCCACCAAAAACACAACACAGAAAACTACAAATATAAGCAGCACGGACCCCACCAAAAACACAACACAGAACACTACAAATATAAGTAACACGAACCCCACCAAAAACACAGCACAGAAAACTACAATTATAAGTAAAACGAACCCCACCAAAAACACAACACAGAACACTACAAATATAAGCAACACGCACCCCACCAAAAACACAACACAGAAAACTACAAATATAAGTAGTACGGACCCCACCAAAAACACAACACAGAAAACTACAAATATAAGCAACACGAACCCCACAAAAAACACAGCACAGAAAACTACAAATATAAGTAACACGGATCCCACCAAAAACACAACACAGAAAACTACAAATATAAGTAGCACGGACCCCACCAAAAACACAACACAGAAAACTACAAATATAAGTAACAAGGATCCCACCAAAGACACAACACAGAAAACTACAAATATAAGCAACACGGATCCCACCAAAAACACAACACAGAAAACTACAAATATAAGTAACACGGACCCCACCAAAAACACAACACAGAACACTACAAATATAAGTAACACGGACCCCACCAAAAACACAACACAGAACACTACAAATATTAGTAACACGGACCCCACCAAAAACACAACACAGAACACTACAAATAGAAGTAACACGGACCCCACCATAAACACAACACAGAACACTACAAATATAAGCAACACGGACCCCACCAAAAACACAACACAGAAAACTACAAATATAAGTAACACGGGCCCCACCAAAAACACAACACAGAAAACTACAAATATAAGTAACACGGGCGCCACCAAAAACACAACACAGAAAACTACAAATATAAGTAACACGAACCCCACCAAAAACACAATACAGAACACTACAAATATAAGTAACACGAACCCCACCAAAAACACAACACAGAACACTACAAATATAAGTAACACGGATCCCACCAAAAACACAACACAGAAAGCTACAAATATAAGCAACACGAACCCCACCAAAAACACAACACAGAACACTACAAATATAAGTAACACGGACCCCACCAAAAACACAGCACAGAAAATTACAATTATAAGTAAAACGAACCCCACCAAAAACACAACACAGAACACTACAAATATAAGCAACACGGACCCCACCAAAAACACAACACAGAAAACTACAAATATAAGTAGCACTGACCCCACCAAAAACACAACACAGAAAACTACAAATATAAGCAACACGAACCCCACAAAAAACACAGCACAGAAAACTACAAATATAAGTAACACGGTTCCCACCAAAAACACAACACAGAAAACTACAAATATAAGTAGCACGGACCCCACCATAAACACAACACAGAACACTACAAATATAAGCAACACGGATCCCACCAAAAACACAACACAGAAAACTACAAATATAAGTAACACGGGCCCCACCAAAAACACAACACAGAAAACTACAAATATAAGTAACACGGGCGCCACCAAAAACACAACACAGAAAACTACAAATATAAGTAACACGAACCCCACCAAAAACACAATACAGAACACTACAAATATAAGTAACACGAACCCCACCAAAAACACAACACAGAACACTACAAATATAAGTAACACGGATCCCACCAAAAACACAGCACAGAAAACTGCAAATATAAGTAACACGAACCCCACCAAAAACACAACACAGAACACTACAAATATAAGTAACACGGACCCCACCAAAAACACAACACAGAACACTACAAATATAAGTAACACGGATCCCACCAAAAACACAACACAGAAAACTACAAATATAAGCAACACGGACCCCACCAAAAACACAACACAGAACACTACAAATATAAGTAACACGGATCCCACCAAAAAAACAACATAGAAAACTACAAATATAAGCAAAACGGACCCCACCAAAACACAACACAGAACACTACAAATATAAGCAACACGGACCCCACCATAAACACAACACAGAACACTACAAATAGAAGTAACACGGACCCCATGAAAAACACAGCACAGAAAACTACAAATATAAGTAACACGAACCCCACCAAAAACACAACACAGAAAACTACAAATATAAGCAGCACGGACCCCACCAAAAACACAACACAGAACACTACAAATATAAGTAACACGAACCCCACCAAAAACACAGCACAGAAACCTACAATTATAAGTAAAACGAACCCCACCAAAAACACAACACAGAACACTACAAATATAAGCAACACGGACCCAACCAAAAACACAACACAGAAAACTACAAATATAAGCAACACGAACCCCACAAAAAACACAGCACAGAAAACTACAAATATAAGTAACACGGATCCCACCAAAAACACAACACAGAAAACTACAAATATAAGTAGCACGGACCCCACCAAAAACACAACACAGAAAACTACAAATATAAGTAACACAGACCCCACCAAAGACACAACACAGAAAACTACAAATATTAGCAACACGGATCCCACCAAAAACACAACACAGAAAACTACAAATATAAGTAACACGGACCCCACCAAAAACACAACACAGAACACTACAAATATAAGCAACACGGATCCCACCAAAAACACAACACAGAAAACTCCAAATATAAGCAACACGGACCCCACCAAAAACACAACACAGAACACTACAAATATAAGTAACACGGACCCTACCAAAAACAAAACACAGAACACTACAAATATAAGTAACACGGACCCCACCAAAAACACAACACAGAACACTACAAATATAAGTAACACGGATCCCACCAAAAACACAACACAGAAAACTACAAATATAAGTAACACGGGCGCCACCAAAAACACAACACAGAAAACTACAAATATAAGTAACACGAACCCCACCAAAAACACAATACAGAACACTACAAATATAAGTAACACGAACCCCACCAAAAACACAACACAGAACACTACAAATATAAGTAACACGGATCCCACCAAAAACACAACACAGAAAGCTACAAATATAAGTAACACGAACCCCACCAAAAACACAACACAGAACACTACAAATATAAGTAACACGGACCCCACCAAAAACACAGCACAGAAAATTACAATTATAAGTAAAACGAACCCCACCAAAAACACAACACAGAAAACTACAAATATAAGTAGCACTGACCCCACCAAAAACACAACACAGAAAACTACAAATATAAGCAACACGAACCCCACAAAAAACACAGCACAGAAAACTACAAATATAAGTAACACGGTTCCCACCAAAAACACAACACAGAAAACTACAAATATAAGTAGCACGGACCCCACCAAAAACACAACACAGAAAACTACAAATATAAGTAACACGGACCCCACAAAAGACACAACACAGAAAACTACAAATATAAGTAACACGGACCCCACCAAAAACACAACACAGAACACTACAAATATAAGTAACACGGACCCCACCAAAAACACAACACAGAACACTACAAATATAAGTAACACGGACCCCACCATAAACACAACACAGAACACTACAAATATAAGCAACACGGATCCCACCAAAAACACAACACAGAAAACTACAAATATAAGTAACACGGGCCCCACCAAAAACACAACACAGAAAACTACAAATATAAGTAACACGGGCGCCACCAAAAACACAACACAGAAAACTACAAATATAAGTAACACGAACCCCACCAAAAACACAATACAGAACACTACAAATATAAGTAACACGAACCCCACCAAAAACACAACACAGAACACTACAAATATAAGTAACACGGATCCCACCAAAAACACAGCACAGAAAACTGCAAATATAAGTAACACGAACCCCACCAAAAACACAACACAGAACACTACAAATATAAGTAACACGGACCCCACCAAAAACACAACACAGAACACTACAAATATTAGTAACACGGACCCCACCAAAAACACAACACAGAACACTACAAATAGAAGTAACACGGACCCCACCATAAACACAACACAGAACACTACAAATATAAGCAACACGGACCCCACCAAAAACACAACACAGAAAACTACAAATATAAGTAACACGGGCCCCACCAAAAACACAACACAGAAAACTACAAATATAAGTAACACGGGCGCCACCAAAAACACAACACAGAAAACTACAAATATAAGTAACACGAACCCCACCAAAAACACAATACAGAACACTACAAATATAAGTAACACGAACCCCACCAAAAACACAACACAGAACACTACAAATATAAGTAACACGGATCCCACCAAAAACACAACACAGAAAGCTACAAATATAAGCAACACGAACCCCACCAAAAACACAACACAGAACACTACAAATATAAGTAACACGGACCCCACCAAAAACACAGCACAGAAAATTACAATTATAAGTAAAACGAACCCCACCAAAAACACAACACAGAACACTACAAATATAAGCAACACGGACCCCACCAAAAACACAACACAGAAAACTACAAATATAAGTAGCACTGACCCCACCAAAAACACAACACAGAAAACTACAAATATAAGCAACACGAACCCCACAAAAAACACAGCACAGAAAACTACAAATATAAGTAACACGGTTCCCACCAAAAACACAACACAGAAAACTACAAATATAAGTAGCACGGACCCCACCATAAACACAACACAGAACACTACAAATATAAGCAACACGGATCCCACCAAAAACACAACACAGAAAACTACAAATATAAGTAACACGGGCCCCACCAAAAACACAACACAGAAAACTACAAATATAAGTAACACGGGCGCCACCAAAAACACAACACAGAAAACTACAAATATAAGTAACACGAACCCCACCAAAAACACAATACAGAACACTACAAATATAAGTAACACGAACCCCACCAAAAACACAACACAGAACACTACAAATATAAGTAACACGGATCCCACCAAAAACACAGCACAGAAAACTGCAAATATAAGTAACACGAACCCCACCAAAAACACAACACAGAACACTACAAATATAAGTAACACGGACCCCACCAAAAACACAACACAGAACACTACAAATATAAGTAACACGGATCCCACCAAAAACACAACACAGAAAACTACAAATATAAGCAACACGGACCCCACCAAAAACACAACACAGAACACTACAAATATAAGTAACACGGATCCCACCAAAAAAACAACATAGAAAACTACAAATATAAGCAAAACGGACCCCACCAAAACACAACACAGAACACTACAAATATAAGCAACACGGACCCCACCATAAACACAACACAGAACACTACAAATAGAAGTAACACGGACCCCATGAAAAACACAGCACAGAAAACTACAAATATAAGTAACACGAACCCCACCAAAAACACAACACAGAAAACTACAAATATAAGCAGCACGGACCCCACCAAAAACACAACACAGAACACTACAAATATAAGTAACACGAACCCCACCAAAAACACAGCACAGAAACCTACAATTATAAGTAAAACGAACCCCACCAAAAACACAACACAGAACACTACAAATATAAGCAACACGGACCCAACCAAAAACACAACACAGAAAACTACAAATATAAGCAACACGAACCCCACAAAAAACACAGCACAGAAAACTACAAATATAAGTAACACGGATCCCACCAAAAACACAACACAGAAAACTACAAATATAAGTAGCACGGACCCCACCAAAAACACAACACAGAAAACTACAAATATAAGTAACACAGACCCCACCAAAGACACAACACAGAAAACTACAAATATTAGCAACACGGATCCCACCAAAAACACAACACAGAAAACTACAAATATAAGTAACACGGACCCCACCAAAAACACAACACAGAACACTACAAATATAAGCAACACGGATCCCACCAAAAACACAACACAGAAAACTCCAAATATAAGCAACACGGACCCCACCAAAAACACAACACAGAACACTACAAATATAAGTAACACGGACCCTACCAAAAACAAAACACAGAACACTACAAATATAAGTAACACGGACCCCACCAAAAACACAACACAGAACACTACAAATATAAGTAACACGGATCCCACCAAAAACACAACACAGAAAACTACAAATATAAGTAACACGGGCGCCACCAAAAACACAACACAGAAAACTACAAATATAAGTAACACGAACCCCACCAAAAACACAATACAGAACACTACAAATATAAGTAACACGAACCCCACCAAAAACACAACACAGAACACTACAAATATAAGTAACACGGATCCCACCAAAAACACAACACAGAAAGCTACAAATATAAGTAACACGAACCCCACCAAAAACACAACACAGAACACTACAAATATAAGTAACACGGACCCCACCAAAAACACAGCACAGAAAATTACAATTATAAGTAAAACGAACCCCACCAAAAACACAACACAGAAAACTACAAATATAAGTAGCACTGACCCCACCAAAAACACAACACAGAAAACTACAAATATAAGCAACACGAACCCCACAAAAAACACAGCACAGAAAACTACAAATATAAGTAACACGGTTCCCACCAAAAACACAACACAGAAAACTACAAATATAAGTAGCACGGACCCCACCAAAAACACAACACAGAAAACTACAAATATAAGTAACACGGACCCCACAAAAGACACAACACAGAAAACTACAAATATAAGTAACACGGACCCCACCAAAAACACAACACAGAACACTACAAATATAAGTAACACGGACCCCACCAAAAACACAACACAGAACACTACAAATATAAGTAACACGGACCCCACCATAAACACAACACAGAACACTACAAATATAAGCAACACGGATCCCACCAAAAACACAACACAGAAAACTACAAATATAAGTAACACGGGCCCCACCAAAAACACAACACAGAAAACTACAAATATAAGTAACACGGGCGCCACCAAAAACACAACACAGAAAACTACAAATATAAGTAACACGAACCCCACCAAAAACACAATACAGAACACTACAAATATAAGTAACACGAACCCCACCAAAAACACAACACAGAACACTACAAATATAAGTAACACGGATCCCACCAAAAACACAACACAGAAAACTACAAATATAAGTAACACGGGCGCCACCAAAAACACAACACAGAACACTACAAATATAAGTAACACGGACCCCACCAAAAACACAACACAGAACACTACAAATATAAGTAACACGGATCCCACCAAAAACACAACACAGAAAACTACAAATATAAGCAACACGGACCCCACCAAAAACACAACACAGAACACTACAAATATAAGTAACACGAACCCCACCAAAAACACAATACAGAACACTACAAATATAAGTAACACGAACCCCACCAAAAACACAACACAGAACACTACAAATATAAGTAACACGGATCCCACCAAAAACACAACACAGAAAACTACAAATATAAGTAACACGAACCCCACCAAAAACACAACACAGAACACTACAAATATAAGTAACACGGACCCCACCAAAAACACAACACAGAACACTACAAATATAAGTAACACGGATCCCACCAAAAACACAACACAGAAAACTACAAATATAAGCAACACGGACCCCACCAAAAACACAACACAGAACACTACAAATATAAGTAACACGGATCCCACCAAAAAAACAACACAGAAAACTACAAATATAAGCAAAACGGACCCCACCAAAACACAACACAGAACACTACAAATATAAGCAACACGGACCCCACCATAAACACAACACAGAACACTACAAATAGAAGTAACACGGACCCCATGAAAAACACAGCACAGAAAACTACAAATATAAGTAACACGAACCCCACCAAAAACACAACACAGAAAACTACAAATATAAGCAGCACGGACCCCACCAAAAACACAACACAGAACACTACAAATATAAGTAACACGAACCCCACCAAAAACACAGCACAGAAAACTACAATTATAAGTAAAACGAACCCCACCAAAAACACAACACAGAACACTACAAATATAAGCAACACGGACCCCACCAAAAACACAACACAGAAAACTACAAATATAAGCAACACGAACCCCACAAAAAACACAGCACAGAAAACTACAAATATAAGTAACACGGATCCCACCAAAAACACAACACAGAAAACTACAAATATAAGTAGCACGGACCCAACCAAAAACACAACACAGAAAACTACAAATATAAGTAACACAGACCCCACCAAAGACACAACACAGAAAACTACAAATATTAGCAACACGGATCCCACCTAAAACACAACACAGAAAACTACAAATATAAGTAACACGGACCCCACCAAAAACACAACACAGAACACTACAAATATAAGCAACACGGATCCCACCAAAAACACAACACAGAAAACTCCAAATATAAGCAACACGGACCCCACCAAAAACACAACACAGAACACTACAAATATAAGTAACACGGACCCTACCAAAAACAAAACACAGAACACTACAAATATAAGTAACACGGACCCCACCAAAAACACAACACAGAACACTACAAATATAAGTAACACGGATCCCACCAAAAACACAACACAGAAAACTACAAATATAAGCAACACGGACCCCACCAAAAACACAACACAGAAAACTACAAATATAAGTAACACGGACCCCACCAAAAACACAACACAGAACACTACAAATATAAGTAACACGGATCCCACCAAAAAAACAACACAGAAAACTACAAATATAAGCAAAACGGACCCCACCAAAACACAACACAGAACACTACAAATATAAGCAACACGGACCCCACCATAAACACAACACAGAACACCACAAATATAAGTAACACTGACCCCACCAGAAACACAACACAGAAAACTACAAATATAAGTAACACGAACCCCACCAAAAACACAACACAGAAAACTACAAATATAAGCAGCACGGACCCCACCAAAAACACAACACAGAACACTACAAATATAAGTAACACGAACCCCACCAAAAACACAGCACAGAAAACTACAAATATAAGTAAAACGAACCCCACCAAAAACACAACACAGAAAACTACAAATATAAGTAACACGGATCCCACCAAAAACACAACACAGAAAACTACAAATATAAGTAACACGGACCCCACCAAAAACACAACACAGAACACTACAAATATAAGTAACACGGATCCCACCAAAAACACAACACAGAAAACTCCAAATATAAGCAACACGGACCCCACCAAAAACACAACACAGAACACTACAAATATAAGTAACACGGACCCCACCAAAAACACAACACAGAACACTACAAATATAAGTAACACGGACCCCACCAAAAACACAACACAGAACACTACGAATATAAGTAACACGGATCCCACCAAAAACACAACACAGAAAACTACAAATATAAGCAACACGGACCCCACCAAAAACACAACACAGAAAACTACAAATATAAGTAACACGGACCCCACCAAAAACACAACACAGAACACTACAAATATAAGCAGGACGAACCCCACCAAAAACACAACACAGAACACTACAAATATAAGTAACACGGTCCAAACGAAAAACACAGCACAGAAAACTACAAATATAAGTAACACGAACCCCACCAAAAACACAACACAGAAAACTACAAATATAAGCAGCACGGACCCCACCAAAAACACAACACAGAACACTACAAATATAAGTAACACGAACCCCACCAAAAACACACCACAGAAAACTACAATTATAAGTAAAACGAACCCCACCAAAAACACAACACAGAACACTACAAATATAAGTAACACGAACCCCACCAAAAACACAGCACAGAAAACTACAATTATAAGTAAAACGAACCCCACCAAAAACACAACACAGAACACTACAAATATAAGCAACACGGACCCCACCAAAAACACAACACAGAAAACTACAAATATAAGTAGCACGGACCCCACCAAAAACACAACACAGAAAACTACAAATATAAGCAGCACGGACCCCACCATAAACACAACACAGAACACTACAATTATAAGCAACACGAACCCCACCAAAAACACAACACAGAAAACTACAAATATAAGTAACACGGGCCCCACCAAAAACACAACACAGAAAACTACAAATATAAGTAACACGAACCCCACCAAAAACACAATACAGAACACTACAAATATAAGTAACACGAACCCCACCAAAAACACAACACAGAACACTACAAATATAAGTAACACGGATCCCACCAAAAACACAACACAGAAAACTACAAATATAAGTAACACGAACCCCACCAAAAACACAACACAGAACACTACAAATATAAGCAACACGGACCCCACCAAAAAGACAACACAGAACACTACAAATATAAGTAACACGGATCCCACCAAAAACACAACACAGAAAACTACAAATATAAGCAACACGGACCCCACCAAAAACACAACACAGAACACTACAAATATAAGTAACACGGACCCCACCAAAAAGACAACACAGAACACTACAAATATAAGTAACACGGACCCCACCAAAAAGACAACACAGAACACTACAAATATAAGTAACACGGATCCCACCAAAAAACAACACAGAAAACTACAAATATAAGCAAAACGGACCCCACCAAAACACAACACAGAACACTACAAATATAAGCAACACGGACCCCACCATAAACACAACACAGAACACTACAAATATAAATAACACGGACCCCACCAGAAACACAACACAGAAAACTACAAATATAAGCAGCACGGACCCCACCAAAAACACAACACAGAACACTACAAATATAAGTAACACGGTCCCCACGAAAAACACAGCACAGAAAACTACAAATATAAGTAACACGAACCCCACCAAAAACACAACACAGAAAACTACAAATATAAGCAGCACGGACCCCACCAAAAACACAACACAGAACACTACAAATATAAGTAACACGAACCCCACCAAAAACACAGCACAGAAAACTACAATTATAAGTAAAACGAACCCCACCAAAAACACAACACAGAACACTACAAATATAAGCAACACGGACCCCACCAAAAACACAACACAGAAAACTACAAATATAAGTAGCACGGACCCGACCAAAAACACAACACAGAAAACTACAAATATAAGCAACACGAACCCCACAAAAAAACTAGCACAGAAAACTACAAATAAAAGTAACACGGATCCCACCAAAATCACAACACAGAAAACTACAAATATAAGTAGCACGGACCCCACCAAAAACACAACACAGAAAACTACAAATATAAGTAAAACGGACCCCACCAAAGACACAACAAAGAACACTACAAATATAAGCAACACGGATCCCACCAAAAACACAACACAGAAAACTACAAATATAAGTAACACGGACCCCACCAAAAACACAACACAGAACACTACAAATATAAGTAACACGGATCCCACCAAAAACACAACACAGAAAACTCCAAATATAAGTAACACGGAACCCACCAAAAACACAACACAGAACACTACAAATATAAGTAACACGGAACCCACCAAAAACAAAACACAGAACACTACAAATATAAGTAACACGGACCCCACCAAAAACACAACACAGAACACTACAAATATAAGTAACACGGACCCCACCAAAAACACAACACAGAAGACTACAAATATAAGTAACACGGATCCCACCAAAAACACAACACAGAAAACTACAAATATAAGCAACACGGACCCCACCAAAAACACAACACAGAAAACTACAAATATAAGTAACACGGAACCCACCAAAAACACAACACAGAACACTACAAATATAAGTAACACGGATCCCACCAAAAATTCAACACAGAAAACTACAAATATAAGCAACACGAACCCCACCAAAAATACAACACAGAAAACTACAAATATAAGTAACACGAACCCCACCAAAAACACAACACAGAACACTACAAATATAAGTAACACGAACCCCACCAAAAACACAACACAGAAAACTACAAATATAAGTAACACGGATCCCACCAAAAGCATAACACAGAAAACTACAAATATAAGTAACACAGACCCCACCAAAAACACAACACAGAACACTACAAATATAAGTAACACGGACCCCACCAAAAACACAACACAGAAAACTACAAATATAAGTAGCACGGATCCCACCAAAATCACAAGACAGAAAACTACAAATATAAGTAACACGGACCCCACCAAAAACACAACACAGAAAACTACAAATATAAGTAGCACGGACCCCACCAAAAACACAACACAGAACACTACAAATATAAGCAACACGGACTCCACCAAAACAAAACACAAAAAACTACAAATATAAGCAACACGGATCCCACCAAAAACCTAACACAGAAAACTACAAATATAAGTAGCACGGACCCCACCAAAAACACAACACAGAAAACTACAAATATAAGTAACACGGACCCCACCAAGAACACAACACAGAAAACTATAAATATAAGTAGCACGGACCCCACCAAAAACACAACACAGAACACTACAAATATAAGTAGCACGGATCCCACCAAAAAACAACACAGAAAACTACAAATATAAGCAAAACGGACCCCACCAAAACACAACACAGAACACTACAAATATAAGCAACACGGACCCCACCATAAACACAACACAGAACACTACAAATATAAATAACACGGACCCCACCAGAAACACAACACAGAAAACTACAAATATAAGCAGCACGGACCCCACCAAAAACACAACACAGAACACTACAAATATAAGTAACACGGTCCCCACGAAAAATACAGCACAGAAAACTACAAATATAAGTAACACGAACCCCACCAAAAACACAACACAGAAAACTACAAATATAAGCAGCACGGACCCCACCAAAAACACAACACAGAACACTACAAATATAAGTAACACGAACCCCACCAAAAACACAGCACAGAAAACTACAATTATAAGTAAAACGAACCCCACCAAAAACACAACACAGAACACTACAAATATAAGCAACACGGACCCCACCAAAAACACAACACAGAAAACTACAAATATAAGTAGCACGGACCCGACCAAAAACACAACACAGAAAACTACAAATATAAGCAACACGAACCCCACAAAAAACACAACACAGAAAACTACAAATATAAGTAACACGGATCCCACCAAAAACACAACACAGAAAACTACAAATATAAGTAGCACGGACCCCACCAAAAACACAACACAGAAAACTACAAATATAAGTAACACGGACCCCACCAAAGACACAACACAGAACACTACAAATATAAGTAACACGGATCCCACGAAAAAACACAACACAGAAAACTCCAAATATAAGCAACACGGACCCCACCAAAAACACAACACAGAACACTACAAATATAAGTAACACGGAACCCACCAAAAACAAAACACAGAACACTACAAATATAAGTAACACGGACCCCACCAAAAACACAACACAGAACACTACAAATATAAGTAACACGGACCCCACCAAAAACACAACACAGAACACTACAAATATAAGTAACACGGATCCCACCAAAAACACAACACAGAAAACTACAAATATAAGCAACACGGACCCCACCAAAAACACAACACAGAAAACTGCAAATATAAGTAACACGGAACCCACCAAAAACTCAACACAGAACACTACAAATATAAGTAACACGGATCCCACCAAAAACACAACACAGAAAACTACAAATATAAGCAACACGGACCCCACCAAAAACACAACACAGAAAACTACAAATATAAGTAACACGAACCCCACCAAAAACACAACACAGAACACTACAAATATAAGTAACACGCACCCCACCAAAAACACAACACAGAAAACTACACATATAAGTAACACGGATCCCACCAAAAGCACAACACAGAAAACTACAAATATAAGTAACACGGACCCCACCAAAAACACAACACAGAACACTACAAATATAAGTAACACGGACCCCACCAAAAACACAACATAGAAAACTACAAATATAAGTAACACGGACCCCATCAAAAACACAACACAGAAAACTACAAATATAAGTAACACGGACCCCACCAAAAAAACAACACAGAACACTACAAATATAAGTAACACGGATCCCACCAAAAACACAACACATAACACTACAAATATAAGCAACACGGACTCCAACAAAACAAAACACAAAAAACTACAAATATAAGCAACACGGATCCCACCAAAAACCTAACACAGAAAACTACAAATATAAGTAGCACGGACCCCACCAAAAACCTAACACAGAAAACTACAAATATAAGTAGCACGGATCCCACCAAAATCAGAAGACAGAAAACTACAAATATAAGTAACACGGACCCCACCAAAAACACAACACAGAAAACAACAAATATAAGTAACACGGAACCCACCAAAAACACAACACAGAACACTACAAATATAAGCAACACGGACTCCACCAAAACAAAACACAAAAAAATACAAATATAAGCAACACGGATCCCACCAAAAACACAACACAGAAAACTACAAATATAAGTAGCACGGACCCCACCAAAAACACAACACAGAAAACTACAAATATAAGTAACACGGACCCCACCAAGAACACAACACAGAAAACTACAAATATAAGTAGCACGGACCCCACCAAAAACACAACACAGAACACTACAAATATAAGTAGCACGGACCCCACCAAAAACACAACACAGAAAACTACAAATATAAGCAAAACGGACCCCACCAAAACACAACACAGAACACTACAAATATAAGCAACACGGACCCCACCATAAACACAACACAGAACACTACAAATATAAATAACACGGACCCCACCAGAAACACAACACAGAAAACTACAAATATAAGCAGCACGGACCCCACCAAAAACACAACACAGAACACTACAAATATAAGTAACACGGTCCCCACGAAAAACACAGCACAGAAAACTACAAATATAAGTAACACGAACCCCACCAAAAAAACAACACAGAAAACTACAAATATAAGCAGCACGGACCCCACCAAAAACACAACACAGAACACTACAAATATAAGTAACACGAACCCCACCAAAAACACAGTACAGAAAACTACAATTATAAGTAAAACGAACCCCACCAAAAACACAACACAGAAAACTACAAATATCAGTAGCACGGACCAGACCAAAAACACAACACAGAAAACTACAAATATAAGCAACACAAACCCCACAAAAAACACAGCACAGAAAACTACAAATATAAGTAACACGGATCCCACCAAAAACACAACACAGAAAACTACAAATATAAGTAGCACGGACCCCACCAAAAACACAACACAGAAAACTACAAATATAAGTAACACGGACCCCACCAAAGACACAACACAGAACACTACAAATATAAGCAACACGGATCCCACCAAAAACACAACACAGAAAACTACAAATATAAGTAACACGGACCCCACCAAAAACACAACACAGAACACTACAAATATAAGTAACACGGATCCCACCAAAAACAAAACACAGAACACTACAAATATAAGTAACACAGAACCCACCAAAAACAAAACACAGAACACTACAAATATAAGTAACACGGACCCCACCAAAAACACAACACAGAACACTACAAATATAAGTAACACGGACCCCACCAAAAACACAACACAGAACACTA
Organism: Bathymodiolus septemdierum; assembly: GCA_963383655.1. Classification (NCBI taxonomy): domain Eukaryota; kingdom Metazoa; phylum Mollusca; class Bivalvia; order Mytilida; family Modiolidae; genus Bathymodiolus; species Bathymodiolus septemdierum. The sequence goes on along the minus strand of OY726518.1, from coordinate 59,991,834 downwards.
CAAATATAAGTAACACGGATCCCACCAAAAACACAACACAGAAAACTACAAATATAAGTAACACGGACCCCACCAAAAACACAACACAGAAAACTACAAATATAAGTAACACGGACCCCACCAAAAACACAACACAGAACACTACAAATATAAGTAACACGGATCCCACCAAAAACACAACACAGAAAACTACAAATATAAGCAACATGGACCCCACCAAAAACACAACACAGAAAACTACAAATATAAGTAACACGAACCCCACCAAAAACACAACACAGAACACTACAAATATAAGTAACACGGACCCCACCAAAAACACAAAACAGAAAACTACAAATATAAGTAACACGGATCCCACCAAAAGCACAACACAGAAAACTACAAATATAAGTAACACGGATCCCACCAAAAAAACAAGACAGAAAACTACAAATATAAGTCACACGGACCCCACCAAAAACACAACACAGAAAACTACAAATATAAGTAACACGGACCCCACCAAAAACACAACACAGAAAACTACAAATATAAGTAGCACGGACCCCACCAAAAACACAACACAGAAAACTACAAATATAAGCAACACGGACCCCACCAAGAACACAACACAGAAAACTACAAATATAAGTAGCACGGACCCCACCAAAACCACAACACAGAAAGCTACAAATATAAGCAACACGGACCCCACCAAAAACACAACACAGAAAACTACAAATATAAGCAACACGGATCCCACCAAAAACACAACACAGAAAACTACAAATATATGCAACACGGACCCCACCAAAAACACAACACAGAAAACTCCAAATATAAGCAACACGGTTCCCACCAAAAACACAACACAGAAAGCTACAAATATAAGTAACACGGACCCCACCAAAAACACAGCACAGAAAACTACATATATAAGTAACACGGACCCCACCAAAAACACAACACAGAAAACTACAAATATAAGTAACACGGACCCCACCAAAAACACAACACAAAAAACTACAAATATAAGCAACACTGACCCCACCAAAAACACAACACAGAAAACTACAAATATAAGTAACACAGACCCCACCAAAAACACAACACAGAACACTACAAATATAAGTAACACGAACCCCACCAAAAACACAACACAGAACACTACAAATATAAGTGACACGGACCCCACCAAAAACACAACACAGAAAACTACAAATATAAGTAACACGGGTCCCACCAAAAACACAACACAGAAAACTACAAATATAAGTAACACGGACCCCACCAAAAACACAACACAGAAAACTACAAATATAAGTAACACGGACCCCACCAAAAACACAACACAGAACACTACAAATATAAGTAACACGGATCCCACCAAAAACACAACACAGAAAACTACAAATATAAGCAACATGGACCCCACCAAAAACACAACACAGAAAACTACAAATATAAGTAACACGAACCCCACCAAAAACACAACACAGAACACTACAAATATAAGTAACACGGACCCCACCAAAAACACAAAACAGAAAACTACAAATATAAGTAACACGGATCCCACCAAAAGCACAACACAGAAAACTACAAATATAAGTAACACGGATCCCACCAAAAAAACAAGACAGAAAACTACAAATATAAGTAACACGGACCCCACCAAAAACACAACACAGAAAACTACAAATATAAGTAACACGGACCCCACCAAAAACACAACACAGAAAACTAAAAATATAAGTAGCACGGACCCCACCAAAAACACAACACAGAAAACTACAAATATAAGTAACACGGACCCCACCAAGAACACAACACAGAAAACTACAAATATAAGTAGCACGGACCCCACCAAAACCACAACACAGAAAGCTACAAATATAAGCAACACGGACCCCACCAAAAACACAACACAGAAAACTACAAATATAAGCAACACGGATCCCACCAAAAACACAACACAGAAAACTACAAATATATGCAACACGGACCCCACCAAAAACACAACACAGAAAACTCCAAATATAAGCAACACGGTTCCCACCAAAAACACAACACAGAAAGCTACAAATATAAGTAACACGGACCCCACCAAAAACACAGCACAGAAAACTACATATATAAGTAACACGGACCCCACCAAAAACAAAACACAGAAAACTACAAATATAAGTAACACGGACCCCACCAAAAACACAACACAAAAAACTACAAATATAAGCAACACTGACCCCACCAAAAACACAACACAGAAAACTACAAATATAAGTAACACAGACCCCACCAAAAACACAACACAGAACACTACAAATATAAGTAACACGAACCCCACCAAAAACACAACACAGAACACTACAAATATAAGTGACACGGACCCCACCAAAAACACAACACAGAAAACTACAAATATAAGTAACACGGGTCCCACCAAAAACACAACACAGAAAACTACAAATATAAGCAGCACGGACCCCACCAAAAACACAACACAGAACACTACAAATATAAGTAACACGGTCCCCACGAAAAACACAGCACAGAAAACTACAATTATAAGTAAAACGAACCCCACCAAAAACACAACACAGAAAACTACAAATATAAGCAACACGAACCCCACAAAAAACACAGCACAGAAAACTACAAATATAAGTAACACGGATCCCACCAAAAACACAACACAGAAAACTACAAATATAAGTAGCACGGACCCCACCAAAAACACAACACAGAAAACTACAAATATAAGTAACACGGACCCCACCAAAGACACAACACAGAAAACTACAAATATAAGCAACACGGATCTCACCAAAAACACAACACAGAAAACTACAAATACAAGCAACACGGACCCCACCAAAAACACAACACAGAAAACTACAAATATAAGTAACACGGGCCCCACCAAAAACACAACACAGAAAACTACAAATATAAGTAGCACCGACCCCACCAAAAACACAAAACAGAAAACTACAAATATAAGCAACACGGACCCCACCAAAAACACAACACAGAAAACTACAAATATAAGTAACACGAACCCCACCAAAAACACAACACAGAACACTACAAATATAAGTAACACGCACCCCACCAAAAACACAACACAGAAAACTACAAATATAAGTAACACGGATCCCATCAAAAGCACAACACAGAAAACTACAAATATAAGTAACACGGACCCCACCAAAAACACAACACAAAACACTACAAATATAAGTAACACGGACCCCACCAAAAACACAACACAGAAAACTACAAATATAAGTAACACGGAACCCACCAAAAAAACAACACAGAACACTACAAATATAAGTAACACGGACCCCACCAAAAACAAAACACAGAAAACTACAAATATAAGTAGCACGGATCCCACCAAAATCACAAGACAGAAAACTACAAATATAAATAACACGGACCCCACCAAAAACACAACACAGAAAACTACAAATATAAGTAACACGGACCCCACCAAAAACAAAACACAGAACACTACAAATATAAGCAACACGGACTCCACCAAAACAAAACACAAAAAACTACAAAAATAAGCCACACGGATCCCACCAAAAACCTAACAGAAAACTACAAATATAAGTAGCACGGACCCCACCAAAAACACAACACAGAAAACTACAAATATAAGTAACACGGACCCCACCAAGAACACAACACAGAAAACTACAAATATAAGTAGCACGGACCCCACCAAAAACACAACACAGAAAGCTACAAATATAAGCAACACGGACCCCACCAAAAACACAACACAGAAAACTACAAATATAAGCAACACGGATCCCACCAAAAACACAACACAGAAAACTACAAATATAAGTAACACGGACCCCACCAAAAACACAGCACAGAAAACTACAAATATAAGTAACACGGATCCCACCAAAAACACAACACAGAACACTACAAATATAAGCAACACGGATCCCACCAAAAACACAACACAGAAAACTACAAATATAAGCAACACGGTTCCCACCAAAAACACAACACAGAAAGCTACAAATATAAGTAACACGGACCCCACCAAAAACACAGCACAGAAAACTACAAATATAAGTAACACGGACCCCACCAAAAACACAACACAGAAAACTACAAATATAAGTAACACTGACCCCACCAAAAACACAACACAGAAAACTACAAATATAAGTAACACGGACCCCACCAAAAACACAACACAGAACACTACAAATATAAGTGACACGGACACCACCAAAAACACAACACAGAAAACTACAAATATAAGTAACACGGGTCCCACCAAAAACACAACAAAGAAAACTACAAATATAAGTAACACGGACCCCACCAAAAACACAAAACAGAAAACTACAAATATAAGTAACACGAACCCCGCCAAAAACACAACACAGAAAACTCCAAATATAAATAACACGGACCCCACCAAAAACACAACACAGAAAACTACAAATATAAGTAACACGGACCCCACCAAAAACACAACACAGAACACTACAAATATAAGTAACACGGACCCCACCAAAAACACAACAGAGAACACTACAAATATAAGTAACACGAACCCCACCAAAAACACAGCACAGAAAACTACAAATATAAGCAGCACGGACCCCACCAAAAACACAACACAGAACACTACAAATATAAGTAACACGGACCCCACCAAAAACACAACACAGAAAACTACAAATATAAGTAACACGGGCCCCACCAAAAACACAACACAGAAAACTACAAATATAAGTAACACGGGCCCCACCAAAAACCCAACACAGAAAACTACAAATATAAGCAACACGGACCCCACCAAAAACACAACACAGAAAACTACAAATATAAGTAGCACGGACCCCACCAAAAACACAACACAGAAAACTACAAATATAAGCAACACGAATCCCTCAAAAAACACAGCACAGAAAACTACAAATATAAGTAACACGGATCCCACCAAAAACACAAGACAGAAAACTACAAATATAAGTAACACGGACCCCACCAAAAACACAACACAGAACACTACAAATATAAGTAACACGACCCCACCAAAAACACAACACAGAAAACTACAAATATAAGTAACACGGGTCCCACCAAAAACACAACACAGAAAACTACAAATATAAGTAACACGAACCCCACCAAAAACACAACACAGAAAACTACAAATATAAATAACACGGACCCCACCAAAAACACAACACAGAAAACTACAAATATAAGTAACACGGACCCCACCAAAAACACAACACAGAACACTACAAATATAAGTAACGCGGACCCCACCAAAAACACAACACAGAACACTACAAATATAAGTAACACGAACCCCACCAAAAACACAGCACAGAAAACTACAAATATAAGCAGCACGGACCCCACCAAAAACACAACACAGAACACTACAAATATAAGTAACACGGACCCCACCAAAAACACAACACAGAAAACTACAAATATAAGTAACACGGGCCCCACCAAAAACACAACACAGAAAACTACAAATATAAGTAGCACGGACCCCACCAAAAACACAACACAGAAAACTACAAATATAAGCAACACGAACCCCACAAAAAACACAGCACAGAAAACTACAAATATAAGTAACACGGATCCCACCAAAAACACAACACAGAAAACTACAAATATAAGTAGCACGGACCCCACCAAAAACACAACACAGAAAACTACAAATATAAGTAACACGGACCCCACCAAAAACACAACACAGAAAACTACAAATATAAGTAACACGGGCCCCACCAAAAACACAACACAGAAAACTACAAATATAAGCAACACGGACCCCACCAAAAACACAACACAGAAAACAACAAATATAAGCAACACGGACCCCACCAAAAACACAACACAGAACACTACAAATATAAGTAACACGGACCCCACCAAAAACACAACACAGAAAACTACAAATATAAGTAGCACCGACCCCACCAAAAACACAACACAGAAAACTACAAATATAAGCAACACGGACCCCACCAAAAACACAACACAGAAAACTACAAATATAAGTAACACGAACCCCACCAAAAACACAACACAGAAAACTACAAATATAAGTAACACGGATCCCACCAAAAGCACAACACAGAAAACTACAAATATAAGTAACACGGACCCCACCAAAAACACAACACAGAAAACTACAAATATAAGTAACACTGACCCCACCAAAAACACAACACAGAAAACTACAAATATAAGTAACACGGACCCCACCAAAAACACAACACAGAACACTACAAATATAAGTGACACGGACCCCACCAAAAACAAACACAGAAAACTACAAATATAAGTAACACGGGTCCCACCAAAAACACAACACAGAAAACTACAAATATAAGTAACACGGACCCCACCAAAAACACAAAACAGAAAACTACAAATATAAGTAACACGAACCCCACCAAAAACACAACACAGAAAACTCCAAATATAAATAACACGGACCCCACCAAAAACACAACACAGAAAACTACAAATATAAGTAACACGGACCCCACCAAAAACACAACACAGAACACTACAAATATAAGTAACACGGACCCCACCAAAAACACAACAGAGAACACTACAAATATAAGTAACACGAACCCCACCAAAAACACAGCACAGAAAACTACAAATATAAGCAGCACGGACCCCACCAAAAACACAACACAGAACACTACAAATATAAGTAACACGGACCCCACCAAAAACACAACACAGAAAACTACAAATATAAGTAACACGGGCCCCACCAAAAACACAACACAGAAAACTACAAATATAAGTAACACGGGCCCCACCAAAAACCCAACACAGAAAACTACAAATATAAGCAACACGGACCCCACCAAAAACACAACACAGAAAACTACAAATATAAGTAGCACGGACCCCACCAAAAACACAACACAGAAAACTACAAATATAAGCAACACGAACCCCACAAAAAACACAGCACAGAAAACTACAAATATAAGTAACACGGATCCCACCAAAAACACAAGACAGAAAACTACAAATATAAGTAACACGGACCCCACCAAAAACACAACACAGAACACTACAAATATAAGTAACACGACCCCACCAAAAACACAACACAGAAAACTACAAATATAAGTAACACGGGTCCCACCAAAAACACAACACAGAAAACTACAAATATAAGTAACACGAACCCCACCAAAAACACAACACAGAAAACTACAAATATAAATAACACGGACCCCACCAAAAACACAACACAGAAAACTACAAATATAAGTAACACGGACCCCACCAAAAACACAACACAGAACACTACAAATATAAGTAACACGGACCCCACCACAAACACAACACAGAACACTACAAATATAAGTAACACGAACCCCACCAAAAACACAGCACAGAAAACTATAAATATAAGCAGCACGGACCCCACCAAAAACACAACACAGAACACTACAAATATAAGTAACACGGACCCCACCAAAAACACAACACAGAAAACTACAAATATAAGTAACACGGGCCCCACCAAAAACACAACACAGAAAACTACAAATATAAGTAACACGGACCCCACCAAAAACACAACACAGAAAACTACAAATATAAGCAACACGGACCCCACCAAAAAGACAACACAGAAAACTACAAATATAAGTAGCACGGACCCCACCAAAAACACAACACAGAAAACTACAAATATAAGCAACACGAACCCCACAAAAAAAACAGCACAGAAAACTACAAATATAAGTAACACGGATCCCACCAAAAACACAACACAGAAAACTACAAATATAAGTAGCACGGACCCCACCAAAAACACAACACAGAAAACTACAAATATAAGTAACACGGACCCCACCAAAAACACAACACAGAAAACTACAAATATAAGTAACACGGGCCCCACCAAAAACACAACACAGAAAACTACAAATATAAGCAACACGGACCCCACCAAAAACACAACACAGAAAACAACAAATATAAGCAACACGGACCCCACCAAAAACTCAACACAGAACACTACAAATATAAGTAACACGGACCCCACCAAAAACACAACACAGAAAACTACAAATATAAGTAGCACCGACCCCACCAAAAACACAACACAGAAAACTACAAATATAAGCAACACGGACCCCACCAAAAACACAACACAGAAAACTACAAATATAAGTAACACGGATCCCACCAAAAGCACAACACAGAAAACTACAAATATAAGTAACACGGACCCCTCCAAAAACACAACACAGAACACTACAAAAATAAGTAATTAGGACCCCACCAAAAACACAACACAGAAAACTACAAATATAAGTAACACGGACCTCATCAAAAATACAACACAGAAAACTACAAATATAAGTAACACGGACCCCACCAAAGACACAACACAGAAAACTACAAATATAAGCAACACGGATCCCACCAAAAACACAACACAGAAAACTACAAATATAAGTAACACGGACCCCACCAAAAACACAACACAGAAAACTACAAATATAAGTAACACGGGCCCCACCAAAAACACAACACAGAAAACTACAAATATAAGTAACACGAACCCCACCAAAAACACAACACAGAACACTACAAATATAAGTAACACGCACCCCACCAAAAACACAACACAGAAAACTACAAATATAAGTAACACGGATCCCATCAAAAGCACAACACAGAAAACTACAAATATAAGTAACACGGACCCCACCAAAAACACAACACAAAACACTACAAATATAAGTAACACGGACCCCACCAAAAACACAACAGAGAACACTACAAATATAAGTAACACGAACCCCACCAAAAACACAGCACAGAAAACTACAAATATAAGTAACACGGATCCCATCAAAAGCACAACACAGAAAACTACAAATATAAGTAACACGGACCCCACCAAAAACACAACACAAAACACTACAAATATAAGTAGCACGGACCCCACCAAAAACACAACACAGAACACTACAAATATAAGTAACACGGACCCCACCAAAAACACAACAGAGAACACTACAAATATAAGTAACACGAACCCCACCAAAAACACAGCACAGAAAACTACAAATATAAGCAGCACGGACCCCACCAAAAACACAACACAGAACACTACAAATATAAGTAACACGGACCCCACCAAAAACACAACACAGAAAACTACAAATATAAGTAACACGGGCCCCACCAAAAACACAACACAGAAAACTACAAATATAAGTAACACGGGCCCCACCAAAAACCCAACACAGAAAACTACAAATATAAGCAACACGGACCCCACCAAAAACACAACACAGAAAACTACAAATATAAGTAGCACGGACCCCACCAAAAACACAACACAGAAAACTACAAATATAAGCAACACGAATCCCTCAAAAAACACAGCACAGAAAACTACAAATATAAGTAACACGGATCCCACCAAAAACACAAGACAGAAAACTACAAATATAAGTAACACGGACCCCACCAAAAACACAACACAGAACACTACAAATATAAGTAACACGACCCCACCAAAAACACAACACAGAAAACTACAAATATAAGTAACACGGGTCCCACCAAAAACACAACACAGAAAACTACAAATATAAGTAACACGAACCCCACCAAAAACACAACACAGAAAACTACAAATATAAATAACACGGACCCCACCAAAAACACAACACAGAAAACTACAAATATAAGTAACACGGACCCCACCAAAAACACAACACAGAACACTACAAATATAAGTAACGCGGACCCCACCAAAAACACAACACAGAACACTACAAATATAAGTAACACGAACCCCACCAAAAACACAGCACAGAAAACTACAAATATAAGCAGCACGGACCCCACCAAAAACACAACACAGAACACTACAAATATAAGTAACACGGACCCCACCAAAAACACAACACAGAAAACTACAAATATAAGTAACACGGGCCCCACCAAAAACACAACACAGAAAACTACAAATATAAGTAGCACGGACCCCACCAAAAACACAACACAGAAAACTACAAATATAAGCAACACGAACCCCACAAAAAACACAGCACAGAAAACTACAAATATAAGTAACACGGATCCCACCAAAAACACAACACAGAAAACTACAAATATAAGTAGCACGGACCCCACCAAAAACACAACACAGAAAACTACAAATATAAGTAACACGGACCCCACCAAAAACACAACACAGAAAACTACAAATATAAGTAACACGGGCCCCACCAAAAACACAACACAGAAAACTACAAATATAAGCAACACGGACCCCACCAAAAACACAACACAGAAAACAACAAATATAAGCAACACGGACCCCACCAAAAACACAACACAGAACACTACAAATATAAGTAACACGGACCCCACCAAAAACACAACACAGAAAACTACAAATATAAGTAGCACCGACCCCACCAAAAACACAACACAGAAAACTACAAATATAAGCAACACGGACCCCACCAAAAACACAACACAGAAAACTACAAATATAAGTAACACGAACCCCACCAAAAACACAACACAGAAAACTACAAATATAAGTAACACGGATCCCACCAAAAGCACAACACAGAAAACTACAAATATAAGTAACACGGACCCCACCAAAAACACAACACAGAAAACTACAAATATAAGTAACACTGACCCCACCAAAAACACAACACAGAAAACTACAAATATAAGTAACACGGACCCCACCAAAAACACAACACAGAACACTACAAATATAAGTGACACGGACCCCACCAAAAACAAACACAGAAAACTACAAATATAAGTAACACGGGTCCCACCAAAAACACAACACAGAAAACTACAAATATAAGTAACACGGACCCCACCAAAAACACAAAACAGAAAACTACAAATATAAGTAACACGAACCCCACCAAAAACACAACACAGAAAACTCCAAATATAAATAACACGGACCCCACCAAAAACACAACACAGAAAACTACAAATATAAGTAACACGGACCCCACCAAAAACACAACACAGAACACTACAAATATAAGTAACACGGACCCCACCAAAAACACAACAGAGAACACTACAAATATAAGTAACACGAACCCCACCAAAAACACAGCACAGAAAACTACAAATATAAGCAGCACGGACCCCACCAAAAACACAACACAGAACACTACAAATATAAGTAACACGGACCCCACCAAAAACACAACACAGAAAACTACAAATATAAGTAACACGGGCCCCACCAAAAACACAACACAGAAAACTACAAATATAAGTAACACGGGCCCCACCAAAAACCCAACACAGAAAACTACAAATATAAGCAACACGGACCCCACCAAAAACACAACACAGAAAACTACAAATATAAGTAGCACGGACCCCACCAAAAACACAACACAGAAAACTACAAATATAAGCAACACGAACCCCACAAAAAACACAGCACAGAAAACTACAAATATAAGTAACACGGATCCCACCAAAAACACAAGACAGAAAACTACAAATATAAGTAACACGGACCCCACCAAAAACACAACACAGAACACTACAAATATAAGTAACACGACCCCACCAAAAACACAACACAGAAAACTACAAATATAAGTAACACGGGTCCCACCAAAAACACAACACAGAAAACTACAAATATAAGTAACACGAACCCCACCAAAAACACAACACAGAAAACTACAAATATAAATAACACGGACCCCACCAAAAACACAACACAGAAAACTACAAATATAAGTAACACGGACCCCACCAAAAACACAACACAGAACACTACAAATATAAGTAACACGGACCCCACCACAAACACAACACAGAACACTACAAATATAAGTAACACGAACCCCACCAAAAACACAGCACAGAAAACTATAAATATAAGCAGCACGGACCCCACCAAAAACACAACACAGAACACTACAAATATAAGTAACACGGACCCCACCAAAAACACAACACAGAAAACTACAAATATAAGTAACACGGGCCCCACCAAAAACACAACACAGAAAACTACAAATATAAGTAACACGGACCCCACCAAAAACACAACACAGAAAACTACAAATATAAGCAACACGGACCCCACCAAAAAGACAACACAGAAAACTACAAATATAAGTAGCACGGACCCCACCAAAAACACAACACAGAAAACTACAAATATAAGCAACACGAACCCCACAAAAAAAACAGCACAGAAAACTACAAATATAAGTAACACGGATCCCACCAAAAACACAACACAGAAAACTACAAATATAAGTAGCACGGACCCCACCAAAAACACAACACAGAAAACTACAAATATAAGTAACACGGACCCCACCAAAAACACAACACAGAAAACTACAAATATAAGTAACACGGGCCCCACCAAAAACACAACACAGAAAACTACAAATATAAGCAACACGGACCCCACCAAAAACACAACACAGAAAACAACAAATATAAGCAACACGGACCCCACCAAAAACTCAACACAGAACACTACAAATATAAGTAACACGGACCCCACCAAAAACACAACACAGAAAACTACAAATATAAGTAGCACCGACCCCACCAAAAACACAACACAGAAAACTACAAATATAAGCAACACGGACCCCACCAAAAACACAACACAGAAAACTACAAATATAAGTAACACGGATCCCACCAAAAGCACAACACAGAAAACTACAAATATAAGTAACACGGACCCCTCCAAAAACACAACACAGAACACTACAAAAATAAGTAATTAGGACCCCACCAAAAACACAACACAGAAAACTACAAATATAAGTAACACGGACCTCATCAAAAATACAACACAGAAAACTACAAATATAAGTAACACGGACCCCACCAAAGACACAACACAGAAAACTACAAATATAAGCAACACGGATCCCACCAAAAACACAACACAGAAAACTACAAATATAAGTAACACGGACCCCACCAAAAACACAACACAGAAAACTACAAATATAAGTAACACGGGCCCCACCAAAAACACAACACAGAAAACTACAAATATAAGTAACACGAACCCCACCAAAAACACAACACAGAACACTACAAATATAAGTAACACGCACCCCACCAAAAACACAACACAGAAAACTACAAATATAAGTAACACGGATCCCATCAAAAGCACAACACAGAAAACTACAAATATAAGTAACACGGACCCCACCAAAAACACAACACAAAACACTACAAATATAAGTAACACGGACCCCACCAAAAACACAACACAGAAAACTACAAATATAAGTAACACGGACCCCACCAAAAAAACAACACAGAACACTACAAATATAAGTAACACGGACCCCACCAAAAACAAAACACAGAAAACTACAAATATAAGTAGCACGGATCCCACCAAAATCACAAGACAGAAAACTACAAATATAAGTAACACGGACCCCACCAAAAACACAACACAGAAAACTACAAATATAAGTAACACGGACCCCACCAAAAACAAAACACAGAACACTACAAATATAAGCAACACGGACTCCACCAAAACAAAACACAAAAAACTACAAAAATAAGCCACACGGATCCCACCAAAATCCTAACACAGAAAACTACAAATATAAGTAGCACGGACCCCACCAAAAACACAACACAGAAAACTACAAATATAAGTAACACGGACCCCACCAAGAACACAACACAGAAAACTACAAATATAAGTAGCACGGACCCCACCAAAAACACAACACAGAAAGCTACAAATATAAGCAACACGGACCCCACCAAAAACACAACACAGAAAACTACAAATATAAGCAACACGGATCCCACCAAAAACACAACACAGAAAACTACAAATATAAGCAACACGGTTCCCACCAAAAACACAACACAGAAAGCTACAAATATAAGTAACACGGACCCCACCAAAAACACAACACAGAAAACTACAAATATAAGTAACACTGACCCCACCAAAAACACAACACAGAAAACTACAAATATAAGTAACACGGACCCTACCAAAAACACAACACAGAACACTACAAATATAAGTGACACGGACCCCACCAAAAACACAACACAGAAAACTACAAATATAAGTAACACGGGTCCCACCAAAAACACAACACAGAAAACTACAAATATAAGTAACACGCACCCCACCAAAAACACAAAACAGAAAACTACAAATATAAGTAACACGAACCCCACCAAAAACACAACACAGAAAACTCCAAATATAATTAACACGGACCCCACCAAAAACACAACACAGAAAACTACAAATATAAGTAACACGGACCCCACCAAAAACACAACACAGAACACTACAAATATAAGTAACACGGACCCCACCAAAAACACAACAGAGAACACTACAAATATAAGTAACACGAACCCCACCAAAAACACAGCACAGAAAACTACAAATATAAGCAGCACGGACCCCACCAAAAACACAACACAGAACACTACAAATATAAGTAACACGGACCCCACCAAAAACACAACACAGAAAACTACAAATATAAGTAACACGGGCCCCACCAAAAACACAACACAGAAAACTACAAATATAAGTAACACGGGCCCCACCAAAAACCCAACACAGAAAACTACAAATATAAGCAACACGGACCCCACCAAAAACACAACACAGAAAACTACAAATATAAGTAGCACGGACCCCACCAAAAACACAACACAGAAAACTACAAATATAAGCAACACGAACCCCACAAAAAACACAGCACAGAAAACTACAAATATAAGTAACACGGATCCCACCAAAAACACAAGACAGAAAACTACAAATATAAGTAACACGGACCCCACCAAAAACACAACACAGAACACTACAAATATAAGTAACACGACCCCACCAAAAACACAACACAGAAAACTACAAATATAAGTAACACGGGTCCCACCAAAAACACAACACAGAAAACTACAAATATAAGTAACACGAACCCCACCAAAAACACAACACAGAAAACTACAAATATAAATAACACGGACCCCACCAAAAACACAACACAGAAAACTACAAATATAAGTAACACGGACCCCACCAAAAACACAACACAGAACACTACAAATATAAGTAACACGGACCCCACCAAAAACACAACACAGAACACTACAAATATAAGTAACACGAACCCAACCAAAAACACAGCACAGAAAACTACAAATATAAGCAGCACGGACCCCACCAAAAACACAACACAGAACACTACAAATATAAGTAACACGGACCCCACCAAAAACACAACACAGAAAACTACAAATATAAGTAACACGGGCCCCACCAAAAACACAACAAAGAAAACTACAAATATAAATAACACGGACCCCACGAAAAACACAACACAGAAAACTACAAATATAAGCAACACGGACCCCACCAAAAAGACAACACAGAAAACTACAAATATAAGTAGCACGGACCCCACCAAAAACACAACACAGAAAACTACAAATATAAGCAACACGAACCCCACAAAAAACACAGCACAGAAAACTACAAATATAAGTAACACGGATCCCACCAAAAACACAACACAGAAAACTACAAATATAAGTAGCACAGACCCCACCAAAAACACAACACAGAAAACTACAAATATAAGTAACACGGACCCCACCAAAAACACAACACAGAAAACTACAAATATAAGTAACACGGACCCCACCAAAAACACAACACAGAAAACTACAAATATAAGCAACACGGACCTCACCAAAAACACAACACAGAAAACAACAAATATAAGCAACACGGACCCCACCAAAAACACAACACAGAACACTACAAATATAAGTAACACGGACCCCACCAAAAACACAACACAGAAAACTACAAATATAAGTAGCACCGACCCCACCAAAAACACAACACAGAAAACTACAAATATAAGCAACACGGACCCCACCAAAAACACAACACAGAAAACTACAAATATAAGTAACACGAACCCCACCAAAAACACAACACAGAAAACTACAAATATAAGTAACACGGATCCCACCAAAAGCACAACACAGAAAACTACAAATATAAGTAACACGGACCCCACCAAAAACACAACACAGAACACTACAAATATAAGTAACAAGGACCCCACCAAAAACACAACACAGAAAACTACAAATATAAGTAACACGGACCCCATCAAAAATACAACACAGAAAACTACAAATATAAGTAACACGGACCCCACCAAAGACACAACACAGAAAACTACAAATATAAGCAACACGGATCCCACCAAAAACACAACACAGAAAACTACAAATATAGGTAACACGGACCCCACCAAAAACACAACACAGAAAACTACAAATATAAGTAACACGGGCCCCACCAAAAACACAACACAGAAAACTACAAATATAAGTAACACGGACCCCATCAAAAACACAACACAGAAAACTACAAATATAAGTAACACGGACCCCACCAAAAACAAAACACAGAAAACTACAAATATAAGTAGCACGGATCCCACCAAAATCACAAGACAGAAAACTACAAATATAAGTAACACGGACCCCACCAAAAACACAACACAGAAAACTACAAATATAAGTAACACGGACCCCACCAAAAACACAACACAGAACACTACAAATATAAGCAACACGGACCCCACCAAAAACACAACACAAAAAACTACAAATATAAGCAACACTGATCCCACCAAAAACACAACAAAGAAAACTACAAATATAAGTAGCACGAACCCCACCAAAAACACAACACAGAACACTACAAATATAAGCAACACGGACCCCACCAAAAACACAACACAAAAATCTACAAATATAAGCAACACTGATCCCACCAAAAACACAACACAGAAAACTACAAATATAAGTAGCACGAACCCCACCAAAAACACAACACAGAAAACTACAAATATAAGTAACACGGACCCCACCAAGAACACAACACAGAAAACTACAAATATAAGTAGCACAGAACCCACCAAAAACACAACACAGAAAGCTACAAATATAAGCAACACGGACCCCACCAAAAACACAACACAGAAAACTACAAATATAAGCAACACGGATCCCACCAAAAACACAACACAGAAAACTACAAATATAAGTAACACGGACCCCATCAAAAACACAGCACAGAAAACTACAAATATAAGTAGCACCGACCCCACCAAAAACACAACACAGAAAACTACAAATATAAGCAACACGGACCCCACCAAAAACACAACACAGAAAACTACAAATATAAGTAACACGAACCCCACCAAAAACACAACACAGAAAACTACAAATATAAGTAACACGGATCCCACCAAAAGCACAACACAGAAAACTACAAATATAAGTAACACGGACCCCACCAAAAACACAACACAGAACACTACAAATATAAGTAACACGGACCCCACCAAAAACACAACACAGAAAACTACAAATATAAGTAACACGACCCCATCAAAAACACAACACAGAAAACTACAAATATAAGTAACACGGACCCCACCAAAGACACAACACAGAAAACTACAAATATAAGCAACACGGATCCCACCAAAAACACAACACAGAAAACTACAAATATAAGTAACACGGGCCCCACCAAAAACACAACACAGAAAACTACAAATATAAGCAACACGGACCCCACCAAAAACACAACACAGAACACTACAAATATAAGTAACACGGACCCCACCAAAAACACAACACAGAAAACTACAAATATAAGTAGCACCGACCCCACCAAAAACACAACACAGAAAACTACAAATATAAGCAACACGGACCCCACCAAAAACACAACACAGAAAACTACAAATATAAGTAACACGAACCCCACCAAAAACACAACACAGAAAACTACAAATATAAGTAACACGGATCCCACCAAAAGCACAACACAGAAAACTACAAATATAAGTAACACGGACCCCACCAAAAACACAACACAGAACACTACAAATATAAGTAACACGGACCCCACCAAAAACACAACACAGAAAACTACAAATATAAGTAACACGGACCCCATCAAAAACACAACACAGAAGACTACAAATATAAGTAAGACGGACCCCACCAAAAACACAACACAGAACACTACAAATATAAGTAACACGGACCCCACCAAAAACAAAACACAGAAAACTACAAATATAAGTAGCACGGATCCCACCAAAATCACAAGACAGAAAACTACAAATATAAGTAACACGGACCCCATCAAAAACACAACACAGAAAACTACAAATATAAGTAACACGGACCCCACCAAAAACACAACACAGAACACTACAAATATAAGCAACACGGACCCCACCAAAAACACAACACAAAAAGCTACAAATATAAGTAGCACCGACCCCACCAAAAACACAACACAGAAAACTACAAATATAAGCAACACGGACCCCACCAAAAACACAACACAGAAAACTACAAATATAAGTAACACGAACCCCACCAAAAACACAACACAGAAAACTACAAATATAAGTAACACGGATCCCACCAAAAGCACAACACAGAAAACTACAAATATAAGTAACACGGACCCCACCAAAAACACAACACAGAACACTACAAATATAAGTAACACGGACCCCACCAAAAACACAACACAGAAAACTACAAATATAAGTAACACGACCCCATCAAAAACACAACACAGAAAACTACAAATATAAGTAACACGGACCCCACCAAAGACACAACACAGAAAACTACAAATATAAGCAACACGGATCCCACCAAAAACACAACACAGAAAACTACAAATATAAGTAACACGGGCCCCACCAAAAACACAACACAGAAAACTACAAATATAAGCAACACGGACCCCACCAAAAACACAACACAGAACACTACAAATATAAGTAACACGGACCCCACCAAAAACACAACACAGAAAACTACAAATATAAGTAGCACCGACCCCACCAAAAACACAACACAGAAAACTACAAATATAAGCAACACGGACCCCACCAAAAACACAACACAGAAAACTACAAATATAAGTAACACGAACCCCACCAAAAACACAACACAGAAAACTACAAATATAAGTAACACGGATCCCACCAAAAGCACAACACAGAAAACTACAAATATAAGTAACACGGACCCCACCAAAAACACAACACAGAACACTACAAATATAAGTAACACGGACCCCACCAAAAACACAACACAGAAAACTACAAATATAAGTAACACGGACCCCATCAAAAACACAACACAGAAGACTACAAATATAAGTAAGACGGACCCCACCAAAAACACAACACAGAACACTACAAATATAAGTAACACGGACCCCACCAAAAACAAAACACAGAAAACTACAAATATAAGTAGCACGGATCCCACCAAAATCACAAGACAGAAAACTACAAATATAAGTAACACGGACCCCATCAAAAACACAACACAGAAAACTACAAATATAAGTAACACGGACCCCACCAAAAACACAACACAGAACAATACAAATATAAGCAACACGGACCCCACCAAAAACACAACACAAAAAGCTACAAATATAAGCAACACGGATCCCACCAAAAACACAACACAGAAAACTACAAATATAAGTAGCACGGACCCCACCAAAAACACAACACAGAAAACTATAAATATAAGTAGCACGGAACCCACCAAAAACACAACACAGAAAGCTACAAATATAAGCAACACGGACCCCACCAAAAACACAACACAGAAAACTACAAATATAAGCAACACGGATCCCACCAAAAACACAACACAGAAAACTACAAATATAAGTAACACGGACCCCACCAAAAACACAGCACAGAAAACTACAAATATAAGTAACACGGATCCCACCAAAATCACAACACAGAAAACTACAAATATAAGCAACACGGATCCCACCAAAAACACAACACAGAAAACTACAAATATAAGCAACACGGATCCCACCAAAAACACAACACAGAAAGCTACAAATATAAGTAACACGGACCCCACCAAAAACACAGCACAGAAAACTACAAATATAAGTAACACGGACCCCACCAAAAACACAACACAGAAAACTACAAATATAAGTAACACGGACCCCACCAAAAACACAACACAGAAAACTACAAATATAAGTAACACTGACCCCACCAAAAACACAACACAGAAAACTACAAATATAAGTAACACGGACCCCACCAAAAACACAACACAGAACACTACAAATATAAGTAACACGGACTCCATCAAAAACACAACACAGAACACTACAAATATAAGTGACACGGACCCCACCAAAAACACAACACAGAAAACTACAAATATAAGTAACACGGGTCCCACCAAAAACACAACACAGAAAACTACAAATATAAGTAACACGGACCCCACCAAAAACACAACACAGAAAACTACAAATATAAGTAACACGAACCCCACCAAAAACACAACACAGAAAACTACAAATATAAATAACACGGATCCCACCAAAAACACAACACAGAAAACTACAAATATAAGTAACACGGACCCCACCAAAAACACAACACAGAATACTACAAATATAAGTAACACGGACCCCACCAAAAACACAACACAGAACGCCACAAATATAAGTAACACGAACCCCACCAAAAACACAGCACAGAAAACTACAAATATAAGCAGCACGGACCCCACCAAAAACACAACACAGAACACTACAAATATAAGTAACACGGACCCCACCAAAAACACAACACAGAACACTACAAATATAAGTAACACGGACCCCACCAAAAACACAACACAGAAAACTACAAATATAAGTAACACGGGCCCCACCAAAAACACAACACAGAAAACTACAAATATAAGTAACACGGGCCCCACCAAAAACACAACACAGAAAACTACAAATATAAGTAACAGGGACCCCACCAAAAACCGAAAGTGAAGCAAAGTGCTCGGATAGGGTAAGCTGTTCCTGCTTCTTATAAGACACCCATCGTGCTACTCATGTATATAGTCAAGTCTGGTCAAAGTCTTGTCGGTGATAAAGGAAAGAAACATCTACGTACAAAGGAAAAGATCCATTGTCATTTGAGATATGAATATTTCGCAACGGTTAACCAGATCGTAATGACGATCATATAATGTTTGCAGCGATGACTTCAACCTAGAAGTAACGTACCCTTTAGAGTAGATGTTGGTTTAGTAGCTGAGCTCTATGCAGAAAACCACTGTACTATGTACACGCCCTTGAATAACGTATGCGTTGTGAAATGTAAACCTAATACGCAAGTGCTACTCGAATGTTGCTACTGATGAAAAGGAAGTTGACTATTGGAAAAATGAAGTCGTAGAGTTTTGTTTGTAATGTGCCTCCGTTCTCGATTTCAAGGTGGAGGTCAAGGTAATAAGCAGACTTTTGAGTGTCACTGGTATCCTTTCCTTCAAGCTAATTTGGATAGATAAGATGGAGATAATCACCGAATCGAGAATTGTTCAATGACAGAACATCATCTATATACCGGAAGTTATAAATAAAACCAAAATTGTCAATATACAAATAAAATCATTGGATCAATATTTGACCTTTAGTGATGCTTTAAGATTTTATTTGTCATGGTTCGTATAAGTGTAAATGTTATCAGTGAACCCTACTGCCTGTCAACACAGCCATGGTATATATGCACATAATACTTCTACATTACTTTTCATCAAATGTCACAATTTCACAAAAATTTTGCTTTGACCTTTAAGTAAACATTTCTTATGGAAATTTTGAAAATAGATTTCTTTCAGTTCTTAATTCTACAAATTGCTTGTAATCAAATACTTCTAAGGATCCCAGAAAACCTAATTTAGGATTTAGTTTGAAATCGCAAAGGGAGATGAGATTTATTAGATTTAGTGCAAACGTCGAAGAAATATTCCCATGGTGATTTGTAGAATGTGTTTATTTTATAAATAACGGTTTTGCAAGGAAATTAATCGTTTTTAAGAAATTTAGATGCACATTTCCAAACAATCTTAATTCAAAATAAAATTTCGATCGGAATTAAATGACGCAATGCATAAATTTAATTGTGGTGTAAAGATTCTCAACGCATTTTCAATTCTTTGATAATTTTTTTGTTTTTCGCATTTTATCAGAATAATTAATGGCAGCAGTACATGTGCAATTTGTACATTAAGATGAATACAATCTAGCATTCTCTGTATGATCATGAACGTTTGAAATAAACAGATGAAAACAACATATGGTTAAATGATACACATTTATTTAACTGTGTATCATAAATAACTGTGTATCATTTAACCATCTGTTAATCGGACAAAACCATCGCTCTTCAATAAATAACATCTCCTCATGTCCAGATATTCTTCGTCTATTCGCATGTTCTCCACAAAATGGGAGATCAGAAACCGTAATTCAAAGAAGGACATATAATACAATGATCAAAAGATCTACAAAACACTGCACAGAAAGCAAAATATTTAGTAACATGAACCCCCCCCCCCAAAAAAAACCTGGGGTAAACTCATGTGCTCCGGAAGGGTAAGCAGTTCCTGCTCCATTAGTGGCACCCTACGTGTAGACTCAAGGCATTAATATCTCTTTTAATAGTTTTTTGTAACCAATTCAAATGGTAGTTTTACAATTTAGATATTTCGTGTGTCGTGAAATTACTGAGTTGGTTTCTTATTTTGAATGTCGAGATGAACTTCGATTGAGAAATTAATTTGACCTCGGTCGTAAGATTACTGATAGCGTATCTCTTACATTTGTTATTTCTACTAAGTTTTTACTGATCTTGAAAATACATTCCCATTCAAATATGTCAGTAAGACCGCCTAATCGATAAGCATGTGGTGGGTTTCCAACACGAATTAGACCATGAATATTTATCGCAAACGCTTACAATATATGCTATTCATCCTTGAAGTGTTCATTATCTTAACGTGGGTAATGAGTTAATGGCTGATATCACTTTATTTTTAGTTAAATTAAACATTATTCAGGGTGTCAGCATGTTGACAAAAAGGACATTATAAGGGAAAGATTGTTATCCTGTATAAATTAGCTGACATGTAAACGCGCTGAATATACCAGTGACCATTAAAACAAAACAAAAACATATTCATAAATTTACAACGTTAATGCATATACATCGTGTGGCATTTTTGAGTGGACGCGAATTAGTGAAGGTTTTTATCCACAGTGGAAATGTTGGTATCTCATTAACCGGTTGTAACACTACAACAGTGTAGTACATGTCCCAACCCAGTACCTTGTATTTTCTGTGTTCAATGATTAGGGGTGATAGGCAGTTGTTTGTTTTGTTGGTATTGGTAAAAATTTTCACCAAAACTATTTATACTTTTCATTATTTGGTATTTTAATATTTGCACAAATAAGAGTTTAGAATAACAGTAAAAGCTAGAAGTACTACCCCTGAAGACATTGTTTTAACAAGATAGATATTCGCATTGCTTTAAACCTTATTCAAATGAATCTTTATACACAATATACATATACACTGTTTGCTTGAAGTCCTTTTCATTGTTGTCGGGTGTTTGCCTCTCTCTCAATCTTCCATTGATGCTTATGAAAAGTAGAAATCATGTGGATATGAATTGCAGCTGTTAATTGTCGCTGTTATTGATAAAGATAAAACACATAGAGGACATACAAGTATTGCTTTGATTTATTGTTGTATACCAGGTCGTGTTAAAATTTACCATACATTTGTCTTGCTGGTTTTGTTTTCTTCCTGTGGTATGTAAGATGAATAACTAATGAAAGGGTTAAAACAGCATCGTAAACTACTATTATATAGGGACTATTATATAGGGACTATTATATAGGGACAATATTTCACGCAATTTGAAATTGACTTAGACCCTACCTGATTAAAGTTATTTTTAGAAACGCGTCGTAAGTACTAAATTAGACACCTATGTTTTATAAAAATAGGTTTTCCTCTAATTGAATTTGCCAGGTGTTCCATTAATGGAATACGACAGATAATTACATTCACTCCTAATAAGGCTTGGCATTGTCTTGTGTGAGATCACTGGTTTTCTGTAGATACTCCACCAAAACAAACCAAAACGCTGCCATATGATATACTCAGGGGAAAATGAAAAGGGCGTTAAACATCAGTCTGGATTCCACAAAGAAACAAATCATGTTTTACCCTGCCACGTCAATGAAGAAAGAGATAATACAACTTGTTTATATTGTTTTCAAAGTGAGAATGGATAGTACGTTATCATGAAATGGTACACTGTGCCCATAAACTCTATATAACCCTCAATTATAATCTCCAAACCATTTGATTTCAGTTCTCATTTTATTACTTGTTTTCTTTATGATCTAAACAAGTGTTAATTGACTGGACCGAATAAATATATTTTACATTAAATTGAACACGCTCATTAGTAACGCAAATCATATAGCATTTACCCATGTGATGAACCTTTCTGTTAAATTAAATATATTTTACATTGTATTAAGAGTATATATGCAAAAATAATTAAACACGCAATATGTATGGTATTCACCAGCCTAATAATTGTATTGGTCAACCTGTTGATTCATGTGCTAGCATTAGCAATGTGCTAACACCAAAGAGAAAGGTGATAATTGCAATAATATAGTACCATGTGTGTTCCGAAATTAGAGTACAAGAAACCGTTCCCTTGGTAACGTAAGTAATTTAGGGTTATAATGATTATATCAAATTATCAGATTATAACCTCAAATGACCAACATAATCTTCTAATGTTCCGAACAGCCACACCATTCGATGGTTGGAAATACTACCTAAAAGAATGACGAATTAAATTAAAACAACTGCTTAGATTTGAAAATTAATACCACATAATACACAATGTACAATGCATATTTTGTCTGCATGTCTGATGTTGTCATCATCGTGTGCAGTTGTTCTCGTTCTGTTGTCCTCATCTCGATTTTATTAGCTCTTTGTCTTTAGCTGTTTGTTATTCTCGGTTCTTTATCCACAGCTTCTTATGCTCAGTCATTGTCCGTCATTGTAATCAAATATACCAGTATTATTTTTAGAGCTCCGTGTACATACCAGCCGTAAACAACAGAGTATCATGTACTACATCCGTTAGCTTCATCTATATGTTGAGTTTTGAGTTAGGTATTTCCATGTATTGCCCCTTCGGTTTTCTCTAACGTGTATTAACAGTGATCAAGTGAGCCTCAGTAGATGACGTTTTTTCATATTTTAGACTAATATGTATAACAGTATTTTGATAGATATGTGTTTTCCCTTTTCTTCGTCACAATGCCATATGTGATAATCACATCTAATATTGGTATCGACGTTCATAGATATATGTGTGATATGGAAGTGGGTATACGAGAGTTAGCTGTCCGTTTGTGGATGTACAAGACCCTATTTCATTAGGATGCTAAAACGCTTTGTATTTTATAACGTGTATATCGAGTACTAGCTTATTCCTAGTTAACATTTTGACAAAGAGTCAAAAGGGTCAAAAGAATGAACTTAGATCTATTGTATATGAAGCTTTTAAGATATATTATCTGTGTCTCTATGACAACCATTATATTGAAGTGTTCCTTGTCAACTTATGCTATGTTTCTATGAATTACTGATTATTATTATGTTATGTTTATGACTTTGTACCTGTATATACATGTATAAATATCTATGTTGCTTCCATTGACATTGTGATTGTTTGATGTTAGAAATATGTATATTTATATGGTTGTATCATTTCTGTACCTTTTGTTGTAGTCAAAGCACATCCATAATTGTGCATACTTTCATGTAGTGGCAATACGGTTGTTTCGAATCATGTCAATTCCGACCACGTTCCGTCTTTTTCTTATCTTGACGTCTGAACAAATCGGCAGGCGACTTCCGGTGTTTACGCTATTACTGTGGCAACGTCAGCATATTATAGTCGTAGATGCGGTAGATTATAAGTAATTGTAATAATGAGACGCCAAGGAAACCGCGAATAAATACTGGTGTTCGGTACCCCACTATCTGTCTGATATCAGAAATATATACATAAAGGCAGATCGTTTACCTTTGATGATGCTGACAGCCGCAAATAAAGAAAGAAAACAAATTTAATTTTAAAGAAGTATTTGTCTCTGCATTGAAGTCTTTGATACAAATAAAATAATTTAATTGATATCTGTCTTTTACTGAAAATGTTAAGATTTTTTTATGTTGAGGATCGAACGTTAAAACGGCACATATCGATTGGAGTTTTTGTTGTGTACATTGACACCGGAAGTTCAGTGCAGGAGTTCCATCGAAATCACGTGATCTGGCGGACGAAAATAACAAAATTTTGACGGAATGGAAATGATTCGAAACGTTTTAAATACCTTGCTTGATATAAAATTAGTAAATGTATATATAATTCAGTTAATATTGATCAGTTTGTTTTATATTTTGTCTGTATGGTTTATTTCATTCATTTTTATACATTTGAAATAGATACTAGTATATTAAAAAATGCACTATTCTTTTTCCATCAATGGAGACAGGAGACATAAGAAGGGTAATTGGTTTCAGAGAGAAGATTTGTTTACGACTGAAGATAAATATTTTTCTAATGATACCGATGACATCCTCCTACCTATAAATCACAATTTAAAGCCAAATTATACAAATGCCAATATTTCAAGACAGACCATATATTTGTTTTCCATTAGTTTTTTACGTTGCTTGATTGATTAACAGAGAACTTCTTTCAGTTGACAAGATTATTGAAATACGATCAAATGAGAAGTATAGTGTTAACATATTCTTTATTTATTCTATGTGCTGTCCAAAGAAAAATTCAATTACAAAAAGAAACTTGTCGTTTTCATTTCATCATAGCTGGGGATCGCGATGGGTGAATGATACATAAATAGCTATTTCATTTAAATATAAGCATATTGATTTTTTTTCTCACATATACTCTCTTCAAGAAAATATATGCAACTTATATTTGCATATTCTGTGCTAGTCAATTTATTTTCTGAGCAAAACCTTATAATCAAATCAATAAAACAAATCATGTTATTCCACTCTATAATATTTATTCTACTTATATAGAAATTCGATTGGTCGAAACAATCCCACGTGATATTTATCAAAGCATCGTATTTCCCTCTCAACAACATCGTATTTCCCTCTCGACAATATCGTATTTCCCTTATTCGAAATTCTCAAGATTTAACGCTTTGGTCATATAACGGTATAACTCCAGAGATGTTCCGAAATAATAATTTTGTGAACAAAGATGGCCAAAAGATTTAATTTGGCAGAATTCACCAAAACGTTGGCCTGGTGGAATAAAACATTCATTTCCCTTGCATAAGGGAGATATGAAAATTTGTTCACTCTCGAAATAGAAATATTTCCCTCGGGCATTGCCCTCGGGAAATATGACTTTTCTCGGGTGAACAAATCTTCATATCTCCCTTATGCAAGGGAAATACATGTATATTATCCTATTCAAACTCCTCTTTAGCACATATTCATATATTCTTGTAATATATTTTGGATCTTGATTGTGGAATACACTGGGTTTACTTTAAATAGTCACTTCTGTTGTAATATAAACTTAGGTATATGTAATATGACACATAATTCAGTAAAGGAGTTATCTCCCATTAGTCTAAATTAAGGTCATTGTTTTTGTTTCGCTGTTTCCGGTGTGTGGTAATTTTTCGTTGCGACTATTTAAATTAAATTAGATTTATTCTGATTATCTCTGCGGAATAAAGTATCCGGTTCTAGGTTACTATTGTCATCGTCGTGCTACTCATGTTGACAATCTGATCATATGTCATATTTGATGATAACGCATGACCTATTATATAAAGGAAATGGGCTACGACTACGGCAAATGGAACATATTCGTGATCATATGTAACTCAAGCATTTAGTAACGTAACGGTCAACCATGTCACCATGACGACAATGAAATTTTCGAAGAGATGGCTTCAACATTACCACAAGTAATCCTTGGCTTAGTAACAACCTCGCAAGCAGCAACCCTCTGGCAAAATTAAAGGAGCATACGAAACGACGTTGCGATTAAACCCGACTTTTACATAAAAATAATACACTAATCAATCAATCAATCAATCAATCTTCGTGAATATAGCTGCATCTCTGTTGCTTCACTTGACATAAAAAATAATCAAAACATCAAGTTAAAATGATGGTCATGGACAGATATGGAAATTTGAAAAAGAAACGAAAGAAGGTAACGCTTTATTCCTCTAAGCGTCGTTGTGTTGTTGTTGTTGTTGTGTTGTTGTTGTTGTTGTTGTTGTTGTTGTTGTTGTTGTGTTGTTGTTTTTTGTTTTTTGTTATGTTTTGTTTGGGGTTTTTTTTGTGTGGGAGGGGGGGAGGGGGTATCAGATGAAACGCACCGTCTAGTTAAATATTTGAACTAGCTTCTCATGTCTGATAAAACCCAACAGCTTACAAATTTATTATGTTTTATTTGGATTACAGAACAAAATGTCTAGTCAAACGTTTTCATATGTTTGATGGAAGACAACGTAAATTCAAATTTCAGTCTTGTTGAACTTGTTTCAGACATCACAACAACCCTAAGAAATACAATGAAAAAGAGATATCAACAACCTTATGTAAATAGAGTACAAGAAACGCGTCGTGCGTACTAAATTTGATATCTATGGGGTTTTTTACAAATTGTTTGGAATTGAAATATCAAATTAATCATCAATTATTCTGATTATGTGGAAACTTTATATGGAATATGATTTGTGAAATTATTTTAAATAACTAAATTGGTATTTGTTCGATCCTGTGTCTCAAATTTCTCAATTTACGGTTATTTTCCATTATTGAACACGTAGAAATGTAATTAAGTGCGCACGGCCCATTTATGAAATAACCTTCAACATGTAAGCTCAAAGACAAAAGATTGGAAAACCAAATAATTTAATAGTCTTTGGAAGCAAGAAAACCAACGTTAATGAAATTTGACTGCTCAGATAGAACAAGTGCAGCATAAATTATATAGCGAATGCATCGTGCTACATGCATGAATAACCGCATTATAATATTAATATTCATTTTAGATACATTAAATTACGTCCCAATGACCACGTATATATGGATTTTTCTTAAAAAATGATTTTCTGATATCCTCATACTTAATTACACTCAATGGAAAACTACAGTATCCGGGAAAACCATGAGAAAAGTTCACAATAATTGAAATCTGACTTAAACTGTAAAAAAAACATTACATATAATTGAACAAATAAATTGGTTTGTTGTTGCCAAAATTAACATTGAATATGCCGAAGATGATTCTTCTGTTGTAAGTTTTATTATATACTTTTTGTTAGTATTCATTGCACTTTTGAAAAGTAGATGTGGGCGCAAAGCTATGTTTTTGACCATTTTAACCCCCCCCCCCCCCCTCACCCCCGACCCCACTGTCCCATTTTTTTGGACACATATCTAAGAAAACACTCCTAACACTTGCACCCCACCACCACCATTACACCCATCTCACAGTCCACTCCTACGCCGCTGGTATTTTAATTTACGACTACTAGGATCACAATGAACGATTTCAAAAATTGATAACACATGTTGCAATGTCTAAATAACAGGATTATATATCACTTTGTTTTGTCGATTGGTACAAATAACGAATACGAAGTTTACAACATACATGTATCTAATAATATAACTTCTACTGCAATGGTACAAACTTTAATCTGCAAATTGATTACCTTTATCCCTTTACATGATGAAAGTAAACAGTTTCAGGGCCTTGCATGCATTTTTTTTTATTACCACAGCTGTCAGTTATATACATTTTTGTCTAGTCAATTAATGGGCATATATAGTAGTATGGGTTCTTAGACGTCAAAGAACATGTGTAAATGCTTCTGTGTTTCAGAATATGCATTTAAATTGTGAACTGTAATAAAAATTCATGTAATACCAGACCAAAATATATATACGAGGTATTGCGCGATGTTACTTTAAATAGTGTCATGGTCTTTAAACGATTGTGTAATGACCATATATGGTCAAATTAATAAATATGCCTAAAGTATTCTGTCACTTATACAGATAATGAAAGATGGTATTGGCAATCAGGTTTTGGTTCATTTTTCCCTATAATGTCTTCCGATCGCTTAGTGAACTATCTAACATTTAAATGATGATTGAGAGGGGGTGATGAGGGTGGTGGAATTGAACGCCACTTTCAACAATACTGCAGTTATATCGTGGCTGTCAGTTTTATTGGTGGAAGAAATCGGAGAAAACCACCGACCTGTCGCAAGTCACTGACAAACTTTATGATATAATGTTGTATCGAGTACACCTCGCCTTGACGAGATTCGAGCTCACAACTTTAGTGGTGATAGGCACCGATTACATAGGTAGTTATAAATCCACCTACCATACGATCACGTCCTCGACGGCCCCTAAATGATGATTGAGGCCAACGACAGTATTATTAATAGTAAAGATAGAACAAAGAATAAATATATTATGTATAAAACTCAAGATTAGAACTCTCTTTACAACAACACTGTTGCCATTTTTTCCACATGTGGAAGATATTTGCATGATCGCATCATTTCCCTAAGAAGATAGGTATGAGCCCAACTCTGATTAAAATCAAATCTCTCACATGTTCCTCTGTACTGACATGTCGCGGCGTGGCAGGTCTGAGGAAACCTCATGACGAGTCATATTCTAAATCAGATTGT
The DNA here is from genome assembly GCA_963383655.1 of Bathymodiolus septemdierum. Taxonomy (NCBI): domain Eukaryota; kingdom Metazoa; phylum Mollusca; class Bivalvia; order Mytilida; family Modiolidae; genus Bathymodiolus; species Bathymodiolus septemdierum. Next base: position 59,960,996 of record OY726518.1, on the reverse strand, counting down.
GACTATCCATTATACAACAGTAGACACGTGTTTCTTAAATATTTTGTTTCTAAGCACCCTTTGCAAACGTTGTTTCGTAAATAATTTTTTTCTGAAGAACATCAGCTTAGACTAATGATGAGCATAGTTCAAGGTATATTTCTTGAACGTTTAATTTTATATTGGAATTAGCCAACAGCAAGATTTTATGTCTTTGACGAATTTAGCGTAATGCTCCATTTGAGAACGTGATGACGATCGGTGCCATATAGTTTGAATGTGAAACTCATGATTTAGTATACTATATTTTTAGCAGTATATAATTTAAAGATATCTATAGAAATTGTAATAAGAAAAAAATCTGAATGTGTCAATTTGTGGCGTTGACGAAGGCTTCATACCAATAATACAACAGAATAAATGACCACATCTGGTTATATTAAATAATTCCTAAGTATATAGTTTACTACCTACATCTTCTATAGGTGATAATCTACTTAATGTTGACTGGTCAGATATTGGATGACAAAATCTCTTAATCACAGTTATTTTCTATATTAAGATGATTTGCTTTCTTTATTAAGAATCTGTTGACTTTTAAGGAGGTAAATAAACAGATGCCGTGCGTGCTTTACATGTCTATTTCAAGAACTACTTTCAATATTCTGAAATAAAATCTACTTGGGATAAAATAGCTATATAAAGGTACATAAAGTCGCATTTACATTTTACCAAGAAGAGTTTCATATAATGAATGGTAATTAACTTCTTATGGTGCTAAATCACGATATTAAACCAACTGATGGTTTTAGGTAAATTTTTCGTTATCGTTAAGGTAAGGATATGCAGTTGTCTAAATCCACCTTCATTAACATTCAGTCAGTGTTTTGTTATTCGGGCGATCCTTAGTTTTATTGGCGGACAAAACCACCAACTTGAGGCATCTCACTGACAACCATTAATACATAACGTTCATTGGAGAACGCCTCGCTATGTGTGGGAATCAAACTCACAACGTTTAGCGGTGATATGCACTGGTTGCATGAATAGATAGAAATTCAAGCGCCATTCCATCATGACGATAACGGCCCGTGATAGTCGACATATGAGATTTACTTGTTAAAATGACGTGTTTGTATGATATATAATAGAACGCCGCAACCAGATGGTAGAGTTGGAACACTAGGGGTTACGATGCTACACAATCAATTGCTACTTTATATTCTCATGTTATTTGGACCAACGGTCGCAACACGATTTAGAAAAAGAGAATATATGCCACTCAATTATGAAATTTGGAGATAGAATAATTGTTCTAGCAAGTTTTTGGAGAACTTTTCTCACCTTTTTCGCAGCGAATGCAACTACATATCATTTTACCGACAATGCACATATCCATATATTGCGTTTATCCTGCAATGTCAAAATAAAATCAAAACAATAAAATGTAATGATGCACCGCCACTTTATATGTATCAGCACCAAAGCGCTACAATTGAAAACGTGTAGCATTAACATAGATATGAAAGCTATCCCCCCCCCCCCCCATATTTAAACTCTTACACCATAGACAGTTCACCGATACAGCAACTCAAATTCAAATAATGGCTGGCATCATTATAAGAAAATAAATGTGGAAAAGCGTTGTATATACTTTATTTGGATATATAGCTTTGTCACATAACCTTGAGGTGATGGTCACCGTCTCCACGGCCTAAGGAGAGCCGTCACCAGAAATGTAGTGTTGTTCATTCTATGTCTTTCTTACGGTGTTTGTCTTTCTTGTGTGTTTCTACCAAATATTGTTATTTTACTTTTTTTCTTAAGATAGTCACGGGAATACTATATAATTATAATTAACAAAGTAAACAAATCTAATTTCGTTTAATACAAAACAATATCAAATTGAATCCCTTAGTAATAGAGTTGACCTTGTATTATATTATCAGCATGCAATCAGTTAGATAGCTATGTCTTAATGGATAAACAATACGAGATAACCGGCATAATTAAAACAAAACAGAAAGTTAAACAGCGTTGTGTGACAGTGTCACCAATCAATATAAGAACAAGACAAAGACAGAAGCTGAAGGAAATCAAGATTCTGACTAGGAACGTGTACATGTTAAATCAGTTAATGAGATTACAAATTTCTCCTATTGATATATAGAATTGAAGTTATGTAATGGTTAGCATGCTCGTCTCACGTTAAGTAAATCGCGTGTGTGATCCCCGATCGGGTCAACACGAGGACTGTTAATTGATATTTGTTTCATCTCTACTACAGACGAATCATTAAGGAGTAAGCACGCACAGATTGCCTCGTGTTCTAGTGAAGCGACATGTCTACACGTGGACTGTTGTTTCTGAGTAAGCACAGATAGACTGGATCGTGTTCTAGTGAAACAACATGTCTACACGTGGACTGTTGTTTCTGAACAAGCACAGAAAGATTGGCTCCTGTTCTAGTGAAACAACATGTCTACCTGTGGACTGCTGTTTCTGAGTAAGCACAGACAGATTGGCTCGTGTTCTAGTGAAACAATATGTCTACCCGTGAACTGTTGTTTCTGAGCAAGCACAACTAGATCGGCTCGGGTTCTAGTGAAACGACATGTCTACCCGTGGACTGTTGTTTCTGAGTAACCACAGACAGGTTGCTCGTGTTCTAGTGAAACGACATGTCTACCTCTGGACTGTTGTTTCTGAGTAAGCACAGACAGGTTGTTCGTGTTCTTGTGAAACGACATATCTACCTGTGGACTGTTGTTTCTGAGTAAGAACAGACAGATTGGCTCGTGTTCTAGTGAAACGACATGTCTACACGTGGACTGTTGTTTCTGAGTAAGCACACAGATTGGCTCGTGTTCTAGTGAAACGACATGCCTACACGTGGACTGTTGTTTCTGAGTAAGCACACACAGATTGGCTCGTGTTCTAGTGAAACGACATGTCTACACGTGGACTGTTGTCTCTGAGTAAGCACAGACAGATTGGCTCGTGTTCTAATGAAACGACATGTCTTCCCGTGGACTGTTGTTTCTGGGTAAGCACAGACAGATTGGCTCGTGTTCTAGTGAAACGACATGTTTACCTGTGAACTGTTGTTTCTGTGTAAGCACAGACAGATTGGCTCGTGTTCTAGTTAAACGACATTTCCACCCGTGGACTGTTGTTTCTGAGTAAGCACAGACAGATTGGCTCGTGTTCTAGTGAAACGACATGTCTACACGTGGACTGTTGTTTCTGAGTAAACACAGACAGATTGGCTCGTGTTCTAGTGAAACGACATGTCTACCCGTTGACTTGTTTCTGAGTAAACACTCAGATTGGCTCGTGTTCTAGTGAAACGACATGTCTACCTGTGGACTGTTGTTTCTGAGCAAGCACAGCTATATTGGCTCGTGTTCTAGTGAAACGACATATCTACCCATGGACTGTTGTTTCTTAGTAAGCACAGACAGGTTGCTCGTGTTCTTGTGAAACGACATGTCTACCTGTGGACTGTTGTTTCTGAGTAAGAACAGACAGATTGGCTCGTGTTCTAGTGAAACGACATGTCTACACGTGGACTGTTGTTTCTGAGTAAGCACACAGATTGGCTCGTGTTCTAGTGAAGCGACATGTCTACACGTGAACTGTTGTTTCTGAGTAAGCACACACAGATTGGCTCGTGTTCTAGTGAAACGACATGTCTACACGTGGACTGTTGTTTCTGAGTAAGCACAGACAGATTGGCTCGTGTTCTAATGAAACGACATGTCTACCCGTGGACTGTTGTTTCTGAGTAAGCACAGACAGATTGGCTCGTGTTCTAGTGAAACGACATGTCTACCCGTGGACTGTTGTTTCTGAGTAAGAACAGACAGATTGGCTCGTGTTCTAGTGAAACGACATGTCTACACATGGACTGTTGTTTCTGAGTAAGCACACAGATTGGTTCGTGTTCTAGTGAAACGACATGTCTACACGTGAACTGTTGTTTCTGTGTAAGCACAGACAGATTGGCTCGTGTTCTAGTTAAACGACATTTCCACTCGTGGACTGTTGTTTCTGAGTAAGCACAGACAGATTGGCTCGTGTTCTAGTGAAACGACATGTCTACACGTGGACTGTTGTTTCTGAGTAAACACAGACAAATTGGCTCGTGTTCTAGTGAAACGACATGTCTACCCGTTGACTTGTTTCTGAGTAAACACTCAGATTGGCTCGTGTTCTAGTGAAACGACATGTCTACCTGTGGACTGTTGTTTCTGAGTAAGCACAGATATATTGGCTCGTGTTCTAGTGAAACGACATATCTACCCATGGACTGTTGTTTCTTAGTAAGCACAGACAGGTTGCTCGTGTTCTTGTGAAACGACATGTCTACCTGTGGACTGTTGTTTCTGAGTAAGCACACACATATTGGCTCGTGTTCTAGTGAAACGACATATCTACACGCGGACTGTTGTTTCTGAGTAAGCACAGACAGATTGGCTCGTGTTCTAATGAAACGACATGTCTACCCGTGGACTGTTGTTTCTGAGTAAGCACAGACAGATTGGCTCGTGTTCTAGTGAAACGACATGTCTACCTGTGAACTGTTGTTTCTGTGTAAGCACAGACAGATTGGCTCGTGTTCTAGTTAAACGACATTTCCACCCGTGGACTGTTGTTTCTGAGTAAGCACAGACAGATTGGTTCGTGTTCTAGTGAAACGACATGTCTACACGTGGAGTGTTGTTTCTGAGTAAACACAGACAGATTGGCTCGTGTTCTAGTGAAACGAAATGTCTACCCGTTGACTTGTTTCTGAGTAAACACTCAGATTGGCTCGTGTTCTAGTGAAACGACATGTCTACCTGTGGACTGTTGTTTCTGAGTAGGCACAGATATATTGGTTCGTGTTCTAGTGAAACGACATATCTACCCATGGACTGTTGTTTCTTAGTAAGCACAGACAGGTTGCTCGTGTTCTAGTTAAACGGCATGTCTACCTGTGGTCTGTTGTTTCTGAGTAAGCACAGAGAGATTGGTTCGTGTTCTAGTGAAACGACATGTCTACACGTGGACTGTTGTTTCTGAGTAAACACAGACAGATTGGCTCGTGTTCTAGTGAAACGACATGTCTACCCGTTGACTTGTTTCTGAGTAAACACTCAGATTGGCTCGTGTTCTAGTGAAACGACATGTCTACCTGTGGACTGTTGTTTCTGAGTAAGCACAGATATATTGGCTCGTGTTCTAGTGAAACGACATATCTACCCATGGACTGTTGTTTCTTAGTAAGCACAGACAGGTTGCTCGTGTTCTAGTTAAACGGCATGTCTACCTGTGGTCTGTTGTTTCTGAGTAAGCACAGAGAGATTGGCTCGTGTTCTAGTGAAACGACATGTCTACCTGTGGACTGTTGTTTCTGAGTAAGCACATATTGATTGGCTCGTGTTCTAGTGAAACGACATGTCTACCTGTGGACTGTTGTTTTGCAGTAAGCACAGAAAGATTTGCTCGTGTTCTAGTGAAACGACATGTCTACATGTGGACTGTTGTTTCTGAACAACCAAAGACAGATTGGCTCGTGTTCAAGTGAAACGACATGTCAACCCGTGGATTGTTGTTTCTGAGTAAGCACAGACAGGTTGCTCGTGTTCTAGTGAAACGACATCTCTACCCGTGGACTGTTGTTTCTGAATAAACACAGACAGATTGACTCGTGTTCTAGTGAAGCGACATGTCTACCCGTGGATTGTTGTTTCTGAGTAAGCACAGATAGATTGGCTCGTGTTCTACTGAAACGACATTTCTACACGTGGACTGTTGTTTCTGATTAAGGACATATAGATTGGTTCGTGTTCTAGTGAAACGACATGTCTACCCGTGGACTGTTGTTTCTGAGTAAGCACAGACAGATTGGTTCGTGTTTTAGTGAAACGACATGTCTACCCGTGGACTATTGTTTCTGAGTAAGCACTGACAGGTTGCTCGTGTTCTTGTGAAACGACATGTCTACCTGTGGACTGTTGTTTCTGAGTAAGCACACAGATTGGCTCGTGTTCTAGTGAAACGACATGTCTACGCGTGGACAGTTGTTTTTAAGTAAGCACAGACAGATTGGCTCGTGTTCTAGTGAAACGACATGTCTACACGTGGACTGTTGTTTCTGAGTAAACACAGACAGATTGGCTCGTGTTCTAGTGAAATGACATGTCTACCCGTTGACTTGGTTCTGAGTAAACACTCAGATTGGCTCGTGTTCTAGTGAAACGACATTTGTACCTGTGGACTGTTGTTTCTGAGTAAGCACAGATATATTGGCTCGTGTTATAGTGAAACGACATATCTACCCATGGAATGTTGTTTCTAAGTAAGCACAGACAGATTGGCTCGTGTTCTAGTGAAACGACATGTCTACACGTGGACTGTTGTTTCTGAGTAAACACAGACAGATTGGCTCGTGTTCTAGTGAAACGACATGTCTACCCGTTGACTTGTTTCTGAGTAAACACTCAGATTGGCTCGTGTTCTAGTGAAACGACATTTCTACCTGTGGACTGTTGTTTCTGAGTAAGCACAGATATATTGGATCGTGTTCTAGTGAAACGACATGTCTACACGTGGACTGTTGTTTCTGAGTAAGCACACATATTGGCTCGTGTTCTAGTGAAGCGACATGTCTACCCGTGGACTGTTGTTTCTGAGTAAGCACAGATAGACTGGATCGTGTTCTAGTGAAACGACATTTCTACACGTGGATTGTTGTTTCTGGGTAAGCACAGACAGATTGGCTCGTGTTCTAGTGAAACGATATGTCTACCCGTGAACTGTTGTTTCTGAGCAAGCACAAATAGATCGCCTCGGGTTCTAGTGAAACGACATGTCTACCCGTGGACTGTTGTTTCTGAGTAACCACAGACAGGTTGCTCGTGTTCTAGTGAAACGACATGTCTACCTCTGGACTGTTGTTTCTGAGTAAGCACAGACAGATTGGTTCGTGTTCTAGTGAAACGACATGTCTAACCGTGGACTGTTGTTTCTGAGTAAGCACAGACAGGTTGTTCGTGTTCTTGTGAAACGACATGTCTACCTGTGGACTGTTGTTTCTGAGTAAGCACAGACAGATTGGCTCGTGTTCTAGTGAAACGACATGTCTACACGTGGACTGTTGTTTTTGAGTAAGCACACAGATTGGCTCGTGTTCTAGTGAAGCGACATGTCTACACGTGGACTGTTGTTTCTGAGTAAGAACGCACAGATTGGTTCGTGTTCTAGTGAAACGACATGTCTACACGTGGAATGTTGTTTCTGAGTAAGCACAGACAGATTGGCTCGTGTTTTAGTGAAACGACATGTCTACCTGTGAACTGTTGTTTCTGAGTAAGCACAGACAGGTTGTTCGTGTTCTTGTGAAACGACATGTCTACCTGTGGACTGTTGTTTCTGAGTAAGAACAGACAGATTGGCTCGTGTTCTAGTGAAACGACATGTCTACACGTGGACTGTTGTTTCTGAGTAAGCACACAGATTGGCTCGTGTTCTAGTGAAACGACATGTCTACACGTGGACTGTTGTCTCTGAGTAAGCACAGACAGATTAGCTCGTGTTCTAATGAAACGACATGTCTACCCGTGGACTGTTGTTTCTGGGTAAGCACAGACAGATTGGCTCGTGTTCTAGTGAAACGACATGTCTACCTGTGAACTGTTGTTTCTGTGTAAGCACAGACAGATTGGCTCGTGTTCTAGTTAAGCGACATTTCCACCCGTGGACTGTTGTTTCTGAGTAAGCACAGACAGATTGGCTCGTGTTCTAGTGAAACGACATGTCTACACGTGGACTGTTGTTTCTGAGTAAACACAGACAGATTGGCTCGTGTTCTAGTGAAACGACATGTCTACCCGTTGACTTGTTTCTGAGTAAACACTCAGATTGGCTCGTGTTCTAGTGAAACGACATGTCTACCTGTGGACTGTTGTTTCTGAGCAAGCACAGCTATATTGGCTCGTGTTCTAGTGAAACGACATATCTACCCATGGACTGTTGTTTCTTAGTAAGCACAGACAGGTTGCTCGTGTTCTTGTGAAACGACATGTCTACCTGTGGACTGTTGTTTCTGAGTAAGAACAGACAGATTGGCTCGTGTTCTAGTGAAACGACATGTCTACACGTGGACTGTTGTTTCTGAGTAAGCACACAGATTGGCTCGTGTTCTAGTGAAGCGACATGTCTACACGTGGACTGTTGTTTCTGAGTAAGCACACACAGATTGGCTCGTGTTCTAGTGAAACGACATGTCTACACGTGGACTGTTGTTTCTGAGTAAGCACAGACAGATTGGCTCGTGTTCTAATGAAACGACATGTCTACCCGTGGACTGTTGTTTCTGAGTAAGCACATACAGATTGGCTCGTGTTCTAGTGAAACGACATGTCTACCTGTGGACTGTTGTTTCTGAGTAAGAACAGACAGGTTGTTCGTGTTCTTGTGAAACGACATGTCTACCCGTGGACTGTTGTTTCTGAGTAAGAACAGACAGACTGGCTCGTGTTCTAGTGAAACGACATGTCTACACATGGACTGTTGTTTCTGAGTAAGCACACAGATTGGTTCGTGTTCTAGTGAAACGACATGTCTACTTGTGGACTGTTGTTTCTGAGTAAGCACAGACAGATTGGCTCGTGTTCTAATGAAACGACATGTCTACCCGTGGACTGTTGTTTCTGAGTAAGCACAGACATATTGGCTCGTGTTCTAGTGAAACGACATGTCTACCTGTGAACTGTTGTTTCTGTGTAAGCACAGACAGATTGGCTCGTGTTCTAGTTAAACGACATTTCCACTCGTGGACTGTTGTTTCTGAGTAAGCACAGACAGATTGGCTCGTGTTCTAGTGAAACGACATGTCTACACGTGGACTGTTGTTTCTGAGTAAACACAGACAGATTGGCTCGTGTTCTAGTGAAACGACATGTCTACCCGTTGACTTGTTTCTGAGTAAACATTCAGATTGGCTCGTGTTCTAGTGAAACGACATGTCTACCTGTGGACTGTTGTTTCTGAGTAAGCACAGATATATTGGCTCGTGTTTTAGTGAAACGACATATCTACCCATGGACTGTTGTTTCTTAGTAAACACAGACAGGTTGCTCGTGTTCTTGTGAAACGACATGTCTACCTGTGGACTGTTGTTTCTGAGTAAGAACAGACAGATTGGCTCGTGTTCTAGAGAAACGACATGTCTACACGTGGACTGTTGTTTCTGAGTAAGCACACACAGATTGGCTCGTGTTCTAGTGAAACGACATATCTACACGTGGACTGTTGTTTCTGAGTAAGCACAGACAGATTGGCTCGTGTTCTAATGAAACGACATGTCTACCCGTGGACTGTTGTTTCTGAGTAAGCACAGACAGATTGGCTCGTGTTCTAGTGAAACGACATGTCTACCTGTGAACTGTTGTTTCTGTGTAAGCACAGACAGATTGGCTCGTGTTCTAGTTAAACGACATTTCCACCCGTGAACTGTTGTTTCTGAGTAAGCACAGACAGATTGGCTCGTGTTCTAGTGAAACGACATGTCTACACGTGGACTGTTGTTTCTGAGTAAACACAGACAGATTGGCTCGTGTTCTAGTGAAACGACATGTCTACCCGTTGACTTGTTTCTGAGTAAACACTCAGATTGGCTCCTGTTCTAGTGAAACGACATGTCTACCTGTGGACTGTTGTTTCTGAGTAAGCACAGATATATTGGCTCGTGTTCTAGTGAAACGACATATCTACCCATGGACTGTTGTTTCTTAGTAAGCACAGACAGGTTGCTCGTGTTCTAGTTAAACGGCATGTCTACCTGTGGTCTGTTGTTTCTGAGTAAGCACAGAGAGATTGGCTCGTGTTCTAGTGAAACGACATGTCTACCTGTGGACTGTTGTTTCTGAGTAAGCACATATTGATTGGCTCGTGTTCTAGTGAAACGACATGTCTACCTGTGGACTGTTGTTTTGCAGTAATCACAGAAAGATTGGCTCGTGTTCTAGTGAAACGACATGTCTACATGTGGACTGTTGTTTCTGAACAACCAAAGACAGATTGGCTCGTGTTCAAGTGAAACGACATGTCAACCCGTGGATTGTTGTTTCTGAGTAACCACAGACAGGTTGCTCGTGTTCTAGTGAAACGACATCTCTACCCGTGGACTGTTGTTTCTGAATAAACACAGACAGATTGACTCGTGTTCTAGTGAAGCGACATGTCTACCCGTGGATTGTTGTTTCTGAGTAAGCACAGATAGATTGGCTCGTGTTCTACTGAAACGACATTTCTACACGTGGACTGTTGTTTCTGATTAAGGACATATAGATTGGTTCGTGTTCTAGTGAAACGACATGTCTACCCGTGGACTGTTGTTTCTGAGTAAGCACAGACAGATTGGTTCGTGTTTTAGTGAAACGACATGTCTACCCGTGGACTATTGTTTCTGAGTAAGCACTGACAGGTTGCTCGTGTTCTTGTGAAACGACATGTCTACCTGTGGACTGTTGTTTCTGAGTAAGCACACAGATTGGCTCGTGTTCTACTGAAACGACATGTCTACGCGTGGACAGTTGTTTTTAAGTAAGCACAGACAGATTGGCTCGTGTTCTAGTGAAACGACATGTCTACACGTGGACTGTTTTTTCTGAGTAAATACAGACAGATTGGCTCGTGTTCTAGTGAAACGACATGTCTACCCGTTGACTTGTTTCTGAGTAAACACTCAGATTGGCTCGTGTTCTAGTGAAACGACATTTGTACCTGTGGACTGTTGTTTCTGAGTAAGCACAGATATATTGCCTCGAGTTATAGTGAAACGACATATCTACCCATGGAATGTTGTTTCTAAGTAAGCACAGACAGATTGGCTCGTGTTCTAGTGAAACGACATGTCTACACGTGGACTGTTGTTTCTGAGTAAACACAGACAGATTGGCTCGTGTTCTAGTGAAACGACATGTCTACCCGTTGACTTGTTTCTGAGTAAACACTCAGATTGGCTCGTGTTCTAGTGAAACGACATTTCTACCTGTGGACTGTTGTTTCTGAGTAAGCACAGATATATTGGATCGTGTTCTAGTGAAACGACATGTCTACACGTGGACTGTTGTTTCTGAGTAAGCACACAGATTGGCTCGTGTTCTAGTGAAGCGACATGTCTACCCGTGGACTGTTGTTTCTGAGTAAGCACAGATAGACTGGATCGTGTTCTAGTGAAACGACATTTCTACACGTGGATTGTTGTTTCTGGGTAAGCACAGACAGATTGGCTCGTGTTCTAGTGAAGCGATATGTCTACCCGTGAACTGTTGTTTCTGAGCAAGCACAAATAGATCGCCTCGTGTTCTAGTGAAACGACATGTCTACCTCTGGACTGTTGTTTCTGAGTAAGCACAGACAGATTGGTTCGTGTTCTAGTGAAACGACATGTCTAACCGTGGACTGTTGTTTCCGAGTAAGCACAGACAGGTTGTTCGTGTTCTTGTGAAACGACATGTCTACCTGTGGACTGTTGTTTCTGAGTAAGCACAGACAGATTGGCTCGTGCTCTAGTGAAACGACATGTCTACACGTGGACTTTTGTTTCTGAGTAAGCACACATATTAGCTCGTGTTCTAGTGAAGCGACATGTCTACACGTGGACTGTTGTTTCTGAGTAAGCACGCACAGATTGGTTCGTGTTCTAGTGAAACGAAATGTCTACACGTGGACTGTTGTTTCTGAGTAAGCACAGACAGATTGGCTCGTGTTTTAGTGAAACGACATGTCTACCTGTGAACTGTTGTTTCTGAGTAAGCACAGACAGGTTGTTCGTGTTCTTGTGAAACGACATGTCTACCTGTGGACTTTTGTTTCTGAGTAAGCACAGACAGATTGGCTCGTGTTCTAGTGAAACAACATGTCTACACGTGGACTGTTGTTTCTGAGTAAGCACACAGATTAGCTCGTGTTCTAGTGAAGCGACATGTCTACACGTGGACTGTTGTTTCTGAGTAAGCACGCACAGATTGGTTCGTGTTCTAGTGAAACGACATGTCTACACGTGGACTGTTGTTTCTGAGTAAGCACACACAGATTGGCTCGTGTTCTAGTGAAACGACACGTCTACACGTGGACTGTTGTCTCTGAGTAAGCACAGACAGATTGGCTCGTGTTCAAATGAAACGACATGTCTACCCGTGGACTGTTGTTTCTGAGTAAGCACAGACAGATTGGCTCGTGTTCTAGTGAAACGACATGTCTACCTGTGAACTGTTGTTTCTGTGTAAGCACAGACAGATTGGCTCGTGTTCTAGTTAAACGACATTTCCACCCGTGGACTGTTGTTTCTGAGTAAGCACAGACAGATTGGCTCGTGTTCTAGTGAAACGACATGTCTACACGTGGACTGTTGTTTCTGAGTAAACACAGACAGATCGGCTCGTGTTCTAGTGAAACGACATGTCTACTCGTTGACTTGTTTCTGAGTAAACACTCAGATTGGCTCTTGTTCTAGTGAAACGACATGTCTACTTGTGGACTGTTGTTTCTGAGTAAGCACAGATATATTGGCTCGTGTTCTAGTGAAACGACATATCTATCCATGGATTGTTGTTTCTTAGTAAGCACAGACAGGTTGCTCGTGTTCTAGTTAAACGACATGTCTACCTGTGGTTTGTTGTTTCTGAGTAAGCACAGACAGATTGGCTCGTGTTCTAGTGAAACGAAATGTCTACCTGTGGACTGTTGTTTCTGAGTAAGCACATATTGATTGGCTCGTGTTCTAGTGAAACGACATGTCTACCTGTGTACTGTTGTTTCGCAGTAAGCACAGAAAGATTGGCTCGTGTTCTAGTGAAACGATATGTCTACATGTGGACTGTTGTTTCTGAACAATCAAAGACAGATTGGCTCGTGTTAAAGTGAAACGACATGTCAACCCGTGGATTGTTGTTTCTGAGTAAGCACAGACAGGTTGCTCGTGTTCTAGTGAAACGACATCTCTACCCGTGGACTGTTGTTTCTGAGTAAACACAGACAGATTGACTCATGTTCTAGTGAAGCGACATGTCTACCCGTGGACTGTTGTTTCTGAGTAAGCACAGATAGATTGGCTCGTGTTCTAGTGAAACGACATTTCTACACGTGGACTGTTGTTTCTGAGTAAGCACATATAGATTGGTTCGTGTTCTAGTGAAACGACATGTCTACACGTGGACTGTTGTTTCTGAACAAACACAGAAAAATTGGCTACTGTTCTAGTGAAACGACATGTCTACCTGTGGACTGTTGTTTCTGAGTAAGCACAGACAGATTGGTTCGTGTTTTAGTGAAACGACATGTCTACCCGTGGACTATTGTTTCTGAGTAAGCACTGACAGGTTGTTCGTGTTCTTGTGAAACGACATGTCTACCTGTGGACTGTTGTTTCTGAGTAAGCACACATATTGGCTCGTGTTCTAGTGAAACGACATGTCTACGCGTGGACTGTTGTTTCTAAGTAAGCACAGACAGATTGGCTCGTGTTCTAGTGAAACGACATGTGTACACGTGGACTATTGTTTCTGAGTAAACACAGACAGATTGGCTCGTGTTCTAGTGAAACGACATGTCTACCCGTTGACTTGTTTCTGAGTAAACACTAAGATTGGCTCGTCTTCTAGTGAAGCGACATTTCTACCTGTGGACTGTTGTTTCTGAGTAAGCACAGATATATTGGCTCGTGTTCTAGTGAAACGACATATCTACCCATGGAATGTTGTTTCTGAGTAAGCACAGAGATTGGCTCGTGTTCTAGTGAAGCGACATGTCTACCCGTGGACTGTTGTTTCTGAGTAAGCACATATAGATTGGCTCGTGTTCTAGTGAAGCGACATGTCTACCTGTGGACTGTTGTTTCGCAGTAAGCACAGAAAGATTGGCTCGTGTTCTAGTGAAACGACATGTCTACATGTGGACTGTTGTTTCTGAAAAACCACAGACAGATTGGTTCGTGTTCAAGTGAAGCGACATGTCAACCCGTGGACTGTTGTTTCTGAGTAAGCACAGACAGGTTGCTCGTGTTCTAGTGAAACGACATCTCTACCCGTGGACTGTTGTTTCTGAATAAACACAGACAGATTGACTCGTGTTCTAGTGAAACGACATGTCTACCCGTGGACTGTTGTTTCTGAGAAAGCACAGATAGATTAGCTCGTGTTCTAGTGAAGCGACATTTCTACACGTGGACTGTTGTTTTTGAGTAAGTACAAATAGATTGGCTCATGTTCTAGTGAAACGACATGTCTACCCGTGGACTGTTGTTTCTGAACAAGCACAGAAAGATTGGGTCCTGCTCTAGTGAAACGACATGTCTACCTGTGGACTGGTGTTTCTGAGTAGGCACAGACAAATTGGCTGGTGTTCTTGTGAAACGATATGTCTACCCGTGAACTGTTGTTTCGGAGCAAGCACAGATAGATCGGCTCGTGATCTAGTGAAACGACATGTCTAGCAGTGGACTGTTGTTTCTGAGTAAGCACAGAGAGGTTGCTCGTGTTCTAGTGAAACGACATGTCTACCCGTGGACTGTTGTTTCTGAGTAAGCACAGAACAGATTGGCTCGTGTTCTAGTTAAACGACATGTCTACCTCTGGACTCTTGTTTCTGAGTAAGCAGTAGCACAGACAGATTGACTCGTGTTCTAGTGAAGCGACATGTCTACCTGTGGACTGTTGTTTCTGAGTAAGCACAGAACAGATTGGCTCGTGTTCTAGTTAAACGACATGTCTACCTCTGGACTCTTGTTTCTGAGTAAGCAGTAGCACAGAGAGATTGACTCGTGTTCTAGTGAAACGACATATCTACCCGTGGACTGTTGTTTCTGAGTAAGCACAGAACAGATTGGCTCGTGTTCTAGTGAAACGACATGTCTACCTGTGTACTGTTGTTTCGCAGTAAGCACAGAAAGATTGGCTCGTGTTCTAGTGAAACGATATGTCTACATGTGGACTGTTGTTTCTGAACAATCAAAGACAGATTGGCTCGTGTTAAAGTGAAACGACATGTCAACCCGTGGATTGTTGTTTCTGAGTAAGCACAGACAGGTTGCTCGTGTTCTAGTGAAACGACATCTCTACCCGTGGACTGTTGTTTCTGAGTAAACACAGACAGATTGACTCATGTTCTAGTGAAGCGACATGTCTACCCGTGGACTGTTGTTTCTGAGTAAGCACAGATAGATTGGCTCGTGTTCTAGTGAAACGACATTTCTACACGTGGACTGTTGTTTCTGAGTAAGCACATATAGATTGGTTCGTGTTCTAGTGAAACGACATGTCTACACGTGGACTGTTGTTTCTGAACAAACACAGAAAGATTGGCTACTGTTCTAGTGAAACGACATGTCTACCTGTGGACTGTTGTTTCTGAGTAAGCACAGACAGATTGGTTCGTGTTTTAGTGAAACGACATGTCTACCCGTGGACTATTGTTTCTGAGTAAGCACTGACAGGTTGTTCGTGTTCTTGTGAAACGACATGTCTACCTGTGGACTGTTGTTTCTGAGTAAGCACACATATTGGCTCGTGTTCTAGTGAAACGACATGTCTACGCGTGGACTGTTGTTTCTAAGTAAGCACAGACAGATTGGCTCGTGTTCTAGTGAAACGACATGTGTACACGTGGACTATTGTTTCTGAGTAAACACAGACAGATTGGCTCGTGTTCTAGTGAAACGACATGTCTACCCGTTGACTTGTTTCTGAGTAAACACTAAGATTGGCTCGTCTTCTAGTGAAGCGACATTTCTACCTGTGGACTGTTGTTTCTGAGTAAGCACAGATATATTGGCTCGTGTTCTAGTGAAACGACATATCTACCCATGGAATGTTGTTTCTGAGTAAGCACAGAGATTGGCTCGTGTTCTAGTGAAGCGACATGTCTACCCGTGGACTGTTGTTTCTGAGTAAGCACATATAGATTGGCTCGTGTTCTAGTGAAGCGACATGTCTACCTGTGGACTGTTGTTTCGCAGTAAGCACAGAAAGATTGGCTCGTGTTCTAGTGAAACGACATGTCTACATGTGGACTGTTGTTTCTGAAAAACCACAGACAGATTGGTTCGTGTTCAAGTGAAGCGACATGGCAACCCGTGGACTGTTGTTTCTGAGTAAGCACAGACAGGTTGCTCGTGTTCTAGTGAAACGACATCTCTACCCGTGGACTGTTGTTTCTGAATAAACACAGACAGATTGACTCGTGTTCTAGTGAAACGACATGTCTACCCGTGGACTGTTGTTTCTGAGAAAGCACAGATATATTGGCTCGTGTTCTAGTGAAACGACATATCTACCCATGGAATGTTGTTTCTGAGTAAGCACAGAGATTGGCTCGTGTTCTAGTGAAGCGACATGTCTACCCGTGGACTGTTGTTTCTGAGTAAGCACATATAGATTGGCTCGTGTTCTAGTGAAGCGACATGTCTACCTGTGGACTGTTGTTTCGCAGTAAGCACAGAAAGATTGGCTCGTGTTCTAGTGAAACGACATGTCTACATGTGGACTGTTGTTTCTGAAAAACCACAGACAGATTGGTTCGTGTTCAAGTGAAGCGACATGTCAACCCGTGGACTGTTGTTTCTGAGTAAGCACAGACAGGTTGCTCGTGTTCTAGTGAAACGACATCTCTACCCGTGGACTGTTGTTTCTGAATAAACAAAGACAGATTGACTCGTGTTCTAGTGAAACGACATGTCTACCCGTGGACTGTTGTTTCTGAGAAAGCACAGATAGATTAGCTCGTGTTCTAGTGAAGCGACATTTCTACACGTGGACTGTTGTTTTTGAGTAAGTACAAATAGATTGGCTCATGTTCTAGTGAAACGACATGTCTACCCGTGGACTGTTGTTTCTGAACAAGCACAGAAAGATTGGGTCCTGCTCTAGTGAAACGACATGTCTACCTGTGGACTGGTGTTTCTGAGTAGGCACAGACAAATTGGCTGGTGTTCTTGTGAAACGATATGTCTACCCGTGAACTGTTGTTTCGGAGCAAGCACAGATAGATCGGCTCGTGATCTAGTGAAACGACATGTCTAGCAGTGGACTGTTGTTTCTGAGTAAGCACAGAGAGGTTGCTCGTGTTCTAGTGAAACGACATGTCTACCCGTGGACTGTTGTTTCTGAGTAAGCACAGAACAGATTGGCTCGTGTTCTAGTTAAACGACATGTCTACCTCTGGACTCTTGTTTCTGAGTAAGCAGTAGCACAGACAGATTGACTCGTGTTCTAGTGAAGCGACATGTCTACCTGTGGACTGTTGTTTCTGAGTAAGCACAGAACAGATTGGCTCGTGTTCTAGTTAAACGACATGTCTACCTCTGGACTCTTGTTTCTGAGTAAGCAGTAGCACAGACAGATTGACTCGTGTTCTAGTGAAACGACATGTCTACACATGGACTGTTGTTTCTGAGTAAATACAGACAGATTGGCTCGTGTTCTAGTGAAACGACATGTCTACCCGTTGACTTGTTTCTGAGTAAACACTCAGATTGGCTCGTGTTCTAGTGAAACGACAATTCTACCTGTGGACTGTTGTTTCTGAGTAAGCATAGATAGATTGGTTCGTGTTCTAGTGAAACGACATGTCTACCTGTGGACTGTTGTTTCGCAGTAAGCACAGAAATATTGGCTCGTGTTCTAGTGAAACGACATGTCTACCTGTGGACTGTTCTTTCTGAGTAAGCACAGATAGATTGGCTCGTGTTCTAGTTAACCGACATGTCTACCTGTGGACTGTTGTTTCTGAGTAAGCACATATAGATTGGCTCGTGTTCTAGTGAAACGACATGTCTACACGTGGACTGTTGTTTCGCAGTAAGCACAGAAAGATTGGCTCGTGTTCTGGTGAAACGACATGTCTACCTGTGGACTGTTGTTTCTGAGTAAGCACAGATAGATTGGCTCGTGTTCTAGTTAAACGACATGTCTACCTGTGGACTTGTTTCGCAGTAAGCACAGAAAGATTGGCTCGTGTTCTAGTGAAACGACATGTCTACCTGTGGACTGTTGTTTCTGAGTAAGCACATATAGATTGGCTCGTGTTCTAGTGAAACGACATTTCTACCTGTGGACTGTTGTTTCTGAGTAAGCACAGAAATATTGGCTCGTGTTCTATTGCAACGACATGTCTACCTGTGGACTGTTGTTTCTGAGTAAGCACAGATAGATTGGCTCGTGTTCTAGTTAAACGACATGTCTACCTGTGGACTATTGTTTCTGAGTAAGCACATATAGATTGGCTCGTGTTCTAGTGAAACGACATGTTTGCCTGTGGACTGTTGTTTCGCAGTAAGCACAGAAAGATTGGCTCGTGTTCTAGTGAAACGACATGTCTACCTGTGGACTGTTGTTTCTGAGTAATCACAGACAGATTGGCTCGTGTTCTAGTTAAGCGACATGTCTACCAGTGGACAGTTGTTTCTGAGTAAGCACAGACAGATTGACTCGTGTTCTAGTGAAGCGACATGTCTACCTGTGGACTGTTGTTTCTGTGAGGTAGTACTGTTTATAAGTGTTGGCATAGTGCAACGTAGATCTCATCATTTCAACAAAAAAGGTAACTTGTACTCGCCATGATATAGCTGATATAAACATTACTTAGAGCTCAACACCAACCACTTACTTAAAATTACCAACACACACCCGAGTTAGCTCGAACAATCACCATGCTAGTTACAGAAAAAATAAGACCACTGTAAGTAAACATGGATATTGAAATACCAGAACTATCTGATGTTTATAGTAAATTGACTCCTAGGTAAGAATACATAATCCGTAACACATTTTGTGTGGTGATCTTACCTTTTGGTAGACATTACATGTAAATATCGTCAAGATGTAAGAGTATCGATTTTGTCTCTTTTTAAAATGTTGATAGTTGCTTTTGGAATTGTTCCGACAGTATGTGACTTTTGGAATTGTTCCGACAGTATGTGAATTTTGGAATTGTTCCGACCGTATGTAACTTTTGTTTTTCATTTTATTTCTGGTAATATATTACTTACTTTGTGTCACAAAAAAGATAGCGTCAACGACCTATGTATGAAATATTGGAGCCATCACTTAATATATTAATTAGTAAATATGTCTCTGCACGACGGATGTAATACAGGAGTAATTTCATAAACCTTTTGTTATTAAAGAGTATTTGTCAGTATCTTTCTGTAAATATTTGTTTTCTGAATAATAACACTTTAATATTCTTGTATCTCTCTCAGTCGTGAACGAAATGCCAACTTTTATTGCATTTTGTTATTTGAGAATTAGTATTTTTTTATTTTCAATAACCACATATTTATGAAATTGGAGGATTATGAAAGCAAGTACGTCATGCCTACATAAGTAGAATCGTACATCTGAATATATTTGCTTAGGAAAACATCTATTTTAAAATATTTAATTTACACGTTTATTCTTATTTTGTGCTCAAGTTGAAAATAACAATGACCACCGCCTGACAGTGCTAAATTAAGAATAAAATGTTCTGATCAACAATATTTCTCAGCAACCAAAACATATTATTAAAACCAGAAATTATTAACAAGATCTGTTGTAAATTGCCTAAGCAGCAAATGTCAGTCAATAATAAAAACTTGTTGAGTTTTATACAGAGATAATCAAGTAAGAATGACCTTGATTATGTTTGATGGGCTCATCATATGCTTCCATCTTTCATCTTTCTCAACTTATCAGCCTGATTGAATTTACTTACTCTCCATTTAGTCAGAAGGTTGTAATTTCCTGTTGTTTCTCAGAGAAACAATAGATGTTGATTGATTACTGTATCGCCTGTTGTCTTTTTGGTCAGCCATATTTATACCTAATGTACATTATGATACAGGCTGAGAAACGTAACAATTGTAGGGTCATGAAAACCACTTCTGTTGATATAGTTTGATTAAGAGTAAAGATGATTGTCCATTCGTTTTCGGGCTGAAATATGTGAATCTTTTATGTTGAGACGGAACGAAAGTGACAGGAGAGGGACGATTAATCAATGGTAGCACTGTTTACAGTCTATATTGGTAATATGAAATCCAACTGTCAGGAAAAACAAAATGTCAGATCTTAAATTGTTTTCAACCCGCTCTTAAATTATCCATTACTGGATAGATGGTGACGTTTCTTACGAGATTTAATTATAGAGTTACAATAAAAATGTCAGCTTTGGGAATTAAATAGCAATTGCTTTTTGTAGACCGTTTCTTTGCTATATCTTTTAGAAAGTGATAGAATTGTATGGATAAGAATTACAAAGAAGATGGAATTAGCCCACTTTTGTGGTTCCATCTGGTCACCAAATAATATACAGCAGTATTATCTACCAAAAGAAGATGGAATTAGCCCACATGTGTTGTTCCATCTGGTCCCTAAATAACATAGAGCAGTATTATCTACCAAAATAAGATGGAATTAGCCCACATTTGTTGTTCCATCTGGTCCCTAAATAATATACAGCAGTATTATCCACCAAAAGAAGATAGAATTAGCCAACATTTGTTGTTCCATCTGGTCCCTAAATAATATACAGCAGTAATATCCACCAAAAGAAGATGGAATTAGCCCACATTTGTTGTGCCATCTGATCCCTAAATAACATAGAGCAGTATTATCTACCAAAAAAAGATGGAATTAGCCCACATTTGTTGTTCCATCTGGTCTCTAAATAACATAGAGCAGTATTGTCCACCAAAAGAAGATGGAATTAACCCACATTTGTTGCTCCATCTGGTCCCTAAATAATATAGAGCAGTATTATCTACAAAAAGAAGATGGAATTAGCCCACATTTGTTGTTCCATCTGGTCCTTAAATAACATAGAGCAGTATTGTCCACCAAAAGAAGATGGAATTAGCCCACATTTGTGGTTCCATCTGGTCCCTCAATAACATAGAGCAGTATTGTCCACCAAAAGAAGATGGAATTAGCCCACATTTGTTGTTCCATCTGGTCCCTAAATAATATAGAGCAGTATTGTCCACCAAAAGAAGATGGAATTAGCCCACATTTGTAGTTCCATCTGGTCATTAAATAATATAGAGCAGTATTGTCCACCAAAGAAGATGGAATTAGCCCACATTTGTGGTTCCATCTGGTCCCTAAATAATATAGAGCAGTATTGTCCACCAAAAGAAGATGGAATTAGCCCACATTTGTTGTTCCATCTGGTCACTAAATAACATAGAGCAGTATTATATACCAAAAGAAGATTCCATTAGCCCATCATTTGTTGTTCCATCTGGTCCCTAAATAATATACAGCAGTATTATCCACCAAAAGAAGATGGAATTAGCCCACATTTGTTGTTCCATCTGGTCCCTAAATAACATAGAGCAGTATTGTCCACCAAAAGAAGATGGAATTAGCCCACATTTGTTGTTCATCTGGTCCCTAAATAACATACAGCAGTATTATCTACCAAAAGAAGATGGAATTAGCCCACATTTGTTGTTCCATCTGGTCCCTAAATAATATACAGCAGTATTATCCACCAAAAGAAGATGGAATTAGCCCACATTTGTTGTTCTATTTGGTCCCTAAATAATATACAGCAGTATTATCCACCAAAAGAAGATGGAATTAGCCCACATTTGTTGTTCCATCTGGTCTCTAAATAACATAGAGCAGTATTATCTACCAAAAGAAGATGGAATTAGCCCACATTTGTTATTCCATCTGGTCCTTAAATAATATACAGCAGTATTGTCCACCAAAAGAAGATGGAATTAGCCCACATTTGTTGTTCCATCTGGTCCCTAAATAACATAAAGCAGTATTATCTACCAAAAGAAGATGGAATTATCTCACATTTGTGGTTCCATCTGGTACCTAATTAATATACAGCAGTATTATCCACCAAAAGAAGATTGAATTAGCCCACATTTGTGGTTCCATCTGGTTCCTAAATAACATAGAGCAGTATTATCTACCAAAAGAAGATGGAATTGGCCCATATTTGTGGTTCCATCTGGTCCCTAAATAATATAGAGCAGTATTGTCCACCAAAAGAAGATGGAATTAGCCCACATTTGTTGTTCCATCTGGTCCCTTAATAACATAGAGCAGTATTGTCCACCAAAAGAAGATGGAATTAGCCCACATTTGTTGTTCCATCTGGTCCCTAAATAACATAGAGCAGTATTGTCCACCAAAAGAAGATGGAAATAGCCCACATTTGTTGTTCCATCTGGTCCCTAAATAATATACAGCAGTATTATCCACCAAAAGAAGATGGAATTAGCCCACATTTGTTGTTCCATCTGGTCTCTAAATAACATAGAGCAGTATTATCTACCAAAAAAAGATGGAATTAGCCCACATTTGTTGTTCCATCTGGTCCCTAATTAACATAGAGCAGTATTGTCCACCAAAAGAAGATGGAATTAGCTCACATTTGTGGTTCCATCTGGTACCTAATTAATATACAGCAGTATTATCCACCAAAAGAAGATGGAATTAGCCCACATTTGTGGTTCCATCTGGTTCCTAAATAATATACAGCAGTAATATCCACCAAAAGAAGATGGAATTAGCCCACATTTGTTGTTCCATCTCGTCTCTAAATAACATAGAGCAGTATTATCTACCAAAAGAAGATGGAATTAGCCCACATGTGTTGTTCCATCTGGTCCCTAAATAATATAGAGCAGTATTGTCCACCAAAATAAGATGGAATTAGCCCACATTTGTTGTTCCATCTGGTCCCTAAATAATAAAGAGCAGTATTGTCCACCAAAAGAAGATGGAATTAGCCCACATTTGTTGTTCCATCTGGTCACTAAATAACATAGAGCAGTATTATCTACCAAAAGAAGATGGAATTAGCCCACATTTGTTGTTCCATCTGGTCCCTAAATAACATAGAGCAATATTATCCACCAAAAGAAGATGGAATTAGCCCACATTTGTTGTTCCATCTGGTCATTAAATAATATAGAGCAGTATCGTCCACCAAAGAAGATGGAATTAGCCCACATTTGTGGTTCCATCTGGTCCCTAAATAATATAGAGCAGTATTGTCCACCAAAAGAAGATAGAATTAGCCCACATTAGTTGTTCCATCTGGTCCCTAAATAACATAGAGCAGTATTATATACCAAAAGAAGATTCCATTAGCCCATCATTTGTTGTTCCATCTGGTCCCTAAATAATATACAGCAGTATTATCCACCAAAAGAAGATGGAATTAGCCCACATTTGTTGTTCCATCTCGTCCCTAAATAACATAGAGCAGTATTGTCCACCAAAAGAAGATGGAATTAGCCCACATTTGTTGTTCCATCTGGTCCCTAAATAACATACAGCAGTATTATCTACCAAAAGAAGATGGAATTAGCCCACATTTGTTGTTCCATCTGGTCCCTAAATAATATACAGCAGTAGTATCCACCAAAAGAAGATGGAATTAGCCCACATTTGTTGTTCCATCTGGTCCCTAAATAACATAGAGCAGTATTATATACCGAAAGAAGATGGAATTAGCCCACATTTGTTGTTCCATCTGGTTCCTAAATAATATACAGCAGTATTATCCACCAAAAGAAGATGGAATTAGCCCACATTTGTTGTTCCATCTGGTCTCTAAATAACATAGAGCAGTATTATCTACCAAAAGAAGATGGAATTAGCCCACATTTGTGGTTCCATCTGGTCCCTAAATAATATACAGCAGTATTATCCACCAAAAGAAGATGGAATTAGCCCACATTTGTTGTTCCATCTGGTCCCTAAATAACATAGAGCAGCATTATCCACCAAAAGAAGATGGAATTAGCCCACATTTGTTGTTCCATCTGGTTTCTAAATAACATAGAGCAGTATTATCTACCAAAAGAAGATGGAATTGGCCCATATTTGTGGTTCCATCTGATCCCTAAATAATATAGAGCAGTATTGTCCACCAAAAGAAGATGGAATTAGCCCACATTTGTTGTTCCATCTGGTCCCTAAATAACATAGAGCAGTATTGTCCACCAAAAGAAGATGGAATTAGCCCACATTTGTTGTTCCATCTGGTCCCTAAATAACATAGAGCAGTATTGTCCACCAAAAGAAGATGCAAATAGCCCACATTTGTTGTTCCATCTGGTCCCTAAATAATATACAGCAGTATTATCCACCAAAAGAAGATGGAATTAGCCCACATTTGTTGTTCCATCTGGTCTCTAAATAACATAGAGCAGTATTATCTAACAAAAAAAGATGGAATTAGCCCACATTTGTTGTTCCATCTGGTCCCTAAATAACATAGAGCAGTATTGTCCACCAAAAGAAGATGGAATTAGCTCACATTTGTGGTTCCATCTGGTACCTAATTAATATACAGCAGTATTATCCACCAAAAGAAGATGGAATTAGCCCACATTTGTTGTTCCATCTGGTCCCTAAATAATATAGAGCAATATTGTCCACCAAAATAAGATGGAATTAGCTCACATTTGTTGTTCCATCTGGTCCCTAAATAATAAAGAGCAGTATTGTCCACCAAAAGAAGATGGAATTAGCCCACATTTGTTGTTCCATCTGGTCACTAAATAACATAGAGCAGTATTATCTACCAAAAGAAGATGGAATTAGCCCACATTTGTTGTTCCATCTGGTCCCTAAATAACATAGAGCAATATTATCCACCAAAAGAAGATGGAATTAGCCCACATTTGTTGTTCCATCTGGTCATTAAATAATATAGAGCAGTATCGTCCACCAAAGAAGATGGAATTAGCCCACATTTGTGGTTCCATCTGGTCCCTAAATAATATAGAGCAGTATTGTCCACCAAAAGAAGATAGAATTAGCCCACATTAGTTGTTCCATCTGGTCCCTAAATAACATAGAGCAGTATTGTCCACCAAAAGAAGATGGAATTAGCCCACATTTGTTGTTCCATCTGGTCACTAAATAATATAGAGCAGTATTTACTACCAAAAGAAGATGGAATTAGCCCACATTTGTTGTTCCATCTGGTCCCTAAATAACATAGAGCAATATTATCCACCAAAAGAAGATGGAATTAGCCCACATTTGTTGTTCCATCTGGTCATTAAATAATATAGAGCAGTATCGTCCACCAAAGAAGATGGAATTAGCCCACATTTGTGGTTCCATCTGGTCCCTAAATAATATAGAGCAGTATTGTCCACCAAAAGAAGATAGAATTAGCCCACATTTGTTGTTCCATCTGGTCCCTAAATAACATAGAGCAGTATTATATACCAAAAGAAGATTCCATTAGCCCATCATTTGTTGTTCCATCTGGTCCCTAAATAATATAGAGCAGTATTATCCACCAAAAGAAGATGGAATTAGCCCACATTTGTTGTTCCATCTGGTCCCTAAATAACATAGAGCAGTATTGTCCACCAAAAGAAGATGGAATTAGCCTACATTTGTTGTTCCATCTGGTCCCTAAATAACATACAGCAGTATTATCTACCAAAAGGAGATGGAATTAGCCCACATTTGTTGTTCCATCTGGTCCCTAAATAATATACAGCAGTAGTATCCACCAAAAGAAGATGGAATTAGCCCACATTTGTTGTTCCATCTGGTCCCTAAATAACATAGAGCAGTATTATCTACCAAAAGAAGATGGAATTAGCCCACATTTGTTGTTCCATCTGGTCCCTAAATAATATACAGCTGTATTATCCACCAAAAGAAGATGGAACTAGCCCACATTTGTTGTTCCATCTGGTCTCTAAATAACATAGAGCAGTATTATCTACCAAAAGAAGATGGAATTAGCCCACATTTGTTGTTCCATCTGGTCCCTAAATAACATAGAGCAGCATTATCCACCAAAAGAAGATGGAATTAGCCCACATTTGTTGTTCCATCTGGTTTCTAAATAACATAGAGCAGTATTATCTACCAAAAGAAGATGGAATTGGCCCATATTTGTGGTTCCATCTGGTCCCTAAATAATATAGAGCAGTATTGTCCACCAAAAGAAGATGGAATTAGCCCACATTTGTTGTTCCATCTGGTCCCTAAATAACATAGAGCAGTATTGTCCACCAAAAGAAGATGGAATTAGCCCACATTTGTTGTTCCATCTGGTCCCTAAATAACATAGAGCAGTATTGTCCACTAAAAGAAGATGGAAATAGCCCATATTTGTGGTTCCATCTGGTCCCTAAATAATATAGAGCAGTATTGTCCACCAAAAGAAGATGGAATTAGCCCACATTTGTTGTTCCATCTGGTCCCTAAATAATATACAGCAGTATTATCCACCAAAAGAAGATGGAATTAGCCCACATTTGTTGTTCCATCTGGTCTCTAAATAACATACAGCAGTATTATCTACCAAAAGAAGATGGAATTAGCCCACATTTGTTGTTCCATCTGGTCCCTAAATAATATACAGCAGTAGTATCCACCAAAAGAAGATGGAATTAGCCCACATTTGTTGTTCCATCTGGTCCCTAAATAACATAGAGCAGTATTATATACCGAAAGAAGATGGAATTAGCCCACATTTGTTGTTCCATCTGGTTCCTAAATAATATACAGCAGTATTATCCACCAAAAGAAGATGGAATTAGCCCACATTTGTTGTTCCATCTGGTCTCTAAATAACATAGAGCAGTATTATCTACCAAAAGAAGATGGAATTAGCCCACATTTGTGGTTCCATCTGGTCCCTAAATAATATACAGCAGTATTATCCACCAAAAGAAGATGGAATTAGCCCACATTTGTTGTTCCATCTGGTCCCTAAATAACATAGAGCAGCATTATCCACCAAAAGAAGATGGAATTAGCCCAAATTTGTTGTTCCATCTGGTTTCTAAATAACATAGAGCAGTATTATCTACCAAAAGAAGATGGAATTGGCCCATATTTGTGGTTCCATCTGATCCCTAAATAATATAGAGCAGTATTGTCCACCAAAAGAAGATGGAATTAGCCCACATTTGTTGTTCCATCTGGTCCCTAAATAACATAGAGCAGTATTGTCCACCAAAAGAAGATGGAATTAGCCCACATTTGTTGTTCCATCTGGTCCCTAAATAACATAGAGCAGTATTGTCCACCAAAAGAAGATGCAAATAGCCCACATTTGTTGTTCCATCTGGTCCCTAAATAATATACAGCAGTATTATCCACCAAAAGAAGATGGAATTAGCCCACATTTGTTGTTCCATCTGGTCTCTAAATAACATAGAGCAGTATTATCTACCAAAAAAAGATGGAATTAGCCCACATTTGTTGTTCCATCTGGTCCCTAAATAACATAGAGCAGTATTGTCCACCAAAAGAAGATGGAATTAGCTCACATTTGTGGTTCCATCTGGTACCTAATTAATATACAGCAGTATTATCCACCAAAAGAAGATGGAATTAGCCCACATTTGTTGTTCCATCTGGTCCCTAAATAATATAGAGCAATATTGTCCACCAAAATAAGATGGAATTAGCTCACATTTGTTGTTCCATCTGGTCCCTAAATAATAAAGAGCAGTATTGTCCACCAAAAGAAGATGGAATTAGCCCACATTTGTTGTTCCATCTGGTCACTAAATAACATAGAGCAGTATTATCTACCAAAAGAAGATGGAATTAGCCCACATTTGTTGTTCCATCTGGTCCCTAAATAACATAGAGCAATATTATCCACCAAAAGAAGATGGAATTAGCCCACATTTGTTGTTCCATCTGGTCATTAAATAATATAGAGCAGTATCGTCCACCAAAGAAGATGGAATTAGCCCACATTTGTGGTTCCATCTGGTCCCTAAATAATATAGAGCAGTATTGTCCACCAAAAGAAGATAGAATTAGCCCACATTAGTTGTTCCATCTGGTCCCTAAATAACATAGAGCAGTATTATCTACCAAAATAAGATGGAATTAGCCCACATTTGTTGTTCCATCTGGTCCCTAAATAATAAAGAGCAGTATTGTCCACCAAAAGAAGATGGAATTAGCCCACATTTGTTGTTCCATCTGGTCACTAAATAATATAGAGCAGTATTTACTACCAAAAGAAGATGGAATTAGCCCACATTTGTTGTTCCATCTGGTCCCTAAATAACATAGAGCAATATTATCCACCAAAAGAAGATGGAATTAGCCCACATTTGTTGTTCCATCTGGTCATTAAATAATATAGAGCAGTATCGTCCACCAAAGAAGATGGAATTAGCCCACATTTGTGGTTCCATCTGGTCCCTAAATAATATAGAGCAGTATTGTCCACCAAAAGAAGATAGAATTAGCCCACATTTGTTGTTCCATCTGGTCCCTAAATAACATAGAGCAGTATTATATACCAAAAGAAGATTCCATTAGCCCATCATTTGTTGTTCCATCTGGTCCCTAAATAATATAGAGCAGTATTATCCACCAAAAGAAGATGGAATTAGCCCACATTTGTTGTTCCATCTGGTCCCTAAATAACATAGAGCAGTATTGTCCACCAAAAGAAGATGGAATTAGCCCACATTTGTTGTTCCATCTGGTCCCTAAATAACATACAGCAGTATTATCTACCAAAAGGAGATGGAATTAGCCCACATTTGTTGTTCCATCTGGTCCCTAAATAATATACAGCAGTAGTATCCACCAAAAGAAGATGGAATTAGCCCACATTTGTTGTTCCATCTGGTCCCTAAATAACATAGAGCAGTATTATCTACCAAAAGAAGATGGAATTAGCCCACATTTGTTGTTCCATCTGGTCCCTAAATAATATACAGCTGTATTATCCACCAAAAGAAGATGGAACTAGCCCACATTTGTTGTTCCATCTGGTCTCTAAATAACATAGAGCAGTATTATCTACCAAAAGAAGATGGAATTAGCCCACATTTGTTGTTCCATCTGGTCCCTAAATAATATACAGCAGTATTATCCACCAAAAGAAGATGGAATTAGCCCACATTTGTTGTTCCATCTGGTCCCTAAATAACATAGAGCAGCATTATCCACCAAAAGAAGATGGAATTAGCCCACATTTGTTGTTCCATCTGGTTTCTAAATAACATAGAGCAGTATTATCTACCAAAAGAAGATGGAATTGGCCCATATTTGTGGTTCCATCTGGTCCCTAAATAATATAGAGCAGTATTGTCCACCAAAAGAAGATGGAATTAGCCCACATTTGTTGTTCCATCTGGTCCCTAAATAACATAGAGCAGTATTGTCCACCAAAAGAAGATGGAATTAGCCCACATTTGTTGTTCCATCTGGTCCCTAAATAACATAGAGCAGTATTGTCCACTAAAAGAAGATGGAAATAGCCCATATTTGTGGTTCCATCTGGTCCCTAAATAATATAGAGCAGTATTGTCCACCAAAAGAAGATGGAATTAGCCCACATTTGTTGTTCCATCTGGTCCCTAAATAATATACAGCAGTATTATCCACCAAAAGAAGATGGAATTAGCCCACATTTGTTGTTCCATCTGGTCTCTAAATAACATAGAGCAGTATTATCTACCAAAAAAAGATGGAATTAGCCCACATTTGTTGTTCCATCTGGTCCCTAAATAACATAGAGCAGTATTATCCACCAAAAGAAGATGGAATTAGCCCACATTTGTTGCTCCATCTGGTCTCTAAATAACATAGAGCAGTATTGTCCACCAAAAGAAGATGGAATTAGCCCACATTTGTTGTTCCATCTGGTCCCTAAATAACATAGAGCAGTATTGTCCACCAAAAGAAGATGGAATTAGCCCACATTTGTTGTTCCATCTGGTCCCTAAATAATATAGAGCAGTATTGTCCACCAAAAGAAGATGGAATTAGCCCACATTTGTAGTTCCATCTGGTCCCTAAATAATATAGAGCAGTATTGTCCACCAAAAGAAGATGGAATTAGCCCACATTTCTTGTTCCATCTGGTCACTAAATAACATAGAGCAGTATTATATACCAAAAGAAGATTCCATTAGCCCATCATTTGTTGTTCCATCTGGTCCCTAAATAATATACAGCAGTATTATCCACCAAAAGAAGATGGAATTAGCCCACATTTGTTGTTCCATCTGGTCCCTAAATAACATAGTGCAGTATTGTCCACCAAAAGAAGATGGAATTAGCCCACATTTGTTCTTCCATCTGGTCCCTAAATAACATACAGCAGTATTATCCACCAAAAGAAGATGGAATTAGCCCACATTTGTTGTTCCATCTGGTCCCTAAATAATATACAGCAGTATTATCCACCAAAAGAAGATGGAATTAGCCCACATTTGTTGTTCTATTTGGTCCCTAAATAATATACAGCAGTAGTATCCACCAAAAGAAGATGGAATTAGCCCACATTTGTTGTTCCATCTGGTATCTAAATAACATAGAGCAGTATTATCTACCAAAAGAAGATGGAATTAGCCCACATTTGTTGTTCCATCTGGTCTCTAAATAACATAGAGCAGTATTGTCCACCAAAAGAAGATGGAATTAACCCACATTTGTTGCTCCATCTGGTCCCTAAATAATATAGAGCAGTATTATCTACAAAAAGAAGATGGAATTAGCCCACATTTGTTGTTCCATCTGGTCCTTAAATAACATAGAGCAGTATTGTCCACCAAAAGAAGATGGAATTAGCCCACATTTGTTGTTCCATCTGGTCCCTAAATAACATAGAGCAGTATTGTCCACCAAAAGAAGATGGAATTAGCCCACATTTGTTGTTCCATCTGGTCCCTAAAAAATATAGAGCAGTATTGTCCACCAAAAGAAGATGGAATTAGCCCACATTTGTAGTTCCATCTGGTCATTAAATAATATAGAGCAGTATTGTCCACCAAAGAAGATGGAATCAGCCCACATTTGTGGTTCCATCTGGTCCCTAAATAATATAGAGCAGTATTGTCCACCAAAAGAAGATGGAATTAGCCCACATTTGTTGTTCCATCTGGTCACTAAATAACATAGAGCAGTATTATATACCAAAAGAAGATTTCATTAGCCCATCATTTGTTGTTCCATCTGGTCCCTAAATAATATACAGCAGTATTATCCACCAAAGAAGATGGAATTAGCCACCAAAAGAAGATGGAATTAGCCCACATTTGTTGTTCCATCTGGTCCCTAAATAATATAGAGCAGTATTATTTACCAAAAGAAGATGGAATTAGCCCACATTTGTTGTTCCATCTGGTCCCTAAATAATATAGAGCAGTATTGTCCACCAAAAGAAGATGGAATTAGCCCACATTTGTTGTTCCATCTGGTCCCTTAATAACATAGAGCAGTATTATCTACCAAAAGAAGATGGAATTAGCCCACATTTGTTGTTCCATCTGGTCCCTAAATAACATAGAGCAGTATTATCTATCAAAAGAAGATGGAATTAGCCCACATTTGTAGTTCCATCTGGTCCCTAAATAATATAGAGCAGTATTGTCCACCAAAAGAAGATGGAATTACCCCACATTTCTTGTTCCATCTGGTCACTAAATAATATAGAGCAGTAACGTCCACCAAAGAAGATGGAATTAGCCCACATTTGTGATTCCATCTGGTCCCTAAATAATATAGAGCAGTATTGTCCACCAAAAGAAGATAGAATTAGCCCACATTAGTTGTTCCATCTGGTCCCTAAATAACATAGAGCAGTATTATATACCAAAAGAAGATTCCATTAGCCCATCATTTGTTGTTCCATCTGGTCCCTAAATAATATAGAGCAGTATTATCCACCAAAAGAAGATGGAATTAGCCCACATTTGTTGTTCCATCTGGTCCCTAAATAACATAGAGCAGTATTGTCCACCAAAAGAAGATGGAATTAGCCCACATTTGTTGTTCCATCTGGTCCCTAAATAACATAGAGCAGTATTATCTACCAAAAGGAGATGGAATTAGCCCACATTTGTTGTTCCATCTGACCCCTAAATAATATACAGCAGTAGTATCCACCAAAAGAAGATGGAATTAGCCCACATTTGTTGTTCCATCTGGTCCCTAAATAACATAGAGCAGTATTATCTACCAAAAGAAGATGGAATTAGCCCACATTTGTTGTTCCATCTGGTCCCTAAATAATATACAGCTGTATTATCCACCAAAAGAAGATGGAACTAGCCCACATTTGTTGTTCCATCTGGTCTCTAAATAACATAGAGCAGTATTATCTACCAAAAGAAGATGGAATTAGCCCACATTTGTGGTTCCATCTGGTCCCTAAATAATATACAGCAGTATTATCCACCAAAAGAAGATGGAATTAGCCCACATTTGTTGTTCCATCTGGTCCCTAAATAACATAGAGCAGCATTATCCACCAAAAGAAGATGGAATTAGCCCACATTTGTTGTTCCATCTGGTTTCTAAATAACATAGAGCAGTATTATCTACCAAAAGAAGATGGAATTGGCCCATATTTGTGGTTCCATCTGGTCCCTAAATAATATAGAGCAGTATTGTCCACCAAAAGAAGATGGAATTAGCCCACATTTGTTGTTCCATCTGGTCCCTAAATAACATAGAGCAGTATTGTCCACCAAAAGAAGATGGAATTAGCCCACATTTGTTGTTCCATCTGGTCCCTAAATAACATAGAGCAGTATTGTCCACCAAAAGAAGATGGAAATAGCCCACATTTGTTGTTCCATCTGGTCCCTAAATAATATACAGCAGTATTATCCACCAAAAGAAGATGGAATTAGCCCACATTTGTTGTTCCATCTGGTCTCTAAATAACATAGAGCAGTATTATCTACCAAAAAAAGATGGAATTAGCCCACATTTGTTGTTCCATCTGGTCCCTAAATAACATAGAGCAGTATTATCCACCAAAAGAAGATGGAATTAGCCCACATTTGTTGCTCCATCTGGTCTCTAAATAACATAGAGCAGTATTGTCCACCAAAAGAAGATGGAATTAACCCACATTTGTTGTTCCATCTGGTCCCTAAATAATATACAGCAGTATTATTTACCAAAAGAAGATGGAATTAGCCCACATTTGTTGTTCCATCTGGTCCCTAAATAATATAGAGCAGTATTGTCCACCAAAAGAAGATGGAATTAGCCCACATTTGTTGTTCCATCTGGTCCCTTAATAACATAGAGCAGTATTATCTACCAAAAGAAGATGGAATTAGCCCACATTTGTTGTTCCATCTGGTCCCTAAATAACATAGAGCAGTATTATCTATCAAAAGAAGATGGAATTAGCCCACATTTGTAGTTCCATCTGGTCCCTAAATAATATAGAGCAGTATTGTCCACCAAAAGAAGATGGAATTAGCCCACATTTCTTGTTCCATCTGGTCACTAAATAATATAGAGCAGTATCGTCCACCAAAGAAGATGGAATTAGCCCAAATTTGTGGTTCCATCTGGTCCCTAAATAATATAGAGCAGTATTGTCCACCAAAAGAAGATAGAATTAGCCCACATTAGTTGTTCCATCTGGTCCCTAAATAACATAGAGCAGTATTATATACCAAAAGAAGATTCCATTAGCCCATCATTTGTTGTTCCATCTGGTCCCTAAATAACATAGAGCAGTATTATCCACCAAAAGAAGATGGAATTAGCCCACATTTGTTGTTCCATCTGGTCCCTAAATAACATAGAGCAGTATTGTCCACCAAAAGAAGATGGAATTAGCCCACATTTGTTGTTCCATCTGGTCCCTAAATAACATACAGCAGTATTATCTACCAAAAGGAGATGGAATTAGCCCACATTTGTTGTTCCATCTGGTCCCTAAATAATATACAGCAGTAGTATCCACCAAAAGAAGATGGAATTAGCCCACATTTGTTGTTCCATCTGGTCCCTAAATAACATAGAGCAGTATTATCTACCAAAAGAAGATGGAATTAGCCCACATTTGTTGTTCCATCTGGTCCCTAAATAACATAGAGCAGTATTGTCCACCAAAAGAAGATGGAATTAGCCCACATTTGTTGTTCCATCTGGTCCCTAAATAACATAGAGCAGTATTGTCCACCAAAAGAAGATGGAAATAGCCCACATTTGTTGTTCCATCTGGTCCCTAAATAATATACAGCAGTATTATCCACCAAAAGAAGATGGAATTAGCCCACATTTGTTGTTCCATCTGGTCTCTAAATAACATAGAGCAGTATTATCTACCAAAAAAAGATGGAATTAGCCCACATTTGTTGTTCTATCTGGTCCCTAAATAACATAGAGCAGTATTATCCACCAAAAGAAGATGGAATTAGCCCACATTTGTTGCTCCATCTGGTCTCTAAATAACATAGAGCAGTATTGTCCACCAAAAGAAGATGGAATTAACCCACATTTGTTGTTCCATCTGGTCCCTAAATAACATAGAGCAGTATTATCTACCAAAAGAAGATGGAATTAGCCCACATTTGTGGTTCCATCTGGTCTCTAAATAATATACAGCAGTATTATCCACCAAAAGAAGATGGAATTAGCCCACATTTGTTGTTCCATCTGGTCCCTAAATAACATAGAGCAGCATTATCCACCAAAAGAAGATGGAATTAGCCCACATTTGTTGTTCCATCTGGTTTCTAAATAACATAGAGCAGTATTATCTACCAAAAGAAGATGGAATTGGCCCATATTTGTGGTTCCATCTGGTCCCTAAATAATATAGAGCAGTATTGTCCACCAAAAGAAGATGGAATTAGCCCACATTTGTTGTTCCATCTGGTCCCTAAATAACACAGAGCAGTATTGTCCACCAAAAGAAGATGGAATTAGCCCACATTTGTTGTTCCATCTGGTCCCTAAATAACATAGAGCAGTATTGTCCACCAAAAGAAGATGGAAATAGCCCACATTTGTTGTTCCATCTGGTCCCTAAATAATATACAGCAGTATTATCCACCAAAAGAAGATGGAATTAGCCCACATTTGTTGTTCCATCTGGTCTCTAAATAACATAGAGCAGTATTATCTACCAAAAAAAGATGGAATTAGCCCACATTTGTTGTTCCATCTGGTCCCTAAATAACATAGAGCAGTATTATCCACCAAAAGAAGATGGAATTAGCCCACATTTGTTGCTCCATCTGGTCTCTAAATAACATAGAGCAGTATTGTCCACCAAAAGAAGATGGAATTAACCCACATTTGTTGCTCCATCTGGTCCCTAAATAATATAGAGCAGTATTATCTACAAAAAGAAGATGGAATTAGCCCACATTTGTTGTTCCATCTGGTCCTTAAATAACATAGAGCAGTATTGTCCACCAAAAGAAGATGGAATTAGCCCACATTTGTTGTTCCATCTGGTCCCTAAATAACATAGAGCAGTATTGTCCACCAAAAGAAGATGGAATTAGCCCACATTTGTTGTTCCATCTGGTCCCTAAATAATATAGAGCAGTATTGTCCACCAAAAGAAGATGGAATTAGCCCACATTTGTAGTTCCATCTGGTCCCTAAATAATATAGAGCAGTATTGTCCACCAAAAGAAGATGGAATTAGCCCACATTTCTTGTTCCATCTGGTCACTAAATAACATAGAGCAGTATTATATACCAAAAGAAGATTCCATTAGCCCATCATGTGTTGTTCCATCTGGTCCCTAAATAATATACAGCAGTATTATCCACCAAAAGAAGATGGAATTAGCCCACATTTGTTGTTCCATCTGGTCCCTAAATAACATAGTGCAGTATTGTCCACCAAAAGAAGATGGAATTAGCCCACATTTGTTGTTCCATCTGGTCCCTAAATAACATACAGCAGTATTATCTACCAAAAGAAGATGGAATTAGCCCACATTTGTTGTTCCATCTGGTCCCTAAATAATATACAGCAGTATTATCCACCAAAAGAAGATGGAATTAGCCCACATTTGTTGTTCTATTTGGTCCCTAAATAATATACAGCAGTAGTATCCACCAAAAGAAGATGGAATTAGCCCACATTTGTTGTTCCATCTGGTCCCTAAATAATATACAGCAGTAATATCCACCAAAAGAAGATGGAATTAGCCCACATTTGTTGTTCCATCTGGTCTCTAAATAACATAGAGCAGTATTATCTACCAAAAGAAGATGGAATTAGCCCACATTTGTTGTTCCATCTGGTCCCTAAATAATATAGAGCAGTATTGTCCACCAAAATAAGATGGAATTAGCCCACATTTGTTGTTCCATCTGGTCACTAAATAATATAGAGCAGTATTATCTACCAAAAGAAGATGGAATGAGCCCACATTTGTTGTTCCATCTGGTCTCTAAATAACATAGAGCAGTATTGTCCACCAAAAGAAGATGGAATTAACCCACATTTGTTGCTCCATCTGGTCCCTAAATAATATAGAGCAGTATTATCTACAAAAAGAAGATGGAATTAGCCCACATTTGTTGTTCCATCTGGTCCTTAAATAACATAGAGCAGTATTGTCCACCAAAAGAAGATGGAATTAGCCCACATTTGTTGTTCCATCTGGTCCCTAAATAACATAGAGCAGTATTGTCCACCAAAAGAAGATGGAATTAGCCCACATTTGTTGTTCCATCTGGTCCCTAAAAAATATAGAGCAGTATTGTCCACCAAAAGAAGATGGAATTAGCCCACATTTGTAGTTCCATCTGGTCATTAAATAATATAGAGCAGTATTGTCCACCAAAGAAGATGGAATTAGCCCACATTTGTGGTTCCATCTGGTCCCTAAATAATATAGAGCAGTATTGTCCACCAAAAGAAGATGGAATTAGCCCACATTTGTTGTTCCATCTGGTCACTAAATAACATAGAGCAGTATTATATACCAAAAGAAGATTTCATTAGCCCATCATTTGTTGTTCCATCTGGTCCCTAAATAATATACAGCAGTATTATCCACCAAAGAAGATGGAATTAGCCACCAAAACAAGATGGAATTAGCCCACATTTGTTGTTCCATCTGGTCCCTAAATAATATAGAGCAGTATTATTTACCAAAAGAAGATGGAATTAGCCCACATTTGTTGTTCCATCTGGTCCCTAAATAATATAGAGCAGTATTGTCCACCAAAAGAAGATGGAATTAGCCCACATTTGTTGTTCCATCTGGTCCCTTAATAACATAGAGCAGTATTATCTACCAAAAGAAGATGGAATTAGCCCACATTTGTTGTTCCATCTGGTCCCTAAATAACATAGAGCAGTATTATCTATCAAAAGAAGATGGAATTAGCCCACATTTGTAGTTCCATCTGGTCCCTAAATAATATAGAGCAGTATTGTCCACCAAAAGAAGATGGAATTAGCCCACATTTCTTGTTCCATCTGGTCACTAAATAACATAGAGCAGTATTATATACCAAAAGAAGATTCCATTAGCCCATCATTTGTTGTTCCATCTGGTCCCTAAATAATATACAGCAGTATTATCCACCAAAAGAAGATGGAATTAGCCCACATTTGTTGTTCCATCTGGTCCCTAAATAACATAGTGCAGTATTGTCCACCAAAAGAAGATGGAATTAGCCCACATTTGTTGTTCCATCTGGTCCCTAAATAACATACAGCAGTATTATCTACCAAAAGAAGATGGAATTAGCCCACATTTGTTGTTCCATCTGGTCCCTAAATAATATACAGCAGTATTATCCACCAAAAGAAGATGGAATTAGCCCACATTTGTTGTTCTATTTGGTCCCTAAATAATATACAGCAGTATTATCCACCAAAAGAAGATGGAATTAGCCCACATTTGTTGTTCCATCTGGTATCTAAATAACATAGAGCAGTATTATCTACCAAAATAAGATGGAATTAGCCCACATTTGTTATTCCATCTGGTCCCTAAATAATATAGAGCAGTATTGTCCACCAAAAGAAGATGGAATTTGCCCACATTTGTTGTTCCATCTGGTCCCTAAATAACATAAAGCAGTATTATCTACCAAAAGAAGATGGAATTAGCTCACATTTGTGGTTCCATCTGGTACCTAATTAATATAGAGCAGTATTATCCACCAAAAGAAGATGGAATTAGCCCACATTTGTGGTTCCATCTGGTCCCTAAATAATATACAGCAGTAATATCCACCAAAAGAAGATGGAATTAGCCCACATGTGTTGTTCCATCTGGTCTCTAAATAACATAGAGCAGTATTGTCCACCAAAAGAAGATGGAATTAACCCACATTTGTTGCTCCATCTGGTCCCTAAATAATATAGAGCAGTATTATCTACAAAAAGAAGATGGAATTAGCCCACATTTGTTGTTCCATCTGGTCCTTAAATAACATAGAGCAGTATTGTCCACCAAAAGAAGATGGAATTAGCCCACATTTGTTGTTCCATCTGGTCCCTAAATAACATAGAGCAGTATTGTCCACCAAAAGAAGATGGAATTAGCCCACATTTGTTGTTCCATCTGGTCCCTAAAAAATATAGAGCAGTATTGTCCACCAAAAGAAGATGGAATTAGCCCACATTTGTAGTTCCATCTGGTCATTAAATAATATAGAGCAGTATTGTCCACCAAAGAAGATGGAATTAGCCCACATTTGTGGTTCCATCTGGTCCCTAAATAATATAGAGCAGTATTGTCCACCAAAAGAAGATGGAATTAGCCCACATTTGTTGTTCCATCTGGTCCTTAAATAACATAGAGCAGTATTGTCCACCAAAAGAAGATGGAATTAGCCCACATTTGTTGTTCCATCTGGTCCCTAAATAACATAGAGCAGTATTGTCCACCAAAAGAAGATGGAATTAGCCCACATTTGTTGTTCCATCTGGTCACTAAATAACATAGAGCAGTATTATATACCAAAAGAAGATTCCATTAGCCCACATTTGTTGTTCCATCTGGTCCCTAAATAATATAGAGCAGTATTATTTTCCAAAAGAAGATGGAATTAGCCCACATTTGTTGTTCCATCTGGTCCCTAAATAATATAGAGCAGTATTGTCCACCAAAAGAAGATGGAATTAGCCCACATTTGTTGTTCCATCTAGCCCCTTAATAACATAGAGCAGTATTATCT
Source organism: Bathymodiolus septemdierum (assembly GCA_963383655.1). Taxonomy (NCBI): domain Eukaryota; kingdom Metazoa; phylum Mollusca; class Bivalvia; order Mytilida; family Modiolidae; genus Bathymodiolus; species Bathymodiolus septemdierum. The sequence goes on along the minus strand of OY726518.1, from coordinate 59,922,078 downwards.
ACCAAAAGAAGATGGAATTAGCCCACATTTGTTGTTCCATCTTGTCCTTAAATAACATAGAGCAGTATTATCTATCAAAAGAAGATGGAATTAGCCCACATTTGTTGTTCCATCTGGTCCCTAAATAATATAGAGCAGTATTATCTACCAAAAGAAGATGGAATTAGCCCACATTTGTTGTTCCATCTGGTCCCTAAATAATATAGAGCAGTATTGTCCACCAAAAGAAGATGGAATTAGCCCACATTTGTTGTCCCATCTGGTCCCTAAATAACATAGAGCAGTATTATCCACCAAAAGAAGATGGAATTAGCACACATGTGTGGTTCCATCTGGTCTCTAAATAAAATAGAGCAGTATTATCTACCAAAAGAAGATGGAATTATCCCACATTTGTTCTTCCATCTGGTCCCTAATTAATATACAGCAGTAATATCCACCAAAAGAAGATGGAATTAGCCCACATTTGTTGTTCCATCTGGTCCCTAAATAACATAGAGCAGTATTATATACCAAAATAAGATGAAATTAGCCCACATCTGTTGTTCCATCTGGTCCCTAAATAATATAGAGCAGTATTATCTGCCAAAAGAAGATGGAATTAGCCCACATTTGTTGTTCCATCTGTTCCCTAAATAATATAGAGCAGTATTATCTACCAAATGAAGATGGAATTAGCCCACATTTGTTGTTCCATCTGGTCCCTAAATAATATAGAGCAGTATTGTCCACCAAAAGAAGATGGAATTAGCCCATATTTGTTGTTCCATCTGGTCCTTAAATAACATAGAGCAGTATTATCTACCAAAAGAAGATGGAATTAGCACACATTTGTTGTTCCATCTGGTCCCTAAAAAATATAGAGCAGTATTGTCCACCAAAAGAAGATGGAATTAGCCCACATTTGTAGTTCCATCTGGTCATTAAATAATATAGAGCAGTATTGTCCACCAAAGAAGATGGAATTAGCCCACATTTGTGGTTCCATCTGGTCCCTAAATAATATAGAGCAGTATTGTCCACCAAAAGAAGATGGAATTAGCCCACATTTGTTGTTCCATCTGGTCACTAAATAACATAGAGCAGTATTATATACCAAAAGAAGATTCCATTAGCCCATCATTTGTTGTTCCATCTGGTCCCTAAATAATATACAGCAGTATTATCCACCAAAGAAGATGGAATTAGCCACCAAAAGAAGATGGAATTAGCCCACATTTGTTGTTCCATCTGGTCCCTAAATAATATAGAGCAGTATTATTTTCCAAAAGAAGATGGAATTAGCCCACATTTGTTGTTCCATCTGGTCCCTAAATAATATAGAGCAGTATTGTCCACCAAAAGAAGATGGAATTAGCCCACATTTGTTGTTCCATCTAGCCCCTTAATAACATAGAGCAGTATTATCTACCAAAAGAAGATGGAATTAGCCCACATTTGTTGTTCCATCTTGTCCCTAAATAACATAGAGCAGTATTATCTATCAAAAGAAGATGGAATTAGCCCACATTTGTTGTTCCATCTGGTCCCTAAATAATATAGAGCAGTATTATCTACCAAAAGAAGATGGAATGAGCCCACATTTGTTGTTCCATCTGGTCCCTAAATAATATAGAGCAGTATTGTCCACCAAAAGAAGATGGAATTAGCCCACATTTGTTGTCCCATCTGGTCCCTAAATAACATAGAGCAGTATTATCCACCAAAAGAAGATGGAATTAGCACACATTTGTGGTTCCATCTGGTCTCTAAATAAAATAGAGCAGTATTATCTACCAAAAGAAGATGGAATTATCCCACATTTGTTCTTCCATCTGGTCCCTAATTAATATACAGCAGTAATATCCACCAAAAGAAGATGGAATTAGCCCACATTTGTTGTTCCATCTGGTCCCTAAATAACATAGAGCAGTATTATATACCAAAATAAGATGAAATTAGCCCACATCTGTTGTTCCATCTGGTCCCTAAATAATATAGAGCAGTATTATCTGCCAAAAGAAGATGGAATTAGCCCACATTTGTTGTTCCATCTGTTCCCTAAATAATATAGAGCAGTATTATCTACCAAATGAAGATGGAATTAGCCCACATTTGTTGTTCCATCTGGTCCCTAAATAATATAGAGCAGTATTGTCCACCAAAAGAAGATGGAATTAGCCCATATTTGTTGTTCCATCTGGTCCTTAAATAACATAGAGCAGTATTATCTACCAAAAGAAGATGGAATTAGCACACATCTGTTGTTCCATCTGGTTCCTAAATAATATACAGCAGTATTATCTACCAAAAGAAGATGGAATTAGCCCACATTTGTTGTTCCATCTGGTCCCTAAATAATATAGAGCAGTATTATCCACCAAAAGAAGATGGAATTAACCCACATTTGTTGTTCCATCTGGTCCCTAAATAATATACAGCAGTATTATTTACCAAAAGAAAAGGGAATTAGCCCACATTTGTTGTTCCATCTGGTCCCTAAATAACATAGTGCAGTATTATCCACCAAAAGAAGATGGAATTAGTCCACATTTGTTGTTCCATCTGGTCCCTAAAAAACATAGAGCAGTATTATATACCACTAGAAGATGGAATTAGCCCACATTTGTTGTTCCATCTGGTCACTAAATAATATACAGCAGTATTGTCCACCAAAAGAAGCTGCAATTAGCCCACATTTGTTGTTCCATCTGTTCCCTAAATAACATAGAGCATTATTATATACCAAAAGAAGATGGAATTTGCCCACATTTGTTGTTCCATCTGGTCCCTAAATAATATAGAGCAGTATTGTCCACCAAAAGAAGATGGAATTAGCCCACATTTGTTGTTCCATCTGGTCCTTAAACCACATAGAGCAGTATTATCTACCAACTGAAGATGGAATTAGCCCACATTGATTGTTCCATCTGGTCCCTAAATAATATACAGCAGTATTATCCTCCAAAAGAAGATGGAATTAGCCCACATTTGTTGTTCCATCTGGTCCCTAAATAATATAGAGCAGTATTATTTACCAAAAGAAGATGGAATTAGCCCACATTTGTTGTTCCATCTGGTCCCTAAATAATATAGAGCAGTATTGTCCACCAAAAGAAGATGGAATTAGCCCACATTTGTTGTTCCATCTGGTCCCTTAATAACATAGAGCAGTATTATCTACCAAAAGAAGATGGAATTAGCCCACATTTGTTGTTCCATCTGGTCCCTAAATAACATAGAGCAGTATTATCTATCAAAAGAAGATGGAATTGGCCCACATTTGTTGTTCCATCTGGTCCCTAAATAATATAGAGCAGTATTATCTACCAAAAGAAGATGGAATTAGCCCACATTTGTTGTTCCATCTGGTCCCTAATTAATATAGAGCAGTATTGTCCACCAAAAGAAGATGGAATTAGCCCACATTTGTTGTCCCATCTGGTCCCTAAATAACATAGAGCAGTATTATCCACCAAAAGAAGATGGAATTAGCACACATTTGTGGTTCCATCTGGTCTCTAAATAAAATAGAGCAGTATTATCTACCAAAAGAAGATGGAATTATCCCATCATTTGTTCTTCCATCTGGTCCCTAATTAATATACAGCAGTAATATCCACCAAAAGAAGATGGAATTAGCCCACATTTGTTGTTCCATCTGGTCCCTAAATAACATAGAGCAGTATTATGTACCAAAAAAAGATGGAATTAGCCCACATTTGTTGTTCCATCTGGTCTCTAAATAACATAGAGCAGTATTATCCACCAAAAGAAGATGGAATTAGCTCACATTTGTTGTTCCATCTGGTTCATAAATAACATAGAGCAGTATTATCCACCAAAAGAAGATGGAATTAGCCCACATTTGTGGTTCCGTCTGGTCTCTAAATAATATACAGCAGTATTATCCATCAAAAGAAGATGGAATTAGCCCACATTTGTTGTTCCATCTGGTCCCTAAATAACATAGAGCAGTATTGTCCACCAAAATAAGATGGAATTAGCCCACATTTGTTGTTCCGTCTGGTCCCTAGATAGTATATAGCAGTATTATCCACCAAAAGAAGATGGAATTAGCCCACATTTGTTGTTCCATCTGGTCCCTAAATAACATAGAGCAGTATTATCCACCAAAAGAAGATGGAATTATCCCATCATTTGTTTTTCCATCTGGTCCCTAAATAACATACAGCAGTATTATCTACCAAAATAAGATGGAATTAGCCCACATTTGTTGTTCCATCTGGTCTCTAAATAACATAGAGCAGTATTATCTACCAAAATATGATGGAATTAGCCCACATTTGTTGTTCCATCTGGTCTCTAAATAATATAGAGCAGTATTATCAACCAAAAGAAGATGGAATTAGCCCACATTTGTTGTTCCATCTTATCTCTAAATAACATACAGCAGTATTATCTACCAAAAGAAGATGGAATTAGCCCATCATTTGTTGTTCCATCTGGTTCCTAAATAACATAGAGCAGTATTATGTACCAAAGAAAGATGGAATTAGCCCACATTTGTTGTTCCATCTGGTCCCTAAATAATATACAGCAGTATTATATTCCAAAAGAAGATGGAATTAGCCCACATTTGTTGTTGCATCTGGTCCCTAAATAACATAGAGCAGTATTATATACCAAAAGAAGATCGAATTAGCCCACATTTATTGTTCCATCTGGTCCCTAAATAATATACAGCAGTATTATCCACCAAAAGAAGATGGAATTAGCCCACATTTGTTGTTCCATCTGGTCCCTAAATAATATACAGCAGTATTGTCCACCAAAAGAAGATGGAATTAGCCCACATTTGTTGTTCCATCTGTTTCCTAAATAATATACAGAAGTATTATCCACCAAAAGAAAATGGAATTAGCCCACATTTGTTGTTCCATCTGGTCCTTAAATAACATAGAGCAGTATTATATTCGAAAAGAAGATGGAATTAGCCCACATTTGTTGTTCCATCTGGTCCCTAAATAACATAGAGCAATATTATATACCAAAAGAAGATGGAATTAGCCCACATTTGTTGTTCCATCTGGTCCCTAAAAAATATGCAGCAATATTATCCACCAAAAGAAGATGGAATTAGCCCACATTTGTTGTTCCATCTGGTCCCTAAATAATATAGAGCAGTATTGTCCACCAAAAGAAGATGGAATTAGCCCACATTTGTTGTTCCATCTGGTCCCTAAAAAACATACAGCAGTATTGTCCACCAAAAGAAGATGGAATTAGCACACATTTGTGGTTCCATCTGGTCCCTAAATAATATTAAGCAGTATTGTCAACCAAAAGAAGATGGAATTAGCCCACATTTGTTGTTCCTTCTGGTCCCTAAATAACATAGAGCAGTATTGTCCACCAAAAGAAGATGGAATTAGCCCACATTTGTTGTTCCATCTGGTCCCTTAATAACATAGAGCAGTAATATCTACCAAAAGAAGATGGAATTAGCCCATATTTGTTCTTCCATCTGGTCCCTAAATAATATACAGCAGTATTGTCCACCAAAAGAAGATGGAATTAGCCCACATTTGTGGTTCCATCTGGTCCCTTAATAATATAGAGCAGTATTGTCCACCAAAAGAAGATGGAATTAGCCCACATTTGTTGTTCCATCTGGTCTCTAAATAACATAGAGCAGTATTATCCACCAAAAGAAGATGGAATTAGCTCACATTTGTTGTTCCATCTGGTTCCTAAATAACATAGAGCAGTATTATCCACCAAAAGAAGATGGAATTAGCCCACATTTGGGGTTCCGTCTGGTCCCTAAATAATATACAGCAGTATTATCCATCAAAAGATGATGGAATTAGCCCACATTTGTTGTTCCATCTGGTCCTTAAATAACATAGAGCAGTATTGTCCACCAAAATAAGATGGAATTAGCCCACATTTGTGGTTCCGTCTGGTCCCTAAATAGTATATAGCAGTATTATCCACAAAAAGAAGATGGAATTAGCCCACATTTGTTGTTCCATCTGGTCCCTAAATAACATAGAGCAGTATTATATACCAAAAGAAGATGGAATTAACCCACATTTGTGGTTCCATCTGGTCCCTAAATAATATACAGCAGTATTATCCATCAAAAGAAGATGGAATTAACCCACATTTGTGGTTCCAACTGGTCCCTAAATAATATACAGCAGTATTATCCATCAAAAGAAGATGCAATTAGCCCACATGTGTGGTTCCATCTTGTCCCTAAATAATATACAGCAGTATTATCTATCAAAAGAAGATGGAATTAACCCACATGTGTGGTTCCATCTGGTCCCTAAATAATATACAGTAGTATTATCTATCAAAAGAAGATGGAATTAACCCACATTTGTGGTTCCGTCTGGTCCCTAAATAATATTCAGTAGTATTATCTATCAAAAGAAGATGGAATTAACCCACATGTGTGGTTCCATCTGGTCCCTAAATAATATACAGCAGTATTATCCATCAAAAGAAGATGGAATTAACCCACGTTTGTGGTTCCATCTGGTCCCTAAATAATATACAGTAGTATTATCTATCAAAAGAAGATGGAATTAACCCACATGTGTGGTTCCATCTGGTCCCTAAATAATATATAGTAGTATTATCTATCAAAAGAAGATGGAATTAGCCCACATGTGTGGTTCTATCTGGTACCTAAATAATATACAGCAGTATTATCTATCAAAAGAAGATGGAATTAACCCACATGTGTGGTTCCATCTGGTCCCTAAATAATATACAGTAGTATTATCTATCAAAAGAAGATGGAATTAGCCCACATGTGTGGTTCCATCTTGTCCCTAAATAATATACAGCAGAATTATCTATCAAAAGAAGATGGAATTAACCCACATTTGTGGTTCCATCTGGTCCCTAAATAATATGCAGTAGTATTATCTATCAAAAGAAGATGGAATTAACCCACATTTGTGGTTCCGTCTGGTCCCTAAATAATATACAGTAGTATTATCTATCAAAAGAAGATGGAATTAACCCACATTTGTGGTTCCATCTGGTCCCTAAATAATATACAGCAGTATTATCCATCAAAAGAAGATGGAATTAACCCACGTTTGTGGTTTCATCTGGTCCCTAAATAATATACAGTAGTATTATCTATCAAAAGAAGATGGAATTAACCCACATTTGTGGTTCCATCTGGTCCCTAAATAATATACAGTAGTATTATCTATCAAAAGAAGATGGAATTAACCTACATTTGTGGTTCCATCTGGTCCCTAAATAATATACTGTGTAAAAATGTATGTTTATAAATTGAATATGAGAGATAAAATATGATTTATTTGCTGATGGTATTGTATTCTTACTACAACTGTACCAGTATTTGTTTATTTAATTATATTGTTCATTGTAAATATTTGTAAGCCTTTGAGGTTTCCTGGCACCCAGAGGTAAATTGTTCACAGGTGTAATAGAGATATAAGGAAAAAAAATAATATACAGTAGTATTATCTATCAAAAGAAGATGGAATTAACCCACATTTGTTGTTCCATCTGGTCCCTAAATAATATGAAGCAGTATTGTCCCCCAAAAGAAGATGGAATTAACCCACATTTGTTGTTCCATCTGGTCCCTAAATAATATGAAGCAGTATTGTCCCCCAAAAGAAGATGGAATTAACCCACATTTGTTGTTCCATCTGGTCCCTAAATAATATGAAGCAGTATTGTCCCCCAAAAGAAGATGGAATTAACCCACATTTGTTGTTCCATCTGGTCCCTAAATAATATGAAGCAGTATTGTCCCCCAAAAGAAGATGGAATTAGCCCACATTTGTTGTTCCATCTGGTCCCTAAATAATATGAAGCAGTATTGTCCCCCAAAAGAAGATGGAATTAGCCCACATTTGTTGTTCCATCTGGTCCCTAAATAATATGAAGCAGTATTGTCCCCCAAAAGAAGATGGAATTAGCCCACATTTGTTGTTCCATCTGGTCCCTAAATAACATAGAGCAGTATTGTCCACCAAAAGAAGATGGAATTAGCCCATATTTGTTGTTCCATCTTGTCCCTAAATAACATAGAGCAGTAATATCTACCAAAAGAAGATGGAATTAGCCCATATTTGTTCTTCCATCTGGTCCCTAAATAATATAGAGCAGTATTGTCCACCAAAAGAATATTGAATTAGCCCACATTTGTGGTTCCATCTGATCTCTAAATAATATTAAGCAGTATTGTCCCCCAAAAGAAGATGGAATTAGCCCAAATTTGTTGTTCCATCTGGTCCCTAAATAACATAGAGCAGTAATATCTAACAACAGAAGAAGGAATTAGCCAATATTTGTTCTTCCATCTGGTCCCTAAATAATATAGAGCAGTATTGTCCACCAAAAGAATATTGAATTAGCCCACATTTGTGGTTCCATCTGGTCCCTAAATAATATAGAGCAGTATTGTCCACCAAAAGAAGATTGAATTAGGCCACATTTGTGGTTCCATCTGGTCCCTAAATAATATAGAGCAGTATTGTCCACCAAAAGAAGATGGAATTAGCCCACATTTGTTGTTCCATCTGGTCTCTAAATAACATAGAGCAGTATTATCCACCAAAAGAAGATGGAATTAGCTCACATTTGTTGTTCCATCTGGTTCCTAAATAACATAGAGCAGTATTATCCACCAAAAGAAGATGGAATTAGCCCACATTTGTTGTTCCATCTGGTCCCTAAATAACATAGAGCAGTATTGTCCACCAAAATAAGATGGAATTAGACCACATTTGTGGTTCCGTCTGGTCCCTAAATAGTATACAGCAGTATTATCCACCAAAAGTAGATGGAATTAGCCCACATTTGTTGTTCCATCTGATACCTAAATAACATAGAGCAGTATTATATACCAAAAGAAGATGGAATGATCCCATCATTTGTTGTTCCATCTGGTCCCTAAATAACATAGAGCAGTATTATCTACCAAAATAAGATCGAATTAGCCCACATTTGTTGTTCCATCTGGTCCCTAAATAACATAGAGCAGTATTGTCCACCAAAAGAAGATGGAATTAGCCCACATTTGTTGTTCCATCTGGTCTCTAAATAATATACAGCAGTATTATCCACCAAAAGAAGATGGAATTAGCCCACATTTGTTGTTCCATCTGATCTCTAAATAACATACAGCAGTATTATCTACCAAAAGAAGATGGAATTAGCCCACATTTGTTGTTCCATCTGGTCCCTAAATAATATAGAGCGGTATTGTCCACCAAAAGAAGATGGAATTAGCCCATATTTGTTGTTCCATCTGGTCCCTAAATAACATAGAGCAGTATTATATACCAAAAGAAGATGGAAATAACCCACATGTGTTGTTCCATCTGGTCCCTAAATAATATAGAGCAGTATTATCCACCAAAAGAAGATGGAATTAGCCCATCATTTGTTGTTTCATCTAGTCTCTAAATAACATACAGCAGTATTATCCACCAAAAGAAAATGGAATTAGCCCACATTTGTGGTTCTATCTGGTCCCTAAATAATATACAGTAGTATTATCTATCAAAAGAAGATGCAATTAACCCACATTTGTGGTTCCATCTGGTCCCTAAATAATATACAGCAGTATTATCCATCAAAAGAAGATGGAATTAGCCCACATGTGTGGTTCCATCTGATCCCTAAATAATATACAGCAGTATTATCTATCAAAAGAAGATGGAATTAACCCACATGTGTGGTTCCATCTGGTTCCTAAATAATATACAGTAGTATTATCTATCAAAAGAAGATGGAATTAACCCACATTTGTGGTTCCATCTGGTCCCTAAATAATATACAGTAGTATTATCTATCAAAAGAAGATGGAATTAACCCACATTTGTGGTTCCATCTGGTCCCTAAATAATATACAGCAGTATTATCCATCAAAACAAGATGGAATTAACCCACATGTGTGGTTCCATCTGGTCCCTAAATAATATACAGCAGTATTATCTATCAAAATAAGATGGAATTAACCCACATTTGTGGTTCCATCTGGTCCCTAAATAATATACAGTAGTATTATCTATCAAAAGAACATGGAATAAACCCACATTGGTGGTTCCATCTGGTCCCTAAATAATATACAGTAGTATTATATATCAAAAGAAGATGGAATTAACCTACATTTGTGGTTCCATCTGGTCCCTAAGTAATGTACAGTAGTATTATCTATCAAAAGAAGATGGAATTAACCCACATTGGTGGTTCCATCTGGTCCCTAAATAATATACAGTAGTATTATATATCAAAAGAAGATGGAATTAACCTACATTTGTGGTTCCATCTGGTCCCTAAGTAATGTACAGTAGTATTATCTATCAAAAGAAGATGGAATTAACCCACATTTGTGGTTCCATCTGGTCCCTAAATAATATACAGTAGTATTATCTATCAAAAGAAGATGGAATTAACCCACATTTGTGATTCCATCTGGTCCCTAAATAATATACAGCAGTATTATTCATCAAAAGAAGATGGAATTAACCCACATGTGTGTTTCCATCTGGTCCCTAAATAATATACAGTAGTATTATCTATCAAAAGAAGATGGAATTAACCCACATTTGTGGTTCCATCTGGTCCCTAAATAATATACAGCAGTATTATCTATCAAAACAAGATGGAATTAACCCACATTTGTGGTTCCATCTGGTCCCTAAATAATATACAGCAATATTATCCATCAAAAGAAGATGGAATTAACCCACATTTGTGGTTCCATCTGGGCCCTAATTAATATACAGCAGTATTATCCATCAAAAGAAGATGGAATTAACCCACATTTGTGGTTCCATCTGGTCCCTAAATAATATACAGTAGTATTATTTATCAAAAGAAGATGGAATTAACGCACATTTGTGGTTCCATCTGGTCCCTAAATAATATACAGCAGTATTATCCATCAAAACAAGATGGAATTAACCCACATTTGTGGTTCCATCTGCTTTCTAAATAATATACAGCAGTATTATCTATCAAAAGAAGATAGAATTAACCCACATTTGTGGTTCCATCTGGTCCCTAAATAATATACAGTAGTATTATCTATCAAAAGAAGATAGAATTAGCCCACATTTGTGGTTCCATCTGGTCCCTAAATAATATTAAGCAGTATGTTCCCCCAAAAGAAGATGGAATTAGCCCACATTTGTTGTTCCATCTGGTCCCTAAATAACATAGAGCAGTATTATCCACCAAAAGAAGATGGAATTAGCCCACATTTGTTGTTCCATGTGGTCCCTAAATAATATAGAGCAGTATTGTCCACCAAAAAAAATTGAATTAGGCCACATTTGTGGTTCCATCTGGTCCCTAAATAATATACAGCAGTATTGTCCACCAAAAGAAGATGGAATTAGACCACATTTGTTGTTCCATCTGGTTCCTAAATAACATAGAGCAGTATTATCCACCAAAAAAAGATTGAATTAGCCCACATTTGTTGTTCCATCTGGTCCCTAAATAACATAGAGCAGTATTGTCCACCAAAATAAGATGGAATTAGCCCACATTTGTTGTTCCATCTGGTCCCTAAATAACATAGAGCAGTATTATATACCAAAAGAAGATGGAATTAACCCATCATTTGTTGTTCCATCTGGTCCCTAAATAACATAGAGCAGTATTATCTACCAAAATAAGATGGAATTAGCCCACATTTGTTGTTCCATCTGGTCCCTAAATAACATAGTGCAGTATTGTCCACCAAAAGAAGATGGAATTAGCCCACATTTGTTGTTCCATCTGGTCCCTAAATAGCATAGAGCAGTATTATATACCAAAAGAAGATGGAATTAACCCATCATTTGTTGTTCCATCTGGTCCCTAAATAACATAGAGCAGTATTATCTACCAAAATAAGATGGAATTAGCCCACATTTGTTGTTCCATCTGGTCCCTAAATAACATAGAGCAGTATTGTCAACCAAAAGAAGATGGAATTAGCCCACATTTGTTGTTCGATCTGGTCTCTAAATAATATAGAGCAGTATTATCCACCAAAAGAAGATGGAATTAGCCCACATTTGTTGTTCCATCTGATCTCTAAATAACATACAGCAGTATTATCTACCAAAAGAAGATGGAATTAGCCCACATTTGTTGTTCCATCTGGTCCCTAAATAATATACAGCAGTATTGTCCACCAAACGAAGATGGAATTAGCCCATATTTGTTGTTCCATCTGGTCCCTAAATAACATAGAGCAGTATTATATACCAAAAGAAGATGGAAATAACCCACATTTGTTGTTCCATCTGGTCCCTAAATAATACAAAGCAGTATTATCCACCAAAAGAAGATGGAATTAGCCCATCATTTGTTGTTTCATCTGGTCTCTAAATAATATACAGTAGTATTATCTATCAAAAGAAGATGGAATTAACCCACATTTGTGGTTCCATCTGGTCCCTAAATAATATACAGCAGTATTATTCATCAAAAGAAGATGGAATTAACACACATGTGTGGTTCCATCTGGTCCCTAAATAATATACAGTAGTATTATCTATCAAAAGAAGATGGAATTAACCCACATTTGTGGTTCCATCTGGTCCCTAAATAATATACAGTAGTATTATCTATCAAAAGAAGATGGAATTAACCCACATTTGTGGTTCCATCTGGTCCCTAAATAATATACAGCAGTATTATCCATCAAAAGAAGATGGAATTAGCCCACATGTGTGGTCCCATCTGGTCCCTAAATAATATACAGCAGTATTATCTATTAAAAGAAGATGGAATTAACCCACATGTGTGGTTCCATCTGGTTCCTAAATAATATACAGTAGTATTATCTATCAAAAGAAGATGGAATTAACCCACATTTGTGGTTCCATCTGGTCCCTAAATAATATACAGTAGTATTATCTATCAATAGAAGATGGAATTAACCCACATTTGTGGTTCCATCTGATCCCTAAATAATATACAGCAGTATTATCCATCAAAAGAAGACGGAAGTAACCCACATTTGTGGTTCCATCTGGTCCCTAAATAATATACAGCAGTATTATCTATCAAAAGAAGATGGAATTAACCCACATTTGTGGTTCCATCTGGTTCCTAAATAATATACAGTAGTATTATCTATCAAAAGAAGATGGAATTAACCTACATTTGTGGTTCCATCTGGTCCCTAAATAATATACAGTAGTATTATCTATCAAAAGAAGATGGTATTAACCCACATTTGTGGTTCCATCTGGTCCCTAAATAATATACAGCAGTATTATTCATCAAAAGAAGATGGAATTAACCCACATTTGTGTTTCCATCTGGTCCCTAAATAATATACAGCAATATTATCCATCAAAAGAAGATGGAATTAACCCACATTTGTGGTTCCATCTGGGCCCTAATTAATATACAGCAGTATTATCCATCAAAAGAAGATGGAATAAACCCACATTTGTGTTTCCATCTGGTCCCTAAATAATATACAGCAATATTATCCATCAAAAGAAGATGGAATAAACCCACATTTGTGTTTCCATTTGGTCCCTAAATAATATACAGTAGTATTATCTATCAAAAGAAGATGGAATTAACGAACATTTGTGGTTCCATCTGGTCCCTAAATAATATACAGCAGTATTATCCATCAAAAGAAGATGGAATTAACCCACATGCGTGGTTCCATCTGGTCCCTAAATAATATACAGTAGTATTATCTATCAAAAGAAGATGGAATTAACCCACATTTGTGGTTCCATCTGGTTTCTAAATAATATACAGCCGTATTATCTATCAAAAGAAGATAGAATTAACCCACATGTGTGGTTCCATCTGGTCCCTAAGTAATATACAGTAGTATTATCTATCAAAAGAAGATAAAATTAGCCCACATTTGTGGTTCCATCTGGTCCCTAAATAATATACAGCAGTATTATCTATCAAAAGAAGATAGAATTAGCCCACATTTGTGGTTCCATCTGGTCCCTAAATAATATACAGCAGTATTATATACCAAAAGAAGATGGAATTAACCCACATGTGTGGTTCCATCTGGTCTCTAAATAATATACAGCAGTATTATATACCAAAGAAGATGGAATTAACCCACATGTGTGGTTCCATCTGGTCCCTAAATAATATACAGCAGTATTATATACCAAAAGAAGATGGAATTAACCCACATTTGTGGTTCCATCTGGTCCCTAAATAATATACAGTAGTATTATCTATCAAAAGAAGATGGAATTAACCCACATTTGTGGTTCCATCTGGTCCCTAAATAATATACAGTAGTATTATCTATCAAAAGAAGATGGAATTAACCCACATGTGTGGTTCCATCTGGTTCCTAAATAATATACAGTGGTATTATCTATCAAAAGAAATGTAATTAACCCACATTTGTGGTTCCATCTGGTCCCTAAATAATATACAGCAGTATTATCTATCAAAAGAAGATGGAATTAACCCACATTTGTGGTTCCATCTGGTCCCTAAATAATATACAGTAGTATTATCTATCAAAAGAAGATGGAATTAACCCACATTTGTGGTTCCATCTGGTCCCTAAATAATATACAGCAGTATTATCCATCAAAAGAAGATGGAATTAACCCACATGTGTGGTTCCTTCTGGTCCCTAAATAATATACAGTAGTATTATCTATCAAAAGAAGATAGAATTAACCCACATGTGTGGTTCTATCTGGTCCCTAAATAATATACAGCAGTATTATCTATCAAAAGAAGATGGAATTAACCCACGTTTGTGATTCCATCTGGTCCCTAAATAGTATACAGTAGTATTATCTATCAAAAGAAGATGGAATTAACCTACATTTGTGGTTCCATCTGGTCCCTAAATAATATACAGTAGTATTATCTATCAAAAGAAGATGGAATTAACCCACATTTGTGGTTCCATCTGGTCCCTAAATAATATACAGCAGTATTATTCATCAAAAGAAGATGGAATTAACCCACATGTGTGTTTCCATCTGGTCCCTAAATAATATACAGTAGTATTATCTATCAAAAGAAGATGGAATTAACCCACATTTGTGGTTCCATCTGAGCCCTAAATAATATACAGCAGTATTATCTATCAAAACAAGATGGAATTAACCCACATTTGTGGTTTCATCTGGTCCCTAAATAATATACAGCAATATTATCCATCAAAAGAAGATGGAATTAACCCACATTTGTGGTTCCATCTGGGCCCTAATTAATATACAGCAGTATTATCCATCAAAAGAAGATGGAATTAACCCACATTTGTGTTTCCATCTGGTCCCTAAATAATATACAGTAGTATTATTTATCAAAAGAAGATGAAATTAACGCACATTTGTGGTTCCATCTGGTCCCTAAATAATATACAGCAGTATTATCCATCAAAAGAAGATGGAATTAACCCACATGCGTGGTTCCATCTGGTCCCTAAATAATATACAGTAGTATTATCTATCAACAGAAGATGGAATTAACCCACATTTGTGGTTCCATCTGGTCCCTAAATAATATACAGTAGTATTATCTATCAAAAGAAGATGGAATTAACCCACATTTGTGGTTCCATCTGGTCCCTAAATAATATACAGTAGTATTATCTATCAAAAGAAGATGGAATTAACCCACATTTGTGGTTCCATCTGGTCCCTAAATAATATACAGTAGTATTATCTATCAAAAGAAGATGGAATTAACCTACATTTGTGGTTCCATCTGGTCCCTAAATAATATACAGTAGTATTATCTATCAAAAGAAGATGGAATTAACCCACATTTGTGGTTCCATCTGGTCCCTAAATAATATACAGTAGTATTATCTATCAAAAGAAGATGGAATTAACCCACATGTGTGGTTCCATCTGGTTCCTAAATAATATACAGTGGTATTATCTATCAAAAGAAGATGTAATTAACCCACATTTGTGGTTCCATCTGGTCCCTAAATAATATACAGCAGTATTATCTATCAAAAGAAGATGGAATTAACCCACATGTGTGGTTCCATCTGGTCCCTAAATAATATACAGTAGTATTATCTATCAAAAGAAGATGGAATTAACCCACATTTGTGGTTCCATCTGGTTTCTAAATAATATACAGCCGTATTATCTATCAAATGAAGATAGAATTAACCCACATGTGTGGTTCCATCTGGTCCCTAAGTAATATACAGTAGTATTATCAATCAAAAGAAGATAGAATTAACCCACATTTGTGGTTCCATCTGGTCCCTAAATAATATACAGCAGTATTATCTATCAAAAGAAGATGGAATTAGCCCACATTTGTGGTTCCATCTGGTTCCTAAATAATATACAGCAGTATTATATACCAAAAGAAGATGGAATTAACCCACATGTGTGGTTCCATCTGGTCTCTAAATAATATACAGCAGTATTATATACCAAAAGAAGATAGAATTAACCCACATGTGTGGTTCCATCTGGTCCCTAAATAATATACAGCAGTATTATATACCAAAAGAAGATAGAATTAACCCACATTTGTGGTTCCATCTGGTCCCTAAATAATATACAGTAGTATTATCTATCAAAAGAAGATGGAATTAACCTACATTTGTGGTTCCATCTGGTCCCTAAATAATATACAGTAGTATTATCTATCAAAAGAAGATGGAATTAACCTACATTTGTGGTTCCATCTGGTCCCTTAATAATATACAGTAGTATTATCTATCAAAAGAAGATGGAATTAACCCACATTTGTGGTTCCATCTGGTCCCTAAATAATATACAGCAGTATTATCCATCAAAAGAAGATGGAATTAACCCACATGTGTGTTTCCATCTGGTCCCTAAATAATATACAGTAGTATTATCTATCAAAAGAAGATGGAATTAACCCAAATTTGTGGTTCCATC
The DNA here is from genome assembly GCA_963383655.1 of Bathymodiolus septemdierum. Classification (NCBI taxonomy): domain Eukaryota; kingdom Metazoa; phylum Mollusca; class Bivalvia; order Mytilida; family Modiolidae; genus Bathymodiolus; species Bathymodiolus septemdierum. The sequence goes on along the minus strand of OY726518.1, from coordinate 59,905,228 downwards.
TGGTCCTTAAATAATATACAGTAGTATTATCTATCAAAAGAAGATGGAATTAACCTACATTTGTGGTTCCATCTGGTCCCTAAATAATATACAGTAGTATTATCTATCAAAAGAAGATGGAATTAACCCACATTTGTGGTTCCATCTGGTCCCTAAATAATATAAAGTAGTATTATCTATCAAAAGAAGATGGAATTAACCTACATTTGTGGTTCCATCTGGTCCCTAAATAATATACAGCAGTATTATCTATCAAAAGAAGATGGAATTAACCCACATTTGTGGTTCCATCTGGTCCCTAAATAATATACAGTAGTATTATCTATCAAAAGAAGATGGAATTAACCCACATGTGTGGTTCCATCTGGTTCCTAAATAATATACAATAGTATTATTTATCAAAAGAAGATGTAATTAACCCATATTTGTGGTTCCTTCTGGTTCCTAAATAATATACAGTAGTTTTATCTATCAAAAGAAGATAGAATTAACCCACATTTGTGGTTCCATCTGGTCCCTAAATAATATACAGCAGTATTATCTATCAAAAGAAGATGGAATTAACCCACATGTGTGGTTCCTTCTGGTCCCTAAATAATATACAGCAGTATTATCTATCAAAAGAAGATGGAATTAACCCACATGTGTGGTTCCTTCTGGTCCCTAAATAATATACAGTAGTATTATCTATCAAAAGAAGATGGAATTAACCCACATTTGTGGTTCCTTCTGGTCCCTAAATAATATACAGTAGTATTATCTATCAAAAGAAGATGGAATTAACCCACATTTGTGATTCCATCTGGTCCCTAAATAATATACAGTAGTATTATCTATCAAAAGAAGATGGAATTAACCCACATGTGTGGTTCCATCTGGTCCCTAAATAATATACAGTAGTATTATCTATCAAAAGAAGATGGAATTAACCCACATTTGTGGTTCCATCTGGTCCTTAAATAATATACAGCAGTATTATCCATCAAAAGAAGATGGAATTAACCCACATTTGTGGTTCCATCTGGTCCCTAAATAATATACAGTAGTATTATCTATCAAAAGAAGATGAAATTAACCCACATTTGTGGTTCCATCTGGTCCCTAAATAATATACAGTAGTATTATCTATCAAAAGAAGATGAAATTAACCCACATTTGTGGTTCCATCTGGTCCCTAAATAATATACAGCAGTATTATTCATCAAAAGAAGATGGAATTAACCCACATGTGTGGTTCCATCTGGTCCCTAAATAATATACAGTAGTATTATCTATCAAAAGAAGATGGAATTAACCCACATTTGTGGTTCCATCTGGTCCCTAAATAATATACAGCAGTATTATCTATCAAAAGAAGATGGAATTAACCCACATTTGTGATTCCATCTGGTCCCTAAATAATATACAGTAGTATTATCTATCAAAAAAAGATGGAATTAACCCACATTTGTGGTTCCATCTGGTCCCTAAATAATATACAGCAGTATTATCCATCAAAAGAAGATGGAATTAACCCACATTTGTGGTTCCATCTGGTCCCTAAATAATATACAGTAGTATTATCTATCAAAACAAGATGGAATTAACCCACATGTGTGGTTCCATCTGGTCCCTAAATAATATACAGTAGTATTATCTATCAAAAGAAGATGGAATTAACCCACATTTGTGGTTCCATCTGGTCCTTAAATAATATACAGCAGTATTATCCATCAAAAGAAGATGGAATTAACCCACATTTGTGGTTCCATCTGGTCCCTAAATAATATACAGTAGTATTATATATCAAAAGAAGATGAAATTAACCCACATTTGTGGTTCCATCTGGTCCCTAAATAATATACAGCAGTATTATTCATCAAAAGAAGATGGAATTAACCCAGATTTGTGGTTCCATCTGGTCCCTAAATAATATACAGTAGTATTATCTATCAAAAGAAGATGGAATTAACCCACATTTGTGGTTCCATCTGGTCCTTAAATAATATACAGCAGTATTATCCATCAAAAGAAGATGGAATTAACCCACATTTGTGGTTCCATCTGGTCCCTAAATAATATACAGTAGTATTATCTATCAAAAGAAGATGAAATTAACCCACATTTGTGGTTCCATCTGGTTCCTAAATAATATACAGCAGTATTATTCATCAAAAGAAGATGGAATTAACCCACATGTGTGTTTCCATCTGGTCCCTAAATAATATACAGTAGTATTATCTATCAAAAGAAGATGGAATTAACCCACATTTGTGGTTCCATCTGGTCCCTAAATAATATACAGTAGTATTATCTATCAAAAGAAGATGGAATTAACCCACATTTGTGGTTCCATCTGGTCCCTAAATAATATACAGCAGTATTATCTATCAAAACAAGATGGAATTAACCCACATTTGTGGTTCCATCTGGTCCCTAAATAATATACAACAATATTATCCATCAAAAGAAGATGGAATTAACCCACATTTGTGGTTCCATCTGGTCCCTAAATAATATACAGCAGTATTATCCATCAAAAGAAGATGGAATTAACCCACATTTGTGGTTCCAGCATTTGTGGTTCCAGCATTAAGGAGTAAGAGCAAAGACTGGTTGGCTCGGAATCAGAATAATGTGTCCGAGTGGAGCGACATGTCTATACGCGGACTGTTGTTTCAGTGAGCTAGCACTATACAAATCCAACTCAGCGTGCTGGTCTAGTACAAAGCGGACGTCATCACCATCTCATTGAAAATTAACTTATTCTCACCATGAAATAGTTGAAAAATTGCTGAATTGGCGTTAAACAACTATCACTCACTCCCTCACTTTAAAAAAATCGAGTGTACCCTTTGAGTTTGATAAGTGTTATAATGAACCTTTAGTATGCAACTGTTTGTTTGTTCAGTATATTGCAAAAACCGCATACATAAGCTGTTTATTATTTTGATTGTACATTTTGTTATGAAATTCTAGTTTTGTTTTACTTGCATTATAGGTAGAGATGAATACTGGAAGCTTGTCGCCATTTGGTTGTTTCTACTGTTAAACGACATTCTTGAATTTTACAATATAATATAAATGTACCAATCAAATTGTCTGAAGCTAATACAAATAAAATGAGGGGAATCGCAAGATTGAAACATAAAATATTTTAATAGTATTTCTTCGCCGTCCCGTTACTGTTTTTTTTATTCTGCACTTGTTCTATATTTGAGCAGTTGCATTGACCGGATATTTTTTTTGTTATATTTGGTTATTGACCAAGATATAGTTTTCTGATACCTGATTCATATTGAGCGACGGTAAGAAACAGTAGCCCCATTTATGGTTATCAGCTTATAAGCGCGGACTTCATAGAGGACACAATCAAAAACTATAAGAACGATGCTTGTTTCTGCTCTTTTTAGACAATTTGACAGTTTCTTTGGGGTTTTTGACATACCACGATAGATACAATATACGTATATTGTCGGAAAATATATAATTCATTTCCATTTGCTGCGATACAGGTAAGAAAAACTTGTCAAAACTCGTATATATAAATTTTATATTTTCGACAATGTATGTATATTGTCTATTTATTTTCTCCCTCGTTTCAAAATATTGTTTTTATTAACTAAAATAATGTAATATAAATAAGACTCGACACAGTGTAGGATTGTGCGTTCGCTACAAGATCGCATAGCATTTATTATAAACATATCTCACCATACCAATTTCATTCAGTCTGTCATTGTTACCCCTAAAAAATGCAAAATATAGACGAGTAGTTGAAATTCTTTTGGCATTAATCTGGGTGAATGGGCGAGGGACTATAACATCCAAATCACGAACTTTGTCGTATTACAACTTGTACTGACGAACGGCGCATTAATCGAGTACACCTAAAATTCTCTTTATATACTAACTGCCAAAATCGTCCGTGTAGAAAGGAATGCAATACTACAGCCTTTGTTAATTTGCATATCTATAACGTTTATGTAAACATTATACTGTAAAGAAATTTAAATATCGTTTCCACGAAGTTATTTCCACAGAGTGACTTACTTCGTTATCAATGAGTATAAAATTCAAATAATTAAACAACATTATTAAGAATTAACTGATAGAACGTGCTAAAGTGAGTCACGGGTCACTGCGAGGTCCTTAATGATTATTCTAAACTGTGACACGTGGACGACCTGTGGAATCCTGTTAGGCAACTGTGAACGGTGTTGCAATGACAAAAAACTTTCAAATTTAATTGAAAGAGGCCTGTGTTTATGTTTCACTAACGACTTTCTATTATGCTGTTTAAAGACAAGAATTTACCCTTTGGGGCACCTCAACGCTGGAATTTCGGAATTTCCCATATGTGTTTCAGGATGTTATAAGTTGCTGAAATCCATCGATTAATGTAAAATACACACTTTTTTCACTTCTTGCACATATTTTTCACATGTTTTGTTATAACTTGTGCATGGTTTAATCCTAATAAGCTATACCGAATATAGAACACTATTTTTATTTGAGGACTTAGACCCAACTTCAAATAGACTAATCCATTTTTCGCAGGAAAATTGATGGAGATCGATTTTGATTTATGTGTACACAGTAGATAATCAAGATTTTCAAGGTATTTTGAAAGTGTACTACGTAGGCTTAGATGCTTACAATAAGAATTAAAGTAGGAATTACTACCGGTAAGTTCAAATGCACAAGTTAAAGGGGCGATATTGAAAAAATTGAAGAAGAAGAAGAAGAAGAAGAAGAAGAAGAAGAAGAAGAAGAAGAAGAAGAAGAAGAAGAAGGAGAAAATAAGCTCCGCCTCTCCGAAATTATGTAAACATTTATCACGTGACACCATGTTTACTTGTTCAGATAGAATACATAGATTGCTGTGCGACATACGATACGGGAGCAAATTAATTTAACAAAAGTGTGAATTTCTACAGAAATAGTCAGAATAAACATAACTTGAGGTCAAGTGTCATGCAGCTGGGAAAGATGAAATCTGGGGGAGGTGGTGTTGGTGTTCCATGATTACCTGCTCTAAATTATTCTAAGTCCCTAGACCCTTCCCTCATGATTACCTGCTCTAAATTTTTTTAAGTCCCTAGACCTCGGGCCCTAGACCCTACCCTAATGATATTTTTGCGATTTTTCAATAAGCACTGTTGAAGTCCCAATGTCTCTCATACCTACCTTCCTACCCTATTTTTTATTTGGATTTAACTGGAACCACATGGTTTTTTTATTTGGCCATAGTTCATTTCTCTGCAAATTAAGACGTTAAAATACAGACTTCAATATCATATTGTAATAATGATGTTTTGCGCTGATTGACCCCACATGTGACCGGGGTCAACTGGCCCAATTCATTCATGGAAAAGAATTGGGGAAATTCTTCAATTGTGAAGTGGAAATTGTATTGTGACGTCAACATTTTCCAGGAAAATGCACTTAAATTGAAAATTTTGTATAATACCTTGCACTGGACATTTTATGTGATTATTTCACTTTCAATTAGGCTGCATACATTTTTGTACATACATTTGGCGCATATGTATACAATGCATTAGAAAAAATACCAACCAACATTTTCATGTCATTTTCTTCCAAATTACATGTAGAACACAATCAACCGGGGGTAGGAGGGAAATTTTTGCGCCCCATTAGTGAAGAGCTGTGTTATATATACCTACCTATACACATACAATACCCTTCAAGTAAAATAAGATCTATGCAAATATTCATAATTTCACCTCTTAAAACCACTTTCATGACTTAAATTCAATTTTTATGTTACATACAATTAGTTCTTCCTACTCTTTTACTTTTACCATTCTAATTTAAAGGGGACGAAACTCACAAGGCCAAACTGACTTCTAAATTCAAAACTTTTATTTTTTTTTAAATATTTTTTCATGTTATATTGCATAAAAAACAATGTCTTATTTTCCAACAATAATTTCTATCTAAATAGTCTTATCAACTTTTTCCATTAAATATATACAATTTTTTTATTTTTTCAACAGGGCCTTGGGAGTCGAGGCTTATAAATATGTTAAATATAGGTGACTACATTCCGAAGAAGGTATTTGTGGTTGTTATTTTTTATTATTAACTCCTGCACATTCCACTTGCATTGCCTACTGATGAGTCCCAAATGCAAACGGAAGTGTTGCAGATTCAAACACATATAATGTCGCACGCTAAAATAAAAATGCTCTATATGTACAATGTCAAAGGAGTGCAAAATTTCCAATGATGTCTATTCACAAACAGTATTTCAACTGTCAGCCACATGTATTTGAACAAAAATATTTAATTTAAAGAATATTGTATTCAATAAATGAATTGCATTGGATAGCAGGACATGCCTATATATATCCTCTCCAAACAATATCAAACAAAATGATCTATAACGTGTGACCTTTGCAAAAGACACTGTGAAATATTGACATCCACACTTGCCTTTTGGACAGCACATTTATGTGTCCACACTTGCCCTCAGGCAACACTTGTGTATTATAAAAAGAATCCCCACTACTCAACTGATGCGCCTGGACAGCGACCGCAAATGAATATAGCGCATTGAGCGCGAGTTGTAATGTCGGTGCCACAAAAATCATAAAAAAATTAAGTGTTCGCGACAGTAGCAATTTAACATAGAAATAACGATTTTTTTTTTATTGTGCAAAGTAGCTGAAATTAGGAGCCATGGCGAATATTTATACTATGGATCATGATTTATCACTTTTGAGATATTTCCTATATATAAGTATTGTTAAAATGCAATATAATGATCAATAATAATAAGATCAGTCGTATTTACATATTGACAAATCCGGCTCTTATAAATGACACAACCGGTTTCTATACATGTTTACAATTTGACAAAGCCGGATTTCAAAAACATCTGTTGACATCAAGTTTTTAGGTAATAACTAGTTACTAATTGACTTTTGCTCAACAAAATAATATCTCTAAGTAAAATAAATCATTCATTAATAATTTTTCATTTTTGGCAACGTTTAATTCATTCGTAAATGCAAGATATAACGATATTTCAGTTGATTGTAATGATTTTGATGCCGGATTCCTTATAACTTTTAGAAAAAATCTAATTTTACACTGCAAAAAGCAATGATATTTGGACAAAAAATGACAATAATAATAATAACAATCATAAAGCATCATAATTCAAAACATTATATATACAGTATATTCATAAAAACTGACGATAATTGTCTGTGTTCTCTTTAAAAATACCGCTTTATAATATTCCGGATGTTGACAAAACATTTTCGATGGGAGCTCTTTGACGACATGCAGTGAATATTCAACAGAAACTAATGGAATGTGCGTACATTAGAAAGTAATGACGTCGTAAAAGATGACTATAGATATTTAGAACCCTTTTACACTGTCATAAACGGACAATAAAATGAGGAATGTCAGTACAATGTGCGTAGTATCAAAGGTAGGATATAGTGAACTCAAGTACTTTTTAATTCCTGAGTTTATAATTAAGCATAATTAAGGGCAAAGTCGCTACTAAGGATCAGTGGGTTATTGTTAAATAGTGTTATAAGTCAGGAAGTGTAACATTTTGTATTATATTTTTTTTATTTACAGATAGACCAACACGATATATTGTAATTCGGTTGTTTGTGTGATACTTTATTAACAACATATTATTTTAGACATCGACTAAACGACAAGAAACATTAATACATTACAATGTACACGCATTAGTTTTAATGTCTGCTCTCATATAAAAAACGCTAGGGGCAATCAAGAATTAATAATCCAGAGAAAGTTGCAACATTGGGTGCATAAAGCACAAGACGAAAACAAACAAAGCAAAAAACACAACACAGAAATCTAAAAAGATGTTGGACACCACTATACGATAGCAAACACAAATAACGTAAATAAGACATGTTAGACACCACACGCTAGCAAACACAAATAACGTAAATAAGACATGTTGGACACCACACGCTAGCAAACACAAATAACGTAAATAAGACATGTTGGACACTACTATGCGCCGGCAAACACAAATAACGTAAATAAGACATGTTGGACACCACTATACGATAGCAAACACAAATAACGTAAATAAGACATGTTGGACACCACTATACGCCAGCAAACACAAATAACGTAAATAAGACATGTTGGACACCACTATACGCCAGCAAACACAAATAACGTAAATAAGACATGTTGGACACCACTATACGCCAGCAAACACAAATAACGTAAATAAGACATGTTGGACACCACTATGCGCTGGCAATCACAAATAACGTAAATAAGACATGTTGGACACCACTATACGCCAGCAAACACAAATGACGTAAATAAGACATGTTGGACACCACTATGCGCCAGCAAACACAAATAACGTAAATAAGACATGTTGGACACCACTATACGCCAGCAAACACAAATGACGTAAATAAGACATGTTGGACACCACTATGCGCTGGCAATCACAAATAACGTAAATAAGACATGTTGGACACCACTATGCGCTGGCAATCACACATAACGTAATTAAGACATGTTGGACATCACTATACGCCAGCAAACACAAATAACGTAAATAAGACATGTTGGACACCACTATACGCCAGCAAACACAAATAACGTAAATAAGACATGTTGGACACCACTATACGCTAGCAAACACAAATGACGTAAATAAGACATGTTGGACACCACTATACGCCGGCAAGCAAAAATAACGTAAATAAGACATGTTGGACACCACTATGCGCCGCCAAACACAAATAACGTAAATAAGACATGTTGGACACCACTATACGCCAGCAAACACAAATAACGTAAATAAGACATGTTGGACACCACTATACGCCAGCAAACACAAATAACGTAAATAAGACATGTTGGACACCACTATACGCTAGCAAACACAAATGACGTAAATAAGACATGTTGGACACCACTATGCGCCGGCAAACACAAATAACGTAAATAAGACATGTTGGACACCACTATACGCCAGCAAACACAAATAACGTAAATAAGACATGTTGGACACCACTATACGCCAGCAAACACAAATAACGTAAATAAGACATGTTGGACACCACTATACGCCAGCAAACACAAATAACGTAATTAAGACATGTTGGACACCACTATGCGCCAGCAAACACAAATAACGTAAATAAGACATGTTGGACACCACTATACGCTAGCAAACACAAATAACGTAAATAAGACATGTTGGACACCACTATACGCCAGCAAACACAAATAACGTAAATAAGACATGTTGGACACCACTATACGCCAGCAAACACAAATAACGTAAATAAGATATGTTGGACACCACTATACGCTAGCAAACACAAATGACGTAAATAAGACATGTTGGACACCACTATACGCCAGCAAACACAAATAACGTAAATAAGACATGTTGGACACCACTATACGCCAGCAAACACAAATAACGTAAATAAGACATGTTGGACACCACTATACGCCAGCAAACAAAAATAACGTAAATAAGACATGTTGGACACCACTATACGCCGGCAAACATAAAATACGTAAATAAGACATGTTGGACACCACTATACGCCAGCAAACACAAATAACGTAAATAAGACATGTTGGACACCACTATACGCCAGCAAACACAAATAACGTAAATAAGACATGTTGGACACCACTATACGCCAGCAAACACAAATAACGTAAATAAGACATGTTGGACACCACTATACGCCAGCAAACACAAATAACGTAAATAAGACATGTTGGACACCACTATACGCCAGCAAACACAAATAACGTAAATAAGACATGTTGGACACCACTATACGCCAGCAAACACAAATAACGTAAATAAGACATGTTGGACACCACTATACGCCAGCAAACACAAATAACGTAAATAAGACATGTTGGACACCACTATACGCCAGCAAACACAAATGACGTAAATAAGACATGTTGGACACCACTATACGCCAGCAAACACAAATCACGTAAATAAGACATGTTGGACACCACTATATCCCAGCAAACACAAATAACGTAAATAAGACATGTTGGACACCACTATACGCCAGCAAACACAAATAACGTAAATAAGACATGTTGGACACCACTATACGCCAGCAAACACAAATAACGTAAATAAGACATGTTGGACACCACTATACGCCAGCAAACACAAATAACGTAAATAAGACATGTTGGACACCACTATACGCCAGCAAACACAAATAACGTAAATAAGACATGTTGGACACCACTATACGCCAGCAAACACAAATGACGTAAATAAGACATGTTGGACACCACTATACGCCAGCAAACACAAATGACGTAAATAAGACATGTTGGACACCACTATACGCCAGCAAACACAAATAACGTAAATAAGACATGTTGGACACCACTATACGCCAGCAAACACAAATAACGTAAATAAGACATGTTGGACACCACTATATCCCAGCAAACACAAATAACGTAAATAAGACATGTTGGACACCACTATACGCCAGCAAACACAAATAACATAAATAAGACATGTTGGACACCACTATACGCCAGCAAACACAAATAACGTAAATAAGACATGTTGGACACCACTATACGCTAGCAAACACAAATGACGTAAATAAGACATGTTGGACATCACTATACGCCAGCAAACACAAATGACGTAAATAAGACAGGTTGGACACCACTATACGCCAGCAAACACAAATAACGTAAATAAGACATGTTGGACACCACTATACGCTAGCAAACACAAATAACGCAAATAAGACATGTTGGACACCACTATGCGCCAGCAAACACAAATAACGTAAATAAGACATGTTGGACACCACTCTACGCCAGCAAACACAAATGACGTAAATAAGACATGTTGGACACCACTATACGCCAGCAAACACAAATGACGTAAATAAGACATGTTGGACACCACTTTGCGCCAGCAAGCACAAATAACGTAAATAAGACATGTTGGACTCCACTATACGCTAGCAAACACAAATAACGTAAATAAGATATGTTGGACACCACTATGCGCCAGCAAACACAAATAACGTAAATAAGACATGTTGGACACCACTATACGCCAGCAAACACAAATAACGTAAATAAGATATGTTGGACACCACTATACGCCAGCAAACACAAATAATGAAAATAAGACATGTTGGACACCACTATACGCCAGCAAACACAAATAACGTAAATAAGACATGTTGGACACCACTATACGCCAGCAAACACAAATAACGTAAATAAGACATGTTGGACACCACTATAAGCCAGCAAACACAAATAACGTAAATAAGACATGTTGGACACCACTATACGCCAGCAAACACAAATAACGTAAATAAGACATGTTGGACACCACTATACGCCAGCAAACACAAATGACGTAAATAAGACATGTTGGACACCACTATACGCCAGCAAACAAAAATAACGTAAATAAGACATGTTGGACACCACTATACGCCAGCAAACACAAATAACGTAAATAAGACATGTTGGACACCACTATACGCCAGCAAACACAAATAACGTAAATAAGACATGTTGGACACCACTATACGCCAGCAAACACAAATAACGTAAATAAGACATGTTGGACACCACTATACGCTAGCAAACACAAATGACGTAAATAAGACATGTTGGACACCACTATACGCCAGCAAACACAAATAACGTAAATAAGACATGTTGGACACCACTATACGCCAGCAAACAAAAATAACGTAAATAAGACATGTTGGACACCACTGTACGCCAGCAAACACAAATAACGTAATTAAGACATGTTGGACTCCACTATGCGCCAGCAAAAACAAATAACGTAAATAAGACATGTTGGACACCCCTATACGCCAGCAAACACAAATAACGTAAATAAGACATGTTGGACACCACTATACGCCAGCAAACAAAAATAACGTAAATAAGACATGTTGGACACCACTATACGCCAGCAAACACAAATAACGTAAATAAGACATGTTGGACACCACTATACGCCAGCAAACACAAATAACGTAAATAAGACATGTTGGACACCACTATACGCCAGCAAACAAAAATAACGTAAATAAGACATGTTGGACACCACTATACGCCAGCAAACACAAATGACGTAAATAAGACATGTTGGACACCACTATGCGCCAGAAAACACAAATAACGTAAATAAGACATGTTGGACTCCACTATACGCTAGCAAACACAAATAACGTAAATAAGATATGTTGAACACCACTATGCGCCAGCAAACACAAATAACGTAGATAAGACATGTTGGACACCACTATACGATAGCAAACACAAATAACGTAAATAAGACATGTTGAACACCACTATACGTTAGCAAACACAAATAACGTAAATAAGATATGTTGGACACCACTTTACGCCAGCAAACACAAATAATGAAAATAAGACATGTTGGACACCACTATACGCCAGCAAACACAAATAACGTAAATAAGACATGTTGGACACCACTATACGCCAGCAAACACAAATAACGTAAATAAGACATGTTGGACACCACTATACGCCAGCAAACACAAATAACGTAAATAAGACATGTTGGACACCACTATACGCCAGCAAACAAAAATAACGTAAATAAGAAATGTTGGACACCACTATACGCCAGCAAACACAAATAACGTAAATAAGACATGTTGGACTCCACTATGCGCCAGCAAACACAAATAACGTAAATAAGACATGTTGGACACCACTATACGCCAGCAAACACAAATAACGTAAATAAGACATGTTGGACACCACTATACGCCAGCAAACACAAATGACGTAAATAAGATATGTTGGACACCACTATACGCCAGCAAACACAAATGACGTAAATAAGACATGTTGGACACCACTATACGCCAGCAAACAAAAATAACGTAAATAAGACATGTTGGACACCACTATACGCCAGCAAACACAAATAACGTAAATAAGACATGTTGGACTCCACTATGCGCCAGCAAACACAAATAACGTAAATAAGACATGTTGGACACCCCTATACGCTAGCAAACACAAATGACGTAAATAAGACATGTTGGACACCACTATACGCCAGCAAACACAAATGACGTAAATAAGACATGTTGGACACCACTATACGCCAGCAAACACAAATAACGTAAATAAGACATGTTGGACACCACTATACGCTAGCAAACACAAATAACGTAAATAAGACATGTTGGACACCACTATACGCCAGCAAACACAAATAACGTAAATAAGACATGTTGGACACCACTATACGCCAGCAAACACAAATGACGTAAATAAGACATGTTGGACACCACTATACGCCAGCAAACACAAATAACGTAAATAAGACATGTTGGACACCACTATACGCCAGCAAACAAAAATAACGTAAATAAGACATGTTGGACACCACTATACGCCAGCAAACACAAATGACGTAAATAAGACATGTTGGACACAACTATACGCCAGCAAACACAAATAACGTAAATAAGACATGTTGGACACCACTATACCCTCGCAAACACAAATAACGTAAATAAGACATGTTGGACACCACTATACGCCAGCAAACACAAATAACGTAAATAAGACATGTTGGACACCACTATACGCCAGCAAACACAAATAACGTAAATAAGACATGTTGGACACCACTATACGCCAGCAAACACAAATAACGTAAATAAGACATGTTGAACACCACTATACGCCAGCAAACACAAATAACGTAAATAAGACATGTTGGACACCACTATGCGCCAGCAAACACAAATGACGTAAATAAGACATGTTGGACACCACTATACGCCAGCAAACACAAATAACGTAAATAAGATATGTTGGACACCACTATACGCCAGCAAACACAAATGACGTAAATAAGACATGTTGGACACCACTATACCCTCGCAAACACAAATAACGTAAATAAGACATGTTGGACACCACTATACGCCAGCAAACACAAATAACGTAAATAAGACATGTTGGACACCACTATGCGCCAGCAAACACAAATAACGTAAATAAGACATGTTGGACACCACTATACGCCAGCAAACACAAATAACGTAAATAAGACATGTTGAACACCACTATACGCCAGCAAACACAAATAACGTAAATAAGACATGTTGGACACCACTATGCGCCAGCAAACACAAATGACGTAAATAAGACATGTTGGACACCACTATACGCCAGCAAACACAATTAACGTAAATAAGATATGTTGGACACCACTATACGCCAGCAAACACAAATGACGTAAATAAGACATGTTGGACACCACTATACGCCAGCAAACACAAATAACGTAAATAAGACATGTTGGACACCACTATACGCCAGCAAACACAAATAACGTAAATAAGACATGTTGGACACCACTATACGCCAGCAAACACAAATAACGTAAATAAGACATGTTGGACTCCACTATGCGCCAGCAAACACAAATAACGTAAATAAGACATGTTGGACACCACTATACGCTAGCAAACCCAAATGACGTAAATAAGACATGTTGGACACCACTATACGCCAGCAAACACAAATAACGTAAATAAGACATGTTGGACACCACTATACGCCAGCAAACAAAAATAACGTAAATAAGACATGTTGGACACCACTATACGCCAGCAAACACAAATGACGTAAATAAGACATGTTGGACACCACTATACGCCAGCAAACACAAATAACGTAAATAAGACATGTTGGACACCACTATACGCCAGCAAACACAAATGACGTAAATAAGACATGTTGGACACCACTATGCGCCAGCAAACACAAATGACGTAAATAAGACATGTTGGACACCACTATACGCTAGCAAACACAAATAACGTAAATAAGACATGTTGGACACCACTGTACGCCAGCAAACACAAATAACGTAAATAAGACATGTTGGACACCACTATGCGCCAGCAAACACAAATAACGTAAATAAGATATGTTGGACACCACTATGCGCCAGCAAACACAAATAACGTAAATAAGACATGTTGGACACCACTATACGCCAGCAAACACAAATAACGTAAATAAGACATGTTGGACACCACTATACGCTAGCAAACACAAATAACGTAAATAAGACATGTTGGACACCACTATACGCCAGCAAACACAAATAACGTAAATAAGATATGTTGGACACCACTATGCGCCAGCAAACACAAATAACGTAAATAAGACATGTTGGACACCACTATACGCCAGCAAACACAAATAACGTAAATAAGACATGTTGGACACCACTATACGCCAGCAAACACAAATAACGTAAATAAGATATGTTGGACACCACTATGCGCCAGCAAACACAAATAACGTAAATAAGACATGTTGGACACCACTATACGCCAGCAAACACAAATAACGTAAATAAGACATGTTGGACACCACTATACGCCAGCAAACACAAATAACGTAAATAAGACATGTTGGACACCACTATACGCTAGCAAACACAAATAACGTAAATAAGACATGTTGGACACCACTATGCGCCAGCAAACACAAATAACGTAAATAAGACATGTTGGACACCACTATACGCCAGCAAACACAAATAACGTAAATAAGATATGTTGGACACCACTATACGCCAGCAAACACAAATAACGTAAATAAGACATGTTGGACACCACTATGCGCCAGCAAACACAAATAACGTAAATAAGACATGTTGGACACCACTATGCGCCAGCAAACACAAATGACGTAAATAAGACATGTTGGACACCACTATACGCCAGCAAACACAAATAACGTAAATAAGACATGTTGGACACCACTATACGCCAGCAAACACAAATAACGTAAATAAGACATGTTGGACACCACTATACGCCAGCAAACACAAATAACGTAAATAAGACATGTTGGACACCACTATGCGCCAGCAAACACAAATAACGTAAATAAGACATGTTGGACAAACAATTGGAGCTAATATAAATCAATATTATGCTTATATAAAATATGCAACTGAACAGAACTGTTGTTCTGGAGCCGTGGGTGAAGAACAATTACAACTTCTTTTAAGTTTATGTAAATTATGGCAGCCATACTAATTAAAGATGTTGGTTGGTTTATTAGAATCAGGTTATGTATGGATGTCATTGCTGAATGCAGTTTACATAGATTTTAAGTGACAGGAAACGAGGAACTTTTTTTGGCACTTCAATCTTAAAGTAGGAGAATTATCATATGTAAGATCAGTGGATAGCTGTGTTGATTTACAAAAACCCTGACATGATTTAATTGTTTATACACTTGTTCTCGACAGTCGTGAATACAGTTGGAAAATATCTCATCTGACGTTGACTAATCATTATACAATATAACTAGAGTTCTGCTCATGTGAAGTTAAACTTCAACCAATCAATATGCTGATTACAGACATCAATATAAGCTGGAATACTATTCATTTGAAGTTAATTGTATTTATATTCAGACTTAACACCAGAAATGTTTGCTACTAGTCTGCAACATATGCACATTTAGCCAATCAAGAACACTCTGACAAATTCAGCCAATTAAAATAACTCCATGAGAAATTCAGCCAACCAAAACACGCCCTGATAAATTCTAAGAATATTTTTTAGTATAAGGTGGAACTTTGTTTATTAAATTGTAATTATTTGTTTCACTACGATATCGGTAAGCTATCACTGAAAAACAAGACATGGCTATAAAACATCATATGTTTAGTAAAACGTGAAAAACAACAGGTGATGACTAAATAATCATATGGGTGGTTTTCTCCGGGTTGTCCTGTTTCCTCCACCAATAAAACTGACCGCCACGAAATAACTGAAATATTGTTGAAAGTGACGTTAAACACCATAAACCAACCACTAATTAATCATATGAATAAAATGATACACATTTTTGTAGACATCTCAAAGCCATAGCAAAGCCAGAATATCTGAATATTTTTAAATATGTTCATCAGGTTAGCACTAGATCCACAAGACAGAGTAGTCAAAATTTACTTTATGTACCAAAATATAAAACAGAGTATTATAAGAGTTCTTTTATTATATCTAGAAGTTACTTGTGGAATTACTTGAGTGAAAATTTAAAGGAATATACGACCATAGAATCCTTCAAAGAATTATATTTGCAACAGTACTATGGTTAATTCTGTATTACATAGTTACTTTGAATGATATTGATAGTTTGTATTATCTTTATATTTCAACTTAATTAATATTATTTATTTGCTTATATGCCACTTTTATAATGTATGCTGTAGTTTATGTATATAATGCAGGACCATATTGTGAACTAGTTTGTAACTAAATATGTCATTCTGTTTAAATAAAGGATATTATTATCATTATTATTATAGCATTTTCATTTCACATTTCCACTACCGACAATGATGAATTATCTATTTAACACTTACAGCACCATGTGTATTTGCTAGCTACGTTAAAATGATTCAGTATATAGAACATATTGAGGACATACCATTATTATAATAAAATCGTTAATATCTTTAGTCCGCACAAAGCGTTTCAGGAATAACCTTCACCATGTTCGCTCAAAATCGAAAAATAATTTAAAATTTTGGCAGCAATAAAAGTAAAGAGCCTAATCAGGATAGTCAAAATATGCTAAGGTCAAATATGCCTGAAGGATTTGATTGATTTGATTTATTGTGCTTAACGCCACTTTCAGCAATATTTCAGCTATATCATGTCGACCAGTTTTAGTGGTGGAAGAAGCCGAAGTACCCGGAGAGAACCACCGACAATGGGAAAGGAACTGGTAAACTTTATCACTTGCGGCTGCGAGCCGAGTGCACCCTTTTTGTAATTTACAAAGCCGGGTGCGAAATCACGCTGTATTGGTGATATGTTTGTATGTGCCTGAAGGAGAATAACCTTAGTTTGTATTAATAATTACATTATGTTAGAACTGTACATATCAATAATAGATGAGAAACCATGGTAGCGGACATTGTTAGGGCCAATATACTCTTATATCCTATAAAAGGTGTCATTTTTTTTTTTTTATGTAACCAAAGTTTTAGTCTCGTCAATAAATCATTAGTTTATTATGTCTTCCAGTTAAAAGAACAACACGTAGACGTCCGTTAAAGAGTGCATTAACCAAGCAGACATGGAAATGTGTCCTATTTCTAGAACCCCAGAGTTCCTTCCGGCAAATATTCTTGGAAAATTAAATCTAATTTCAGAGTAAACATGCTTAGAATAGCTGATTTTTTTTTGTTCTTCATATGACTCACATTGGAAACTTTATTATATTTTTCACTGTATTTGAAATTTACTGTGCAAGACAAACAAAAAACATCAAAACCGATCTTTGAAAAAAAAATCATAACAATCTGTTTATTTTATAGCACAGTTGACCTTAAATAATCTTGATAGAGTCTATAATGAAGACAAAGTATGGATTGTTCAGTCGCTTTGGAAAGAATAAATCCAATAATATGCATCCAAGGCACACAATATTCCACGCTTTTGTTTAAAACTATAGATAATTGTATCAAGCTCGTTAAAACTGGTTTAAATTATTCCTTTCAAAGCAACACTTCTAGTGGGTATAATTTGATTTTCTTTTTGATGCGGCTTAATGAAGATCCTGGAAACGATTTAAATTTTAGTCGTGTTAGCTAAATTGAATTTACTGCCGTTTGAAAAAGGAATTGCATATGGCAGTCACATTATCACTTATCACCATGATTTATATTCGGTTTAACGTTTCTCGATTAGATTTATTCCAAAGAGATCAATGGAAAGGACAAAAACATATTAAAAATGGAATTTGAAAAGACTGATTGATGTACTTTAGTGAAGGTTCGATCAATTTGTACATTCATTTCATATGCATGGCAGATCTAGTTAAAGATCAAACATGTTTAAAGTGGAAGAAATGAATATATAACACGGGCAAATATCAAGTAAATTGGTCGAATAATCAACATTTCTTAACAGAATCAAAGAATAAAACCGATGCAGATATGTAATTATATTATTCATCAGCTGTAGTGTACCATTTGCTTTTAAGGAAACAATATTTCAAAATGTGCAAGATAATTTTTTTTCGCATTTGACATCACATACAATATTATATGTTTTGAATGTCGGGCAGGAAAACAACAAAAAACCGTTCAAGTAGACAACTCATGTAAATTAATATTCAGAATTGTCTTTAAAACAATTCTTTTGCCGTAGATCTTTTTATCTAAACCGTTCATCTCGACGCATCAACTCTTGGTGAGCATTTGTAATATTTAATTAATCTTGTGTTTATTGGGCTTACAATCTTAATCATTCAAACACATAACAAATACAAAACATGGACAAAGCGGATGACTCTCATCAAGATCTGCAAAACAAACACAGGACTCTCAATAAGATATATATAAATGCAATTGACAGTGCAAAGCAAACACATGGTTCTCATTTAATTGGAAGAACAATTGACAGTACTGAACAACCACTGGACTATGATATTTGTGTGTTAATACAACCACTGGACCTTCTTTAATATAGGTGTACGAACTTGGAAGGACTTGTAATATTAACTAAACACATCATGTACATACAATAATGGTAAGATTACTTTGACATTACAATTGATGTATAAAGGAAAATGCAAATCATTGAACGTCAGAATTAAGAAGATATACAAATAAGATTTACCACAATACTTTACAGAAAGTGCTGGAGACCCGTTTTATTAGAATATAAATAGAAATTATTCCGTGTAAAGCAAAAAAGTTATTTTGCGCTGAAATAGCTCTTTATTTGAATTATATGTAAAACATACGTTAATACCACGTCTTTCAATATGTCGTTTTAATTTGAAAGGAATTACTACAATATAAAATCTATATCTGTATGTTCTAGAATAGAATAAGTAATAATTAAGATAGTTCAGGATTTGTAATAACATGGTTGAGGATTTGTAAAGATAATTGTTCAATGTAGATAAATTTACATTTCTTGTGCGTCAAAGGATTATAATACATTGTATCATCCTATTGGAATTTGTTGATGAGTAAATTGTAATTAAATACTTAGAAATAAGAGAATTAATTTCCAGTGTACTTCTGTCAAGGTGACTTAGCTAATGAAAAATGTGCTAATTACCTGTTCATAGAGTATTAAGACTCATTCTAAAACCTGGTCAATTGTCTTAAGACTCATTCTAAAACCTGGTCATTTGTCTTAAGACTCATTCTAAAACCTGGTCATTTGTCTTAAGACTCATTCTAAAACCTGGTCATTTGTCTTAAGACTCACTCTAAAACCTGGTCATTTGTAAGACTCATTCAAAAACCCTGTCATTTGTCTTAAATCTCACTCTAAAACCTGGTCATTTGTCTTAAGACTCATTCTACAACCTGGTCAGTTGTCTTAAGACTCATTCTACAACCTGGTCATTTGTCTTAATACTCATTCTAAAACCTGGTCATTTGTCTTAATACTCATTCTAAAACCTGGTCATTTGTAAGACTCATTCAAAAACCCTGTCATTTGTCTTAAATCTCACTCTAAAACCTGGTCATTTGTCTTAAGACTCATTCTACAACCTGGTCAGTTGTCTTAAGACTCATTCTACAACCTGGTCATTTGTCTTAATACTCATTCTAAAACCTGGTCATTTGTAAGACTCATTCCAAAACCTTGTCATTTGTCTTAAATCTCACTCTAAAACCTGGTCATTTGTCTTAAGACTCATTCCAAAATCTGGTCCGTTGTCTTAAGACTCATTCCAAAACCTGGTCAGTTGTCTTAAGACTCATTCTAAGACCTGGTCATTTGTCTTAAGACTCATTCTAAAACCTGGTCATTTGTCTTAAGACTCATTCTACAACCTGGTCATTTGTCTTAAGACTCATTCTAAAACCTGGTCATTTGTCTTAAGACTCATTCCAAAACCTGGTCATTTGTCTTAATACTCATTCTAAAACCTGGTCATTTGTAAGACTCATTCTAAAACCTGGTCATTTGTCTTAAGACTCATTCCAAAACCTGGTCATTTGTCTTAAGACTCATTCTAAAACCTGGTCATTTGTCTTAAGACTCATTCCAAAACCTGGTCATTTGTCTTAATACTCATTCTAAAACCTGGTCATTTGTCTTAAATCTCACTCTAAAACCTGGTCATTTGTAAGACTCATTCAAAAACCTTGTCATTTGTCTTAAATCTCACTCTAAAACCTGGTCATTTGTCTTAAGACTCATTCCAAAATCTGGTCCGTTGTCTTAAGACTCATTCCAAAACCTGGTCAGTTGTCTTAAGACTCATTCTAAAACCTGGTCATTTGTCTTAAGACTCATTCTAAAACCTGGTCATTTGTCTTAAGACTCATTCTAAAACCTGGTCATTTGTCTTAAGACTCACTCTAAAACCTGGTCATTTGTAAGACTCATTCAAAAACCCTGTCATTTGTCTTAAATCTCACTCTAAAACCTGGTCATTTGTCTTAAGACTCATTCTACAACCTGGTCATTTGTCTTAAGACTCATTCTAAAACCTGGTCATTTGTCTTAAGACTCATTCCAAAACCTGGTCATTTGTCTTAATACTCATTCTAAAACCTGGTCATTTGTAAGACTCATTCAAAAACCCTGTCATTTGTCTTAAATCTCACTCTAAAACCTGGTCATTTGTCTTAAGACTCATTCCAAAACCTGGTCATTTGTCTTAAGACTCATTCTACAACCTGATCATTTGTCTTAAGACTCATTCTAAAACCTGGTCATTTGTCTTAAGACTCATTCCAAAACCTGGTCATTTGTCTTAAGACTCATTCTAAAACCTGGTCATTTGTCTTAAGACTCATTCTAAAACCTGGTCATTTGTCTTAAGACTCATTCCAAAACCTGGTCATTTGTCTTAAGACTCACTCTAAACCTGGTCATTTGTCTTAAAACTCATTCTAAGACCTGGTCATTTGTCTTAAGACTCATTCTAAAACCTGGTCATTTGTCTTAAAACTCATTCTAAAACCTGGTCATTTGTCTTAAGACTCATTCTAAAACCTGGTCATTTGTCTTAAGACTCATTCTAAAACCTGGTCATTTGTCTTAAGACTCATTCTAAAACCTGGTCATTTGTCTTAAGACTCACTCTAAAACCTGGTCATTTGTAAGACTCATTCAAAAACCCTGTCATTTGTCTTAAATCTCACTCTAAAACCTGGTCATTTGTCTTAAGACTCATTCTACAACCTGGTCATTTGTCTTAAGACTCATTCTAAAACCTGGTCATTTGTCTTAAGACTCATTCCAAAACCTGGTCATTTGTCTTAATACTCATTCTAAAACCTGGTCATTTGTAAGACTCATTCAAAAACCCTGTCATTTGTCTTAAATCTCACTCTAAAACCTGGTCATTTGTCTTAAGACTCATTCTAAAACCTGGTCATTTGTCTTAAGACTCATTCTACAACTTGGTCATTTGTCTTAAGACTCATTCTAAAACCTGGTCATTTGTCTTAAGACTCATTCCAAAACCTGGTCATTTGTCTTAATACTCATTCTAAAACCTGGTCATTTGTAAGACTCATTCAAAAACCCTGTCATTTGTCTTAAATCTCACTCTAAAACCTGGTCATTTGTCTTAATACTCATTCTAAAACCTGGTCATTTGTAAGACTCATTCTAAAACCTGGTCAATTGTCTTAAGACTCATTCTAAAACCTGGTCATTTGTCTTAAGACTCATTCTAAAACCTGGTCATTTGTCTTAAGACTCATTCTAAAACCTGGTCATTTGTCTTAAGACTCACTCTAAAACCTGGTCATTTGTAAGACTCATTCAAAAACCCTGTCATTTGTCTTAAATCTCACTCTAAAACCTGGTCATTTGTCTTAAGACTCATTCTACAACCTGGTCAGTTGTCTTAAGACTCATTCTACAACCTGGTCATTTGTCTTAATACTCATTCTAAAACCTGGTCATTTGTCTTAATACTCATTCTAAAACCTGGTCATTTGTAAGACTCATTCAAAAACCCTGTCATTTGTCTTAAATCTCACTCTAAAACCTGGTCATTTGTCTTAAGACTCATTCTACAACCTGGTCAGTTGTCTTAAGACTCATTCTACAACCTGGTCATTTGTCTTAATACTCATTCTAAAACCTGGTCATTTGTAAGACTCATTCCAAAACCTTGTCATTTGTCTTAAATCTCACTCTAAAACCTGGTCATTTGTCTTAAGACTCATTCCAAAATCTGGTCCGTTGTCTTAAGACTCATTCCAAAACCTGGTCAGTTGTCTTAAGACTCATTCTAAGACCTGGTCATTTGTCTTAAGACTCATTCTAAAACCTGGTCATTTGTCTTAAGACTCATTCTACAACCTGGTCATTTGTCTTAAGACTCATTCTACAACCTGGTCATTTGTCTTAAGACTCATTCCAAAACCTGGTCATTTGTCTTAATACTCATTCTAAAACCTGGTCATTTGTAAGACTCATTCTAAAACCTGGTCATTTGTCTTAAGACTCATTCCAAAACCTGGTCATTTGTCTTAAGACTCATTCTAAAACCTGGTCATTTGTCTTAAGACTCATTCCAAAACCTGGTCATTTGTCTTAATACTCATTCTAAAACCTGGTCATTTGTCTTAAATCTCACTCTAAAACCTGGTCATTTGTAAGACTCATTCAAAAACCTTGTCATTTGTCTTAAATCTCACTCTAAAACCTGGTCATTTGTCTTAAGACTCATTCCAAAATCTGGTCCGTTGTCTTAAGACTCATTCCAAAACCTGGTCAGTTGTCTTAAGACTCATTCTAAAACCTGGTCATTTGTCTTAAGACTCATTCTAAAACCTGGTCATTTGTCTTAAGACTCATTCTAAAACCTGGTCATTTGTCTTAAGACTCACTCTAAAACCTGGTCATTTGTAAGACTCATTCAAAAACCCTGTCATTTGTCTTAAATCTCACTCTAAAACCTGGTCATTTGTCTTAAGACTCATTCTACAACCTGGTCATTTGTCTTAAGACTCATTCCAAAACCTGGTCATTTGTCTTAATACTCATTCTAAAACCTGGTCATTTGTAAGACTCATTCAAAAACCCTGTCATTTGTCTTAAATCTCACTCTAAAACCTGGTCATTTGTCTTAAGACTCATTCCAAAACCTGGTCATTTGTCTTAAGACTCATTCTACAACCTGGTCATTTGTCTTAAGACTCATTCTAAAACCTGGTCATTTGTCTTAAGACTCATTCCAAAACCTGGTCATTTGTCTTAAGACTCATTCTAAAACCTGGTCATTTGTCTTAAGACTCATTCTAAAACCTGGTCATTTGTCTTAAGACTCATTCCAAAACCTGGTCATTTGTCTTAAGACTCACTCTAAACCTGGTCATTTGTCTTAAAACTCATTCTAAGACCTGGTCATTTGTCTTAAGACTCATTCTAAAACCTGGTCATTTGTCTTAAAACTCATTCTAAAACCTGGTCATTTGTCTTAAGACTCATTCTAAAACCTGGTCATTTGTCTTAAGACTCATTCTAAAACCTGGTCATTTGTCTTAAAACTCATTCTAAAACCTGGTCATTTGTCTTAAGACTCATTCTAAAACCTGGTCATTTGTCTTAAGACTCACTCTAAAACCTGGTCATTTGTAAGACTCATTCAAAAACCCTGTCATTTGTCTTAAATCTCACTCTAAAACCTGGTCATTTGTCTTAAGACTCATTCTACAACCTGGTCATTTGTCTTAAGACTCATTCTAAAACCTGGTCATTTGTCTTAAGACTCATTCCAAAACCTGGTCATTTGTCTTAATACTCATTCTAAAACCTGGTCATTTGTAAGACTCATTCAAAAACCCTGTCATTTGTCTTAAATCTCACTCTAAAACCTGGTCATTTGTCTTAAGACTCATTCTAAAACCTGGTCATTTGTCTTAAGACTCATTCTACAACCTGGTCATTTGTCTTAAGACTCATTCTAAAACCTGGTCATTTGTCTTAAGACTCATTCCAAAACCTGGTCATTTGTCTTAATACTCATTCTAAAACCTGGTCATTTGTAAGACTCATTCAAAAACCCTGTCATTTGTCTTAAATCTCACTCTAAAACCTGGTCATTTGTCTTAAGACTCATTCCAAAACCTGGTCAGTTGTCTTAAATCTCACTCAAAAACCTGGTCATTTGTCTTAATACTCATTCTAAAACCTGGTCATTTGTCTTAATACTCATTCTAAAACCTGGTCATTTGTCTTAAATCTCACTCTAAAATCTGGTCATTTGTAAGACTCATTCAAAAACCTTGTCATTTGTCTTAAATCTCACTCTAAAACCTGGTCATTTGTCTTAAGACTCATTCCAAAACCTGGTCAGTTGTCTTAAGACTCATTCCAAAACCTGGTCAGTTGTCTTAAGACTCATTCTAAAACCTGGTCATTTGTCTTAAGACTCATTCAAAAACCTGGTCATTTGTCTTAAGACTCATTCTAAGACCTGGTCATTTGTCTTAAGACTCATTCCAAAACCTGGTCATTTGTCTTAAGACTCATTCTAAAACCTGGTCATTTGTCTTAAGACTCATTCTAAAACCTGGTCATTTGTCTTAAGCCTCATTCCAAAACCTGGTCATTTGTCTTAAGACTCACTCTAAACCTGGTCATTTGTCTTAAAACTCATTCTAAAACCTGGTCATTTGTCTTAAATCTCACTCTAAAACCTGGTCATTTGTCTTAAGACTCATTCTACAACCTGGTCATTTGTCTTAAGACTCATTCTAAAACCTGGTCATTTGTCTTAAGACTCATTCCAAAACCTGGTCATTTGTCTTAATACTCATTCTAAAACCTGGTCATTTGTAAGACTCATTCAAAAACCCTGTCATTTGTCTTAAATCTCACTCTAAAACCTGGTCATTTGTCTTAAGACTCATTCCAAAACCTGGTCAGTTGTCTTAAATCTCACTCAAAAACCTGGTCATTTGTCTTAATACTCATTCTAAAACCTGGTCATTTGTCTTAATACTCATTCTAAAACCTGGTCATTTGTCTTAAATCTCACTCTAAAATCTGGTCATTTGTAAGACTCATTCAAAAACCTTGTCATTTGTCTTAAATCTCACTCTAAAACCTGGTCATTTGTCTTAAGACTCATTCCAAAACCTGGTCAGTTGTCTTAAGACTCATTCCAAAACCTGGTCAGTTGTCTTAAGACTCATTCTAAAACCTGGTCATTTGTCTTAAGACTCATTCAAAAACCTGGTCATTTGTCTTAAGACTCATTCTAAGACCTGGTCATTTGTCTTAAGACTCATTCTAAAACCTGGTCATTTGTCTCAAGACTCATTCTAAGACCTGGTCATTTATTTTGATTCGACTTTTCTGTGTTTAGAATAACTGTTTGAACATTAAGATTCATCACACGGTATTAAATAGGTATTATTTAATAATTGTGTTTTGCATCATCGTTCTCAGTGTTACTTGATATACATTTTATAACCACGTGGGCTACATTTAACTCTGTAACGTGAATACATACTGGCAAAGCATTGCGTTCGAAACTAGTATAAGTAGTGACATTGCTAAGCAACAAAATGTTTGTGACTGTAATATCATTTCAAAGTAATAATTAATATTGAAATATAAATAGCAATGACCATTTACGTTTTCCATGAATCCCTCGAAGTCTGTCAGACTGGTATTATATAGTACAAATATATGTAAACCTTCTATCTGTCGAATCTTAATAAAGTACAAAAGAAGAGGTATCAAGATGCTACATTAAATTTTCTAATAAATTGATTGATTGTTGTTTAATGTCACGTGAGTAGTATTGGCACTTACAAACATTACATCAATTCGGTGAAATGGTTACAGTTGGATGGGCACTAGCAAGACGAGTTTCTGAAATAAACTTAATTAGGTACGCTCAATGTCAAAATTGGAAAGCCAACCAATTTAAAAGTCTTTGGGAGCAAGATGATGAATGATGAATGTTCCAATGAAAGGTCAAAAATAGAATGAAGTCACAATGGAAACAATTCTCATTGATCTACTGGAAACCATATTGTGTGTGCCCCATGTAAAAATTGAATTGGCAGATCATTATGCTCTCATACAATACCCCATAAGTTTGATTTCGGAATTCCTTTGGGATTTTGTAATTCCGCCTTCTGCCCAGGATCTGTGAACTGATATTTACTGTCTTTCTTATGTCAGAGAAATAATGGCAATATAGTGTTTTGCGCTTCACTTCTGGAGAATCGATTTAATTCATTACCACATATTGTATTAGTTACAAGGCAAACGGAAGTAATATTTCTACTTTGGGATTAAAAGTTGCTTTATAGTTTCTTTCTTTAGAAGATTGATCTATACCTATAATTTACTTCTTCTCCATCATTACACTAAGCTGTTCAGTGTGGGTCTTGTCCTTTGTCTGATCATATAATCGACGAACATTTAGTGTCAATAGATATATGTTAAGATTGTGCTTAAGACCAAAAAGAGAAAAAGACAACTACGCTTTTCGACAAAGTAAAGTAAGGATTGATATATTGTGTTGGTTGATTATGATGCCAACGGAAGACTACCGGGCTTGTCTTTTGTCTGATCGGATAGTCGACGCACATTTAGTGTCAAAAGATATATATGTTCAGATCGTGCTTAAAACCAAACAGAGAAGAAGAAGACAAAACAACAGTTTTGGACAAATTAAGTAAGGATTGATATATTGTGTTTGCTGATTATAATACCAACTGACAAATTTTATCACATATGATCAATATGAAATATATAATTGCAAAAGTAATGTTTTACGCAAATTTTGAATAGAATAAAATACCTAAATAGTCAAGATGGGCATTCATTGCAACAATTCGAAAAGGACAAAAATTACACACGCAGACGATCTTGGTTTTGGACAGACGCAAAACTGTTACGGGATTAACCGGTAAATGGGATTCATACCCAACCACTTTTTATAATTTATCTTCAACAACAATTCAGAAAAACAATAAAAACCTGCACTGATTCGCTTCCACGTACTCGCAAACCTGAACGACAACATAAGCAGAACATTACAATAGCAGGGTCAGTGGAATGCCGTCGTTTATTGACTAATTGCAACTCCTTAGATGTTGGAGGTTTGCTAGGGTGTGGTACCTGTTCGTTGTAGTATTATATATTGGTGACCATTACTATATTCCTGTTCAGTTCCCAAAGTTAAATCATGTTGACAGTTCAACGACACTGACTGTATTTTGCTGTCCATTAGTGTCTATATATACATGTACATGGAAAATATCCCATTTCTTACCTCACATAATAATCACAAGTAAAATCGAATTTGAACAATTATGATCGGATGAGGTACCATGAATAAGGACAACGGAAAACAGTCTGTAACCAGTCTAGATCCTGGTCTGATGTGTAGGATGATCAAAAACTAATATTTTAGTGCAATTCAATTCACTTTTATTAATGCAAATCAATTTGCCGTTTGTAACAAGAGTTAAATAATTACATCTTACATATACAAAATGTATTTAGATATTACACCACTAGCATTGATAGAATTATTCTAAAATTGAACGCCTTTTGTAAAAGTAAACTCAAAATAGCTCTAATTTTAAGGAAAAAAAATGAAGTTATTCATACTACTGATTTGATTAATACCAGATAATGATTTTGTGATAATAAAGAAACAATTTTTTGTACCAAGTAACTTGTCACGTTGATCAATGTGTACCAAGCACCTTTATATAATACAAAGCCAATAAATTATTTCTTTTATAACCTAAATTAAGTGCATTTAGTAGAATTTCTATCATAAGTCATATCAACTTCCCATCAATTAGTCAAATTTGTATCACTGTTACATCTGCACCAATAGCCACATCATCCGTATTTACTGCTGAACTGTTATGACGTCACAATTGTAGCAAGGAGAACTTATCATTTAATCTTCTTGTTTCTTTGTCGATAAACTTTTCCATTAAACAATGCTTTCAAAGAATCTGAAAATATCTAATTCAAGGAAATGCCTTGTTCATTATATGGTGTCAATGCGTTCACGTCTGAGAAAAAAAAGAGGATCAATGAGGGGTGTTCTTTTTAATTTTTTAGAAAAGAATTGACAATAGCATAGATAAATTTGCACTGATATATATTATATAAGATAGCCAGGTTTATAAATATAATGTTGAATATGTGATACCTCAAACTGTGAATTAGAAAAGCCAGTAAGGACGATATATACCTTTGTTGTGTCTATGCATACAATATAAGCTGTCTTTCCCTTATCGTTCATGACCTTCACAACGTTTAACTATGCTCTTTATATCGGTTAAACAGGGTACAAATAACAAAGCATTTAAAAATTTCAATTTGCTATAGATCTATTGATTTCATACAATCACAATTTTAGACTAATGATTGGGTCTGTTTATAATTTGCTAGATTATAGGTGAAAGGAAAATTTGTTGAATTTGACATTAACATGAATTAGAACCTCCATAAAGTAATAAAGTTATATATTCAAGATAAAGATGTATAAATAAATGCAATAGATGTTTATCGTTCCTGTATGGCAAATGTGGTCTTTCTGAGGGCGGATAATATAGGAAGTGGGACTAGGTGATCCGGAAGGGTTATTATTTCCTGTGTAATTCATGAATGTCTTCTTCTTAAATGTCTATATATGTAACGAGAATGTACACTGACACATATAACCTAAAATGGTTGTGTATATTATCAGTCTGTGTCAAATTTAATCTGCGTACTCACTAAATTAAATTGCCATGCCAGAAAATCTGCATTCCTATGATATAATAATGATAAATAAGTTACAATTCACTTAAATTCACTTTTAAGAATTGTCCTGAGAATTTACATACTAATAGTGAGTTTGTTTTCTTTCTCCCAAAGACTTTTAAATTATTTG
Organism: Bathymodiolus septemdierum; assembly: GCA_963383655.1. Lineage (NCBI taxonomy): Eukaryota > Metazoa > Mollusca > Bivalvia > Mytilida > Modiolidae > Bathymodiolus > Bathymodiolus septemdierum. The sequence goes on along the minus strand of OY726518.1, from coordinate 59,875,249 downwards.
GCTTTCAAATATTTAGACTTTGAGCGTACCTGATGAAGGGTAATCTGAGCGTACCTGATGAAGGGTAATCTGAGCGTACCTAATGAAGGGTAATCTGAGCATATCTGATGAAGGGTATTCTGAGCGTACCTGATGAAGGGTATTCTGAGCGTACCTGATGAAGGGTAATCTGAGCGTACCTGATGAAGGGTAATCTGAGCGTACCTGATGAAGGGTAATCTGAGCGTACCTGATGAAGGGTAATCTGAGCGTACCTGATGAAGGGTAATCTGAGCGTACCTGATGAAGGGTAATCTGAGCGTACCTGATGAAGGGTAATCTGAGCGTACCTGATGAAGGGTAATCTGAGCGTATCTGATGAAGGGTAATCTGAGCGTACCTGATGAAGGGTAATCTGAGCGTACCTGATGAAGGGTAATCTGAGCGTATCTGATGAAGGGTATTCTGAGCGTACCTGATGAAGGGTATTCTGAGCGTACCTGATGAAGGGTAATCTGAGCGTACCTGATGAAGGGTAATCTGAGCGTACCTGATGAAGGGTAATCTGAGCGTACCTGATGAAGGGTAATCTGAGCGTACCTGATGAAGGGTATTCTGAGCGTACCTGATGAAGGGTAATCTGTGAGCGTACCTGATGAAGGGTAATCTGAGCGTACCTGATGAAGGGTAATCTGAGCGTACCTGATGAAGGGTAATCTGAGCGTACCTGATGAAGGGTATTCTGAGCGTACCTGATGAAGGGTATTCCAGACACACGTCGTGCGTACTAAAGATATCTACGTTTTAATTAAGGCAACTACTTTTGAAACTTCACATATATGAAACCACACTGAGCATAGTAAATGATGGCATTATTCCGGGTAGGATAAACCAATGACTGTAATTTGGTGTTTCTCTTTTCGAAATCATGCAAGTAGTAAAAACATGTATAATGTGTATCGGTGGAGTGTTTAATTCAGTTCCATGTGTCTACTACAAAGAAGGCATCACCATCATCTTATCAGAACGTAACTTGTTCTTGCCGATATAGCTAACACATTGTTCACACCTGGTGTTACACAATACTAATTATTCCTTCGCTACATATATACACATATATTTGATCACATAGAAAACTCAAAAGGATTTCCGCTGATGGCGAGGTGTACTCTATACAACATTATGTGATAAAGTTTATGTTTATGACATGTGACAGGTCGGTGGTTTTCTTCGGGTATTCCGGTTTCCTCCACCTAGGAATAAAAATTACATGTATTTGACTTTACATTGGCAAACATCGTGATCTTTGTGTGTTGAATGATTTAAAGTGAGAGGTGGTTCTTCGCTATGTTGATATTCGTGTAATTCTTGAATATCACTGTTTAAACATTCTGTTCATAATTACATGTATTTGGCAATTTCGATTTGATTAGAAGTAATGCAAGCTAATCTTTATTATTTGTTTGTACTTCAAACTCCTCTTTCCTGTCGTTATTAATAGATTGTCGTTTTGTCCATAGACAATTCATAGTCAATATATAATGCTTTCATCATAAACAAGCATGCTACTAACAAAGAACGTGCATGATGAACGCTAATCCAGAAATACGTATTGTGCATTAAGTTGGATATCTATGGTGGGTTTTTTTTATTATTGATTGTGATTTCCTATGCTATCTTGATTATGACAAATTTATTTTTAACTTAAGGTCTCCAACTTCTGACGGTAAGTCGAACACAACTGACTTAGATTCGTGCTCCATAACCAAGGGTCGTCAAGGACGATATTTCACAGCTCAGTTCTGTTCGTTATATCTTGTCGGGTTTACATCACCAATTAAGTCTGATAGCAGAATGTTTCCTCAAAGTGGCAGTAAACACCAATAGGATAATTGTTTTATATGTAAGAAGAATTTGAAGATACCAAAGGGGTAATGCAAATCGGTAAATGGAAGAAGGACAGACAACACAATAGCCAAAAGAAAAAGGACAAACAACGATCTACAAAGCAATGCACAGAAAACTAAAGATCGAGTAGCACAAATCCCATAAAAACTGGAGGTGAACTCAGGTGCTCCGGAAGGGTGAACAGTTCCTGCTCCACATATTTCTACTACATTTGAACGTCTTTGTGGCAAGTAGAAAGGAAATAATATGTTTTCTCTTATAAAAGCCGAGTATTGGACTTGTTCCTCTATTTTTGGATAGCTACTTGTACGAAAGGAACTTATTTTTACATCCAGTTATCCACATGTACGTCAATTCAAGTGCGGAATAACATATTTTGATTGTTAGAAATTTGCTTAACCACATTAAATGAGCAAACATATAAGACAGAGGAACATTCGACAGACAACAGAGACGTTATAACTTTATTAGGAAATCATTATAACGTCATAAACAATCGGTGAATTGATAATGATGATTAAAATGAATCCATTTTTTAAAGCTTTTGTATAAAAATGTATACGAGCACGAACGTAGATCATTATATTTTTCCCTATAGAAAATGCATCTCTTTAATTACTCTTAACAACCCTTTAGAAAATTATTTTCTTACTGAACGATATATCTTTTAAATGGAAAATGGATATATTGCAGGAACGTTGTCGAATATGACATAAGTATACCTATGGCCACCTTACATTTTTTGTAAAAGGAACACGAGAGAAAATCGTTTCTGCTCATTAATAGTTATATAATAATAAAGGGAAAGATAATTTTATTTCATTTTTAATGCAATCAGATTTTGATATAACAGGAAAACAAGCATGTACCAAAGGACAGAATATTTCTCCTGTCTTACTGATAGTCGTCAACAGAAATTGCAATTAGGACAACTATAGTTGTGGAGGACCCATTCTGTATCCACATCAAAAGAATCAAGAGTTACCAGTATAAGCAATGTGTCGAAAATCATACGTTGCAAATGTAGTGATTTCATAGCCCTTGTATCGAGACACTGCACGTGCAAATGATGGATATTATAGAGGACTACAGGTAAGTTTACATTGAAGCTTAAATGGTCACTCAGGTTTAAAATATATATTGGTATTGTCTATTTAATAAAAATTATTCAGTTTCAAATTTAGTGTTGCAATATTTTTTTCCAGGTGTATATTAAAGCTCCTCCAGAACTTCAACAAAATTTTGACTTTCCAAAAATAGGAAACTCTTACTGCATTCTTTAGTGAGTAGGTGTCCTTATCACAACCAAATGTTTAGTGAGTAGGTGTCCTTATCACAACCAAATGTTTAGTGAGTAGGTGTCCTTATCACAACCAAATGTTTAGTGAGTAGGTGTCCTTATCACAACCAAATGTTTAGTGAGTAGGTGTCCTTATCACAACCAAATGTTTAGTGAGTAGGTGTCCTTATCACAACCAAATGTTTAGTGAGTAGGTGTCCTTATCACAACCAAATGTTTAGTGAGTAGGTGTCCTTATCACAACCAAATGTTTAGTGAGTAGGTGTCCTTATCACAACCAAATGTTTAGTGAGTAGGTGTCCTTATCACAACCAAATGTTTAGTGAGTAGGTGTCCTTATCACAACCAAATGTTTAGTGAGTAGGTGTCCTTATCACAACCAAATGTTTAGTGAGTAGGTGTCCTTATCACAACCAAATGTTTAGTGAGTAGGTGTCCTTATCACAACCAAATGTTTAGTGAGTAGGTGTCCTTATCACAACCAAATGTTTAGTGAGTAGGTGTCCTTATCACAACCAAATGTTTAGTGAGTAGGTGTCCTTATCACAACCAAATGTTTAGTGGGTAGGTGTCCTTATCACAACCAAATGTTTAGTGAGTAGGTGTCCTTATCACAACCAAATGTTTAGTGGGTAGGTGTCCTTATCACAACCAAATGTTTAGTGAGTAGGTGTCCTTATCACAACCAAATGTTTAGTGAGTAGGTGTCCTTATCACAACCAAATGTTTAGTGAGTAGGTGTCCTTATCACAACCAAATGTTTAGTGAGTAGGTGTCCTTATCACAACCAAATGTTTAGTGAGTAGGTGTCCTTATCACAACCAAATGTTTAGTGAGTAGGTGTCCTTATCACAACCAAATGTTTAGTGAGTAGGTGTCCTTATCACAACCAAATGTTTAGTGAGTAGGTGTCCTTATCACAACCAAATGTTTAGTGAGTAGGTGTCCTTATCACAACCAAATGTTTAGTGAGTAGGTGTCCTTATCACAACCAAATGTTTAGTGAGTAGGTGTCCTTATCACAACCAAATGTTTAGTGAGTAGGTGTCCTTATCACAACCAAATGTTTAGTGAGTAGGTGTCCTTATCACAACCAAATGTTTAGTGAGTAGGTGTCCTTATCACAACCAAATGTTTAGTGAGTAGGTGTCCTTATCACAACCAAATGTTTAGTGAGTAGGTGTCCTTATCACAACCAAATGTTTAGTGAGTAGGTGTCCTTATCACAACCAAATGTTTAGTGAGTAGGTGTCCTTATCACAACCAAATGTTTAGTGAGTAGGTGTCCTTATCACAACCAAATGTTTAGTGAGTAGGTGTCCTTATCACAACCAAATGTTTAGTGAGTAGGTGTCCTTATCACAACCAAATGCTTAGTGAGTAGGTGTCCTTATCACAACCAAATGTTTAATGAGTAGGTGTCCTTATCACAACCAAATGTTTAGTGAGTAGGTGTCCTTATCACAACCAAATGTTTAGTGAGTAGGTGTCCTTATCACAACCAAATGTTTAGTGAGTAGGTGTCCTTATCACAACCAAATGTTTAGTGAGTAGGTGTCCTTATCACAACCAAATGTTTAGTGAGTAGGTGTCCTTATCACAACCAAATGTTTGAATGTGATAAGGACAACAACGAACATACATTTTAGTTGAGAGTTATATGGCACGACGCCTTCACAAATGTACACAGTGGAAATATGTTGATTTGTTTGAAAAGCCTTCTCCTCTTTTAAAACATCAATAAAATATCTATAGACTAGAACAAAAACAAAAGATTTGCATAATTCGTTTATCTGTAATGTTATTCTGGAGACAGACAGGTTGATTTTTAGTTTGAGTTCAAAAGAAGGTGTATTGGCATGAGAGAAAATTAAATATTACACATAAAAGTAAAGAAATTTATTGAGAGAGGTAACTTTGTACTGTGCATATGGCGCTATTGACATTGCGTAACACACTCGTAGCAAGAACGGTACATGTAGATAGTGAAATAGGCGAACGCAGATAAGTATCTAAGAAAACTCAGATGGTATCAGACGAACGCAGATTAGTATCTAAGCAGATTCAAATGGTATTAGGACGAACGCAGAAAAATATATACGAATGCTCGCATGCATGGTACGAGACGCACACAGACAAATATCTGAGAATACTCGCATGGTATCAAATGAACGAAGAAAAATATCTGAGAATACATGATATCAGACGAATGCAGAAAAATATATATGAGAATACTCACATGGTATCAAACGAACGCAGATAAGTATCTAAGTAAACACGCAATGTAAAAACCGAACGAAAATATTTGTTTAATGACACTCGCAAAGTAAAGGACGAATCCAGGAAAATATCTAAGTAAACGAACAAGGTAAAGGACGAAGGCAGATAAACTCTGAGTATGCTCAAAAGTTAACAGACGAACACAGATAAGTATCTAAGTATACACACAAAGGTAAAGGCCGAACGAAGCTATGTGTTTAATGACATTAGCAAGGTAAAGGCCGAACGAAGCTATGTGTTTAATGACATTAGCAAGGTAAAGGCCGAACGAAGCTATGTGTTTAATGACATTAGGTAAAGGACAAATGCAGCTAGCTATCGAAGTAAGTTCAAAAGGAAGCTGTCAAACGCAAATATGTATCTAGGAATACTCATCAGGTAAAAGACGAACGACGATAAACTAAGACTATTCACAAAGTAAACTACGAACGCGGATTAGCTAAGACCATTCACAAAGTAAACGACGAACGCAGATTAGCTAAGAATTACACAATGTGCAAGACGATCGCATAGTATGTACATACACTCGCAGAGTAACGGAAACAAAGAAATGAGCACTGCAGTTAGAATGGCAAACCCTCATAGCAACAACAATAATTATTTAATCTTAGTTTAAAAGGTGAAATTGAGTACATGACAATAGCATAATACAGTGTTGTAAATGTTACGCCAAGGTATAATAAGTCCTATTGTAATATTGATTTCAGTACATAATCTTTACACAAATAATTACTCCTGAGGGAATAGGACATAGTTTCCGAGAAACAACAAATACCATGACAACAAAAACGGATAAGAATCCAATCTCTTCAACATGTAAATATTCCTTCTACGACATTTCACACCTTTTTACATAAATTGTGTTTGTTTATAGAGCATCATTTATCCATCTACAAGTCTTTCCACTAAGAAATAATAGGAATGGTTAGACACGTTAAGTCATTTATCTGAATACGGTAATGGAATGCAGGTGTACAGTGTCTCGTAATTTAGACATCGGTCTTGTAAGTCAGGAAATAATTAGATTTAATCGAGACACAAATGAAACAAATTGTCATTGATTATTTGATTATGTATGTTTGCTTAATGTCAGGGAAAATAGCCAGACAATATATCTAAATTCGGCATCTGATTGTGTTCAATAGCTCAAACTACATTTATCCTTAGCCTACGAACCTCAGGTGTTTCAATTGTTTGTAATGAGGCTTTTAACACTTCTCTCTACATCAATAGTTTTGCATAGGTCGTGTATAATGTTTGCATTGCTGAGAAAGATGTCAAAATGACTATGACAGATGCAAAACACTGATGGGATATGAACTCGTTGATCAAGTTAAACAAGGTCAAGGTTAAGCTAGAATCACATACCACATCAATTCTTAATTGTGAAGAGCGAAATACATAACAAAGAGAAATGATAGATCATAATTATGATAACGCATCAAACATTGAACTGAATAAGATGAATATCATAAATAATAATCAATACATCTAGAAAAATAGTCCATATTTAAATGACGGTGGTAAAAGATATTATTGATTGTACGATCTCGAAAAATATTAAAGTTTAACTTTACATCAGGAGGACGATTTAGTAAGTATAACTGTATGCCAATAAGACCATTGTATAATGTATCCCAGAACTACCACCGAGTACCAAAATAGCAAGAGACGTTTTAGTAAAGGTAAGAAGAGTATCGAAAACAACTGTCTAAACAAGGTATTAATTGCATCAAGATTATCCCTGTAGCATACTTTGACATTCGAGTCTGGAAATATTATCATATTAAATGTATGTTTGGTACTGATTCAGAGATTTGTCGGATGCATATAGGAATGAAATTCTTCATTAAATTGTAAAATCTTTGTGTTTATATTTTTGTCTAGACACTATCATGTTCTATTTCTATTCACATTTGATATAGCATGATGCATGTGCAGAATACGCACCAATCATGTCCGTCATTTTTACATGATATCCCATTTTGTATGTGTGCTAATTATTTAAATGTTATGGAATCTTGTCTTTGTTGATCAGATATTTGCAGCACTAATAAGAAAGATTTGGGCCCATAAAACTAATTAAACCCTGTCAATTAAACCCTGCGACTCTTTCTACGATTTTGATATTGGATTATGAAACTGTTCCGACATTGTGGTATTATTTTTTTTCATTTTATGATGACATATCTTCATTGATTATAAATATAACATAACGGCTGTTATTACAGACCTTTTATCTGGGAATGACTATAGGATGATACAATTGTGATATCATACTATAGGATATCTAAAATGACACAGTTCTTGTCAAAAATTCAACAAACAACAACAACAAGACAAACTTGCTTCATTCCAAGCAGTCGACCCATAACCTGTCAAATCAGAAGGAGGCAACGATAGATGATGATGGCCAATATAGGTCTTGTCTTCTGGATGTATTGACATAAATGTGACGTGAGTAATCCAATCAAACGAATCCCACCCCTACTTACTTTATATCTAGACTCCCAGAATAACTCAATTTGATATCCACGTTGTTATTTAATTTGTTTGCCACATTTACTAACATTAGGATTATTGAAAACACAACATGATTCATGAATCAACAATTTGTTTATAAACCAATACGTTTGTGTTTTTTTAAATTCGTTAAAACTTATGCCAATATTGATGAAATTTGTGGTGAAAGGAGTCCTGTCAATTTCAGTTGAAATTTCAACTCTTTGACAAAATACATGTTTGTCAATATACACAATAACGTTATCTCACAAATCATATAATATACTATCATATAGCATGTTATTTTAAATCGTAACTTGATTTAAGGACTGACTACATTGATCAAACAGTAATATTTAATTCTCAAAAATAAGCTATGGTGGATCAGTAGCATACTGTGTGCAAAGGTAAACAGGAAAACTAGCAATCAAATGTCCTTACCAGAACTTCAAAATTATTTTATACATCCGAAAAATAATTAGCGCAGCTATATTCTATGTACTTTATTGCTAATTAAAAGTTGCTAGGTTTTTGTTGCATTGCTGCAAATCAACAATGAGGAGAATAGAAAAGTGACCCTTTATAAAGGAATTATACGAAATAGAAATTTGAGATGCGGAGGTTGTCATTTAGATATACATTTGATAAAGTTGATACGTATTTGTTTCATTGTATTAAGCAAAACAAGGGTTACGGTCGTTGACTTCTGACCATAAGCCTTACATCACTGACATGGGTTCGAGCACAAATACCCATTTCAAGTGTTCAGGTTCCAGACACGTACCGATGGCTGAGGGAATCGGAGGTCGTCATTTCTTAATAATTGTTTGTGGTGATCTCCCTTATTATGTCTTGTAGTCGTGGTAAAAGGTAAAAGTGACGAAACACTTCATAGGTAAATTACAATTAAGCACCAAAACATCAAAGAAGACATTATAACAGTTTGTTAGCTCCAAGTTTTACCTCCCGGTCTTTTCCACCCTTTAAAATCTCTAATAACATAGCCAGAAGGTTGATAACTATGTATAAAATTGATATCATTACGTGAAAATGAATAGTTGTGTTCAATGTCTACGCCGGAAGTGATAATATTATTGAGGTATAGGGTCCTTTAGTACCCCATAGATAAACTTGAAGCCAAATCATTTCTTGTCGTATGACATTTTACAGAAAATGGCGATAAATTCAGTAAATAATGATCATTTATACAAGGGAACAATCATATTCGTTAAAGAATCAAATATTGTGAATTTTTGCCCTGTTCTGTCTAGGTGGTATTTTTTGTTTAACCGATTTTTATCTAATCCGAGTTGTGAAGCTTTGTACTGTTTTTTCTATTAAAGTGGTGGTAAATTTTATATAACTGGCATTGTTTTGTCCTTCGGGAGTATGATGTTTTGTACTTTTCCTCTGATTGGTATGCTATGTTTCACTAGTTTTGTGTTTCCCTCCCGCATTGCGATTTTTCCCACTTTTCTACAGTATTTTTATGCTTACTTGGTATTTTTTCCGTCCACCCAAATTGCAACTTGGTGTTCTGTTCCTTTAAACGTTATATTTTCTGTATTTTACTTCTTCTTGTAAACATGTGGAAAATGTTCTAATTTCGGTCTTGCCTCCATTGACCGGATTTCAGTTGCTAATAAAAAGACTTGCTTGTCTTTCGTAATATGCACTCATTTAAGGAATAGACAACTTCAAACATTCACTAATCCTGCTTTTGTAATCTTCATGGATGTGATCTCTTGAGTTGAGGCGAATACGTGAGCAGATAGGTTATTGATTGTGAACATACGTGTGATTCTCCGTTTCCATTTTAAGTACATACATTAGATTTTAAGTTATAGCAGTGAACATTGCAATGTCGACGCTACACAGCTTTGTTTTTTTTTCGTTTTTGCTTTGTGCTTTGTTTGTTTGTTTGTTTTGTTGTGTTTGTTTAATAGATACCAACCTATCATTTGTGTTGTCTAATAGTAATGCATGTGTCGTCAGAGCAGTGATTTTGAAATGTATTCCGAACTTTAATTTAACACCATAGATGTCAGTGTTCTCCATATTGTTTAAAACATATATGTTCGTCATCTGTACTGTTAAAGGAATATATTAACCTAGTTATAATAGAATTGACACTACGAATTTATACTGGGATCCAATACGGAATTTGTTTCAGCCTACTGAAGTAAATAATATATATATTTGAAGAAGTATGATTTAATTTAGCGCTGTTTATATAATTGGGCGGTTTACCTTGGACAGTTTTGGTTCCACTCTCATAATATACTCCCACATTTTGTCTTTGTCTGTAGTCTGTTAATAGGTTTGACTTCGATCAGCACTGATGGTGCTTTATGCGTCGTAATAGATCTATGTTACAGATAGGGAAATTGATGGGTTTTTTTTTATTGTTAATAAAATTGCCCACATTTGGAAATTAGATAAAACAAAACTATTACTGCATTTTAAAGTCAAGTGAGATATATACAAGTTAATAAATATTTGATATATTGATTAAATATGTATTTATTTGTCCTCGTCAGCCCACTTTACAATTTGTACTGTACTTATACCAAGTTATGAAAGGTTGGAATTGTAGATATGATTCTAAAGATTGTCTCAATCTTTTGATTTTTTTATCAGTTAGTCAAAGTATATAAATACATTAAGATGTATGCCATAAATAGTTTTTGGTCATGATATTCAAAATGTATTAGTGGCCTAACCTTATTGAAACACATGATCTTATTCCCAGTTTTCTTATTTATGGGGTGTTTGCTTGGTCCATATATCTATTGGGTGTGACATGTCCGGTATTGTGGAGAGTTTATGTCAGGCATGTTATTTTTTACCCATTGTGTTATACCGCAAGATTTACTGATATACGAGGGCCGACATGGTCGTCATCGTATAGTAGTATGTAATCAGTACCTATCACCTACATTTTGAGTTCGAATCTTGCTCATGGCGAGGTGTACTCGATAAAGCTTTATGTCATAAAGTTTGTCAGAGACTTGAAGCAGGTCGGTGATTTTCTCCGGGTGCTTCTGTTTCTTCCACCAAAAAAACTGACTGCCACGATATAACTGAAATATTGTTAAAAGTGGTGTTAAACACTATACCTCTCCGAGTGAAAATGTTATTGTTGTAATAATCTAAAATGCCAAAGAATCTGATCCAATAGGGAACAAATATTTCTACTGGTTAATGGTAAATGGAGAAACAGAAAATGTCAAATCTGCGCGAGGATGTCATTGACTCGCTTTTCCTCACAATATGAGAATTGAAGATGCAATTATTGTCGGATTTAAGTTGCACCATATTCAACCTGTGAACAAAACTTTGAAACGCGGTGAGTAATTACCTCATGAAGTCCAGTTAATTTTTTGAAATTACTTGCTGTGATTGTGTCCGAGTGCTTTTATACCGTGAAAGCTCCATTAGTTGAGAGAAGGAAACCAAATGACCGACTTTATAGCCAATAAAAAATCTTCTTAATAACATCCATAAATATATCTATTCTTAGCTCTCTACTTTCAACTTAAGAAAACAGTTCATTGCTTAATAAGGTGAACTGCTTTCATTTGATTTATACAATAAAACTAGAGATTCCCATGTGTGTAAATTAAGTGTCAATGCTAGATTGAAGAAAAACCGTTGTATTGATTATTCTACAATTCGGAAGTGACCTTTAATGACAAACACATGCTAAATATATATAAATAGATATATTCTATAATGAATAAGGTGTATATGAACTCTGCTTGACCTAAGTGTTTCATTAAAAATTCGAAAATAATTTGATTTTCTTCACAATTTCTACATGAAGATATCATATTTTATTTCCCAGGGGTCAGTAAAACTCGGATACGTAAGTCATTTAAATTTACCGGAAAGACAAATGTATGCTTATTGTTCATGACAGTCTGCATATCATCCTATCAAAATGGACGTCTGTATATTATCAACTGCTTCCGTAGTTATATTGGTTATGGTATTTATCATGAACCTTGTGACTAGAATTCAGTACACAGACAAACCTATTTTAATTTTGGAAACCCTAATTCATAGTCTAAACTGATGAAAACTTACATAATAATAAAGAAGTATATGAAAATTATGATATGACGTTCATACATGTAGTTAGATAATTATCTAAAAGAAATAGAAGATTTAGCAAAAGATTCGTGTGCACTCTGTTATTTATTCGAAGCATATTCGGGAAAACAGGCTGCCACGATATAACTGAAATACAGTTGAAAGTGGCGATAAACACCATAAACCAAACCAAACCGGCAAAAAAGAAAGATAGCTAGATATGAGTCATCAAAGGTCATCTCCATTGATTGATAGACTGGTTGAAAAATTGGTGTAAATTATAAGTCTCTGTTTTCCGAAATCTAATTAAAATTATGTGTTTGTTGGATCTTTTTTTTTCTTTGGCGAAAGAAAAAAAAAGAAAAAAAAGATGCAAAACAGACCTGTAATTTTAATTAGATTGTGTTTTCCGTAAAATTGTTATCTTAAATATGAATCTAGGTAACAAACAGGTAGAATATGTGATTGACTTTATGTTAATTACATATCTCAAAGATTATATCTTGATTCATTATTCGAAAAAAATAGTAATTAAAAAAAGCTGTATCTGTTGACGCGACAGAACAACCTTCAACACAAAATGGTGATCAATATGCTTGATTATTTTGTGATTGGACAAATAACCACTTAGGTAAAACGTGGTTTATCACAAGTCCAAAGGACGTTTGACAACAAGTGTTTATTTTCTTTGTAGAATTTGAATATCACTTTGTCAGATATGGATTTTTGCTTGAATACAATTTGGCAAGGAAATAGAGAAGACATTAGATCTGTATATAATGACCAGAGAAATAGATAGTTGATTTTCTGTGACTCAGATTTGATTTTTTTTCTTTTTTGGTGTTTTAGCGCCACTTTCAACAATATTTCAGCTATATCATGGTGTCCAGTTTTAGTGGTGGAAGAAGCCGGAGTACCCGGAGAGAACCACCGACCATGGGCAAGCAACTGGTAAACTTTATCACTTGCGGCTGTAAGTCGAGTGCACCCTTTTTGTAATTTACAAAGCTGGGCGCGAACCCACGCCGTATTGATGATAGACTTGTATGAGTTGATACGTAATCCAACTACCTAACTCATTGAGCCACCCAGGCCCTCTGTGACACAGACACTCCGTACTGATGGACAGATTCGTAAATACGACCAACCAATTTATGAAGAGAAGACTGCAACTTAATAATTACAAGTCTAACATGTCTAAGTTTTACTTTGTCAATAGTTATCCTCTACTAAGAACAATTACTCATTTATCACAGATGGTGTGGTGAGACACAAGCTTGACACACAGAGAATTATCTAAAAATGTTTCTTTTGCTCCAGTGACAAAATGCTCTTGCCATACACGTTTATAGGTTTGTAACAACCAGAGGAGATTGCTATGATGAAATGTCTGATGATACAAGCGGGGTTCGAATCCTCAATCTCTGGGTGTTTGAAGTCACCATTCTAATTGATTGAGACCAAGAAGTATTTTACTTGACGTAATCAATTAGGATTGTCTTTATATCCACATGTTGTCAAAGAACAGTTTAATACCAAACATTACGTAATAAATGTAATAGCAAAACGTTACACTAATGTCTTCTGTATTTGATTCTTATGACTGTTTAAGGAAACTGTTGTGTTTACTTGACTTGGAGATAAAGAATTGTATTATATAATTTAATTTTCCAGACTCGTCTAAGTCTTGAAGGTCAGCGAAAGCGACGAGCATGTGCTGTTAAGCGTGAAAAACTTAAACGATCTTTATTTCTTTAATGTAGTGATATTCCAATAGGATGAGAACATTAGATTGAAGAGCTCTGTATTTTCAACGTAAAATGTACTTTTCAAACCATTGACTTCATGTTGTACAATATTCACGCATACAAATATCCCCTTAATATCCGACTGGTAAAGAGCTACATTTTGTAATCAGACATATTTAACTCTTTACATTTAAACCATATGCCTACCTAGCCGTAAGCTCAAAATTATCTGACCATTACAATAAGTTAATAAGACACGTTATCAAAGTCTATATCTTAATGTAGCCCAGGGGACCATCGAATAAAAATAGACATACGACCTTTAATCTACAAATCGTATTATCGGTGTTATATCTAAGATACTAAAACAGAATCGTTATTACCCCCTCGGCTTCAGATAAATCGTACTGCTGTCTTAAGGGGGTTTTCAAAGATAGAAAGTCATTGATTTTATATTTAACCTTTTATTACGTGACTGTTAAAGGTGACAATGATAAGTGTATTCCCTTCTGGATGTAAACAATAAAATAAAGAGCAATAATTTAAAATTTTAGCATTATAAATCCATTTTGCATAATTACATTTTTCGAGGTTGAGATTTTAATAATTTCGAACAGAAAATGCAACAATTCTTTTTAATACATTAACAAAGGAGGACACTGCACATACGGTGGTGCTTTGAGACTTGGGAGTTGTGGAATCTTGCTTTTAAGCAAAACTTGGCAGTAACAGTTGCTCACCTTACAGGGACAAAGAATGACAATATTCAACAAAATACAGTTCAAAGCAACAGGTGTCGTTGATGACAGACACAAAACACCGCACGTCCAGAACAGTTAAAAATATCTAGTCGGAAAATTGTATAAACAGAGACTAAATCTATACCCCTAACACACATATATATAACAGGTAAATCTATACCCCTAACACACATATATATATAACCCGTAAATCTATACCCCTAACACACATATATATAACCTGTAAATCTATACCCCTAACACACATATATATAACCTGTAAATCTATGCCCCTAACACATATATATATATATATAACCTGTAAATCTATACCCCTAACACACATATATATAACTGGTAAATCTATACCCCTAACACACACATATATATAACCTGTAAATCTATGCCCCTAACACACACATATATATATAACCTGTAAATCTATGCCCCTAGCACACATATATATAACTGGTAAATCTATACCCCTAACACATATATATATAACCCGTAAATCTATACCCATAACACACATATATATAACCCGTAAATCTATACCCATAACACACATACATAACCTGTAAATCTATACCCCTAACACACATATATATAACTGGTAAATCTATACCGTAACACACATATATATAACAGGTAAATCTATGCCCCTAACACACATATATATAACCCGTAAATCTATACCCCTAACACACATATATATAACCCGTAAATCTATACCCCTAACACACATATATATAACAGGTGTATATATATACCCCTAACACACATATATATAACCAGTAAATCTATACCCCTAACACACATATATATAACCCGTAAATCTATGCCCCTAACACACATATATATAACAGGTAAATATATACTCCTAACACACATATATATAGCCCGTAAATCTATATCCCTAACACACATATATATGACCTGTAAATCTATACCCCTAACACACATATATATAACTGAAAAATCTATACCCCTAACACACATATATATAATCTGTAAATCTATATCCCTAACACACATATATATAACCTGTAAATCTATACCCCTAACACACATATATATGACCTGTAAATCTATACACCTAACACACATATATAACCCTTAAATGTATACCCCTAACACACATATATATAAGCCGTAAATCTATACCCCTAACACACATATATATAACCTGTAAATCTATACCCCTCACACACATATATATAACCCGTAAATCTATACCCCTAACACACATATATATTGCATATATATAACCCGTAAATCTATACCCCTAACACACATATATATAACAGGTAAATATATACCCCTAACACACATATATATAACCCGTAAATCTATACCCCTAACACACATATATATAACCTGTAAATCTATACCCCTAACACACATATATATAACTGAAAAATCTATACCTCTAACACACATATGTATAACCTGTAAATCAATACCCCTAACACACATATATATAACCCGTAAATCTATACCCCTAACACATATATATAACCCGTAAATCTATACCCCTAACACACATTTATATAACCTTTAAATCTATACCCCTAACACACATATATATAACCTGTAAATTTATGCCCCTAACACACATATATATAACCTGTAAATCTATACCCCTAACACACATATATATAACCTATAAATCTATACCCCTAACACACATATATATAACCCGTAAATCTATACCCCTAACACACATATATATAACCTGTAAATCTATACCCCTAACACACATATATATAATCTGTAAATCTATACACCTAACACACATATATAACCCGTAAATATATACCCCTAACAAACATATATATAAGCCGTAAATCTATACCCCTAACACATATATATATAACCTGTAAATCTATACCCCTCACACACAATATATATAACCTGTAAATCTATACTCCTAACACACATATATATTGCATATATATAACCCGTAAATCTATACCCCTAACACACATATATATAACAGGTAAATATATACCCCTAACACACATATATATAACCCGTAAATCTATACCCCTAACACACATATATATATATAACCTGTAAATCTATACCCCTAACACACATATATATAACTGAAAAATCTATACCTCTAACACACATATATATAACCTGTAAATCAATACCCCTAACACACATATATATAACCTGTAAATCTATACCCCTAACACACATATATATAACCTGTAAATCTATACCCCTAACACACATATATATCACCTATAAATCTATACCCCTAACACACATATATATAACCTGTAAATCTATACCCCTAACACACATATATATAACAGGTAAATCTATACCCTTAACATATATATAACCTGTAGATATATACCTCTAACACACATATATATAACCCGTAAATCTATACCCCTAACACACATATATATAACCCGTAAATCTATACCCATAACACACATATATATAACTGTAAATCTATACCCCTAACACACATATATATAACCTGTAAATTTATACCCCTAACACACATTTATATAACTTGTAAATTTATACCCCTAACACACATATATATAACACGTAAATCTATACCTCTAACACACATATATATAACCTGTAAATCTATACCCCTAACACACATATATATAACCCGTAAATCTATACCCCTAACAAACATATATATATAACCTGTAAATCTATACCCCTAACACACATATATATAACTGATAAATATATACCCCTAACACACATATATATAACCATTAAATCTATACCCTAACACACATATATATATAAATTGTAAATCTATACCCCTAACACACATATATATAACTGAAAAATCTATACCTCTAACACACATATATATAACCTGTAAATCAATACCCCTAACACACATATATATAACCTGTAAATCTATACCACTAACACAAATATATATAACCTGTAAATCTATACCCCTAACACACATATATATAACCTGTAAATCTATTCCCCTAACACACATATATATAACCTGTAAATCTATACCCCTAACACACATATATATAACCGGTAAATCTATACCCCTAACACACATATATATAACCCGTAAATCTATACCCCTAACACACATATATATAACAGGTAAATCTATACCTCTAACACATATATATAACAGGTAAATATATACCCCTAACACACATATATATAACCCGTAAATCTATACCCATAACACACATATATATAACCTGTAAATCTATACCTCTAACACACATATATATAACCTGTAAATCTATACCCCTAACACACATTTATATAACCTGTAAATTTATACCACTAACACACATATATATAACACGTAAATCTATACCTCTAACACACATATATATAACCTATAAATCTATACCCCTAACACACATATATATAACCCCTAACACACATATATATAACCCGTTAATCTATACCCCTAACACATATATATATAACCTGTAAATCTATACCCCTAACACACATATATATAACTGATAAATATATACCCCTAACACACATATATATAACCCTTAATTCTATACCCCTAACACACAAATATATATAACCTGTAAATCTATACCCCTAACACACATATATATAGCTGAAAAATCTATACCTCTAACACACATATATATAACCTGTAATTCAATACCCCTAACACACATATATATAACTGGTAAATCTATACCGCTAACACACATATATATAACCTGTAAATCTATACCCCTAACACACATATATATAACCTGTAAATCTATACCCCTAACACACATATATATAACCTATAAATCTATACCCCTAACACACATATATATAACCCGTAACTCTATACCCCTAACACACATATATATAACAGGTAAATCTATACCCCTAACACATATATATAACCTGTAAATATATACCCCTAACATACATATATATAACCCGTAAATCTATACCCTAACACACATATATATAACCCGTAAATCTATACCCATAACACACACATATATATAACCTGTAAATCTATACCCTAACACACATATATATAACCTGTAAATCTATACCCCTAACACACATTTATTTAACCTGTAAATTTATACCCCTAACACACATATATATAACACGTAAATCTATACCTCTAACACACATATATATAACCTGTAAATCTATACCCCTAACACACATATATATAACCCGTAAATCTATACCCCTAACACACATATATATATAACCTGTAAATCTATACCCCTAGCACAGATATATATAACCTATAAATCTATACCCCTAGCACACATATATATAACCTGTAAATCAATACCCTAACACACATATATATAACCTGTAAATCTATACCCCTAGCACACATATATAACCCGTAAATCTATACCCCTAACACAGATATATATAACCTGTAAATATACACCCCTAACACACATATATATAACTGATAAATCTATACCCCTAACACACATATATATAACCTGAAAATCAATACCCCTAACACACATATATATAACCTGTAAATCTATACCCCTAACACACATATATATAACCCGTAAATCAATACCCCTAACACACATATATATAACCCGTAAATCTATACCCCTAACACACATATATATAACAGGTAAATATATACTCCTAACACACATATATATAACCCGTAAATCTATACCCCTAACACACATATATATATAACCTGTAAATCTATGCCCCTAACACACATATATATAACTGATAAATCTATGCCCCTAACACACATATATATAACCTGTAAATCTATATCCCTAACACACATATATATAACCTGTAAATCTATACCCCTAGCACACATATATAACCCGTAAATATATGCCCCTAACATACATATATATAACCTGTAAATCTATACCCCTAACACACATATATATAACCTGTAAATCTATACCCCTAACACACATATATATAGCCTATAAATCTATACCCCTAACACACATATATATAACCCGTAAATCTCTACCTCAAACACACATATATATACCCCGTAAATCTATACCCCTAACACACATATATATAACCTGTAAATCTATACCCCTAACACACATATATATAAGCCGTATATCTATACCCCTAACACACATATATATAACCTGTAAATCTATACCCCTCACACACATATATATAACACGTAAATCTTTACCCCTAACACACATATATATTGCATATATATAACCCGTAAATCTATACCCCTAACACACATATATATAACAGGTAAATATATACCCCTAACACACATATATATAACCCGTAAATCTATACCCCTAACACACATATATATGTAACCTGTAAATCTATACCCCTAACACACATATATATAGCTGAAAAATCTATAGTTCTAACACACATATATATAACCTGTAAATCAATACCCCTAACACACATATATATAACCTGTAAATCTATACCCTAACACACATATATATAACCTGTAAATCTATACCCCTAACACACATATATATAACCTGTAAATCTATACCCCTAACACACATATATATAACACGTAAATCTATACCCCTAACACACATATATATAGCCCGTAAATCTATACCCCTAACACACATATATATATAACAGGTAAATCTATACCCCTAACACATATATATAACCTGTAAATATA
Organism: Bathymodiolus septemdierum; assembly: GCA_963383655.1. Taxonomy (NCBI): domain Eukaryota; kingdom Metazoa; phylum Mollusca; class Bivalvia; order Mytilida; family Modiolidae; genus Bathymodiolus; species Bathymodiolus septemdierum. Next base: position 59,855,056 of record OY726518.1, on the reverse strand, counting down.
TACCCCTAACACACATATATATAACCCGTAAAATCTATACCCCTAACACACATATATATAACCCATAAATCTATACCCATAACACACATATATATAACCTGTAAATCTATACCCCTAACACACATATATATAACCTGTAAATCTATACCCCTAGCACACATATATAACCCTTAAATATATGCCCCTAACACACATATATATAACCTGTAAATCTTTACCCCTAACACACACATATATAACCTGTAAATCTATACCCCTAACACACATATATATAGCCTATGAATCTATACCCCTAACACACATATATATAACCCGTAAATCTCTACCTCAAACACACATATATATAACCTGAAAATCTATACACCTAACACACATATATATAACTGAAAAATCTATACCTCTAACACATATATATATAACCTGTAAATCAATACCCCTAACACACATATATATAACCCTTAAATCTATACCCCTAACACACATATATATAACCCGTAAATCTATACTCCTAACACGCATATATATAACCTGTAAATCTATGCCCCTAACACACATATATATAACCTGTAAATCTATACCCCTAACACACATATATATAACCTATAAATCTATACCCCTAACACACATATATATAACCCGTAAATATATACCCCTAACACACATATATATAACCTGTAAATCTATACCCCTAACACACATATATATAACCTGTAAATCTATACACCTAACACACATATATAACCCGTAAATATATACCCTAACACACATATATATAAGCCGTAAATCTATACCCCTAACACACATATATATAACCTGTAAATCTATACCCCTCACACACATATATATAACACGTAAATCTATACCCCTAACATACATATATATTGCATATATATAACCCGTAAATCTATACCCCTAACACACATATATATAACAGGTAAATATATACCCCTAACACACATATATATAACCCGTAAATCTATACCCCTAACACACATATATATGTAACCTGTAAATCTATACCCCTAACACACATATATATAACTGAAAAATCTATAGCTCTTACACACATATATATAACCTGTAAATCAATACCCCTAACACACATATATATAACCTGTAAATCTATACCCCTAACACACATATATATAACCTGTAAATCTATACCCCTAACACACATATATATAACCTTTAAATCTATACCCCTAACACACATATATATAACACGTAAATCTATACCCCTAGCACACATATATATAGCCCGTAAATCTATACCCCTAACACACACATATATATAACAGGTAAATCTATACCCCTAACACATATATATAACCTGTAAATATATACCCCTAACACACATATATATAACCCGTAAATCTATACCCCTAACACACATATATATAACCCATAAATCTATACCCATAACACACATATATATAACCTGTAAATCTATACCCTAACACACATATATATAACCTGTAAATCTATACCCCTAACACACATTTATATAACCTGTAAATTTATACCCCTAACACACATATATATAGCACGTAAATCTATACCTCTAACACACATATATATAACCTGTAAATCTATACCCCTAACACACATATATATAACCCGTAAATCTATACCCCCTAACACACATATATATATAACCTGCAAATCTACACCCCTAACACACATATATATAACTGATAAATATATACCCCTAACACACATATATATAACCTGTAAATCAATACCCCTAACACATATATATAACCTGTAAACCTATACCCCTAACACACATATATAACCCGTAAATCTATACCCCTAACACAGATATATATAACCTGTACATATATACCCCTAATACACATATATATAACTGATAAATCTATGCCCCTAACACACATATATATAACCTGTAAATCAATACCCCTAACACACATATATATAACCTGTAAATCTATACTCCTAACACACATATATATAACTGAAAAATCTATACCCCTAACACACATATATATAACCTGTAAATCTATACCCATAACACACATATATATAACCTGTAAATCTTTACCCCTAACACACATATATATAACCTGTAAATCTATACACCTGACACACATATACAACCCGTAAATCTATACCCCTAACACACATACAACCTGTAAATATATACCTCTCACACACATATATATAACCCGTAAATCTACATCCTAACACACATATATATAACAGGTAAATATATACCCCTAACACACATATATATAACCCGTAAATCTATACCCCTAACACACATATATATATAACCTGTAAATCTATACCCCTAACACACATATATATAACTGATAAATCTATACCCCTAACACACATATATATAACCTGTAAATCAATACCCCTAACACACATATATATAACCTGTAAATATATACCCCTAACACAGATATATATAACCCGTAAATCTATACCCCTAACACACATATATATAACCCGTAAATCTATACCCCTAACACACATATATATAACAGGTAAATATATACTCCTAACACACATATATATAATCCGTAAATCTATACCCCTAACACACATATATATATAACCTGTAAATCTATACCCCTAACACACATATATATAACCTGTAAATCTATACCCCTAACACAGATATATATAACCTGTAAATCTATACCCCTAGCACACATATATAACCCGTAAATCTATACCCCTAACACACATATATATAACCTGTAAATCTATACCCCTAACACACATATATATAACCTGTAAATCTATACCCCTAACACACATATATATAGCCTATAAATCTATACCCCTAACACACATATACATAACCCGTAAATCTCTACCTCAAACACACATATATATAATCTGTAAATATATACCCCTAACACACATATATATATATAACTGGTAAATCTCCTTGCATGGTACAGGCACTTCAATAAAAGGCGGTAGATTAAACTAGTTAATTGATTCCAATCTTGTTCAAATAATTTTCAGTAGTTGGTTCCCACCTTGTTCAAATGATTTTCAGTGTTGATTCCAACCTTGTTCAAATGATTTTCAGTGTTGGTTCCAACCTTGTTCAAATGATTTTCAGTGTTGGTTCCAACCTTGTTCAAATGATTTTCAGTGTTGGTTCCCACCTTGTTCAAATGATTTTCAGTGTTGGTTCCAACCTTGTTCAAATGATTTTCAGTGTTGGTTCCAACCTTGTTCAAATGATTTTCAGTGTTGGTTCCAACCTTGTTCAAATGATTTTCAGTGTTGGTTCCAACCTTGTTCAAATGATTTTCAGTGTTGGTTCCAACCTTGTTCCAATGATTTTCAGTGTTGGTTCCAACCTTGTTCAAATGATATTCAGTGTTGATTCCCACCTTGTTCAAATGATTTTCAGTGTTGGTTTCAACCTTGTTCCAATGATTTTCAGTGTTGGTTCCAACCTTGTTCAAATGATTTTCAGTGTTGGTTCCAACCTTGTTCAAATGATTTTCAGTGTTGGTTCCAACCTTGTTCAAATGATTTTCAGTGTTGGTTTCAACCTTGTTCCAATGATTTTCAGTGTTGGTTCCCACCTTGTTCAAATCATATTCAGTGTTGGTTCCAACCTTGTTCAAATGATATTCAGTGTTGATTCCCACCTTGTTCAAATGATTTTCAGTGTTGGTTCCAACCTTGTTCAAATGATATTCAGTGTTGGTTCCAACCTTGTTCAAATGATTTTCAGTGTTGGTTTCAACCTTGTTCAAATGATTTTCAGTGTTGGTTTCAACCTTGTTCCAATGATTTTCAGTGTTGGTTCCCACCTTGTTCCAATGATTTTCAGTGTTGGTTCCAACCTTGTTCAAATGATTTTCAGTGTTGGTTCCCACCTTGTTCAAATGATATTCAGTGTTGGTTCCAACCTTGTTCAAATGATTTCCAGTGTTGGTTCCAACCTTGTTCCAATGATTTTCAGTGTTGGTTCCAACCTTGTTCAAATGATTTTCAGTGTTGGTTCCAACCTTGTTCAAATGATTTTCAGTGTTGGTTCCATCCTTGTTCAAATGATTTTCAGTGTTGGTTCCCACCTTGTTCAAATGATTTTCAGTGTTGGTTCCAACCTTGTTCAAATGATATTCAGTGTTGGTTCCAACTTTGTTCAAATGATTTTCAGTGTTGGTTCCAACCTTGTTCAAATGATATTCAGTGTTGGTTCCCACCTTGTTCAAATGATTTTCAGTGTTGGTTCCAACCTTGTTCAAATGATTTTCAGTGTTGGTTCCAACCTTGTTCAAATGATTTTCAGTGTTGGTTCCAACCTTGTTCCAATGATATTCAGTGTTGGTTCCAACCTTGTTCAAATGATTTTCAGTGTTGGTTCCCACCTTGTTCAAATGAATTTCGGTCTGTGTGGTTGTCTCTGATACATCTGTTTGCAATTACAACACAAACACTTGATTTTTATGGATGGAAACAAGATAACAAAATCTTAAAAGATAATATATATTCTCAATGCCCAGCAATACAATGTTACAATATTTGATATGTATTATTAGATTTATACAAATGAAGGTACAATTTCATGGAGGAAAAAAACCTTATCACATACCCATACTGAACATACAATCTCTAATGAATTGCCATGGAAATACCCCTACAGAATTTTTCGATGAACAATTGCCATTTCATTGTTCATTTATGTATACTATTGTAGGTTAATGAGAAAAGTATATAAAAACTGATTAATTAGCAATATAATACAGCATGAAACACTCATCATATCAAATACTAGGAGATGCAGCTTTCATAATTACACACAATAGCGTGCGACTTACCTACTGCCAGGAATCTTTGAGAAATATAATTCTTTATTGTAAATCTTCAAAAGTAATATTGTCATACCTATAGTTTTATCTCGTTAGAATACATTGAATTTATGATTTATCAGGAATTAGTATTGCATCAACGATATAATTTACAGTTAAAACAAGTTTGAAGATATCAAAGGAATAATCAGGAGCCCTAAATCGAAGACACAGACAGACAGACAATGCAATGGGAGAAAGAAACAAGGACACGGGGTACAGACACTGATCACCAAAGAAATACACAGAAAACTAAAGATTGAGCAACAGAAACACCACAACAAACGTGGGTAAACTCAATTAAATTGTGACCGTTAAAGGTGATTTTAAATCTGAAATTAAATTATAAATACACATATGATAGTCTTTTTGTTGGTTTCCTACTTAAATTTAAATCTCGGTATGCAATATTAGTACTAGTCGTGTTCTAGGTTCGGATCCAAGTTTTTGATGTTCGGAGCGTGGGTACCCAGCATGTTAAGGGCAGAGCCCGGGTAGAAGCGCAGGATGGGGTGTCTCATGGAAGCTGAGGGTGATTAAATAATTACAGCCATTAATAGTTTTCTAAGGGAAAAATTAATTCTTAATATCTGCTTTTAAATATTTTAGGGAACGAATGCTCACCATGTCCACTCTAAATCCGTACCAGTGTTTCATGTGATGTTATGCATTGTGCTTTGTGGATAATGTTTATCCCTTTTTCTTTTGGCTATTGTATTGTGTGTCCTTCGATTTCCTGCTTCTGATTTCCCCTTTGGTATCTTCAAATTGTTATGCTATAGTGCTTCAATATTTGATATCTTTTTAGAAATAGATTTGGTTTCAGTTTTATCAGTCCTACCATGTTTCTGCTATTCATTCTGTGTTTCAAAAATGATTTTAAAAAAGTACAGAAAATTTACATTTTAAAAATAAAATAATTGAATTGTAATCCACCTAAAATTAGTCTTTTCCCATTTTAGCAGTGATATAAATTGGAAGTAAAGCCACAAAGATATAAGTATTGATTTTGGATGTTTATCGACCATATAAAAGAGATAAATATTCTGATCATGTGGAAATGTTAAGCCTGAAACATGGCATCAAAGAAATAAATTGGCAAATACCATTGTATAACTGTTGCATTTTAATTAATTGTCTTCTCTTCTCTAGCTCAGATGGGCTATAAATTATGATGAGGTCTATTTTATATGTCTATGGTGGCGCCCATGATCGTCGTCCGTTAGTTTTCATACTCCGAAACCAAAAAAATAAAGAAGACGAGATGTTCATGTACTTTCCTCAAAGGTTAGTGTTAGAGTTGTGTGTGCCTAACACCGCTATAGGATATATTTCAGCTATATCGTGATGGTCAGCTTTATTCGTGAAGGAAACCGGAGTACCCAGAGAAAACCAACAACTTGTCCGTGTCACTCACAAACTTTATCACTGAAAAAGCTGTACAATGTACATCTGGCAATGAGCGGGATTCGAAGTCGTAATTTTATTGTTGATAGACATTGATTGCATTGGTATATGTAAAGCCCGCATCCATATGATCACTACAACGGTGGATCTCGTTCCTTGGGTTCCTCTTTAGTATTTGTGCCAAATTTGTATTCCTAGTATTGTTGTTGTTAATTATTTTTGTTTTTTGCGTACATTTAGGTTGGGTGGTCTTCATTAATACCTGTAAGAAAAGTTTGAAGATACCAAAGGGGTTATCAGAAGTCGTAAATCTAAGATACTAAAGGGGTTATCAGAAGTCGTAAATCTAAGATACCAAAGGGGTTATCAGAAGTCGTAAATCTAAGATACCAAAGGGGTTATCAGAAGTAGTAAATCTAAGATACCAAAGGGGTTATCAGAAGTCGTAAATCTAAGATACCAAAGGGGTTATCAGAAGTCGTAAATTTAAGATACCAAAGGGGTTATCAGAAGTCGTAAATCTAAGATACCAAAGGGGTTATCAGAAGTCGTAAATCTAAGATACCAAAGGGGTTATCAGAAGTCGTAAATCTAAGATTCCAAAGGGGTTATCAGAAGTCGTAGATCTAAGATACCAAAGGGGTTATCAGAAGTCGTAAATCTAAGATACCAAAGGGGTTATCAGAAGTCATAAATCTAAGATACCAAAGGGGTTATCAGAAGTCGTAAATCTAAGACAGACAACAAATGCCAAAAGAAAAAGAACAAAGAGACAAACAACGATCTACAAAACAATACACAGAAAACTAAAGATCGAGCAACACGAACCCCACTAAAGTCCGATGATGATCTCAGTGCGGTTGCCCTGGAAGGGTTTGCAGTTCCTGCTCCATATGTGACACCCGTCAACGTACTGCTAAGCGTCACGAACACGAACATCATCTGATATGGAAATCGTGTTGGACACCAGTATGCGTAAATAAACACACATGACATAAATAAAACATGAAACTCCCTACAAAACAAAAGGAAGTCTAGACGTTATAATTTCCGTTGTAAGCACCAAACTTAGGTTTGTTGTTTTGACAATTCTCGTTCAAAATTATTACTTTACCAAGAAATTTTGGAATATTGGACACGATGTACACATTCTACTTCTTGGAATACTGTAGAAGACAATGTCTGCATTAATATTGCACCACATTTCCGAATGTATCCTTATACAGTAAATGATTACTGGAATAGTATATATTTCAATGTGTTTCTGTATTCTTTATGATTCAAAACTAGTATGAATTTGTCTCAAATGGTTAATATTGTGGAATTTTAGACATTCATGTAAGCTTCTTGAACATGTATCGATACTTAGCGTGATTCTTAGTAAGACTCAATAAACACTATTGTTTTATTATTAACTTGATGTTAAACCTGACCTCTAATTTCTGGTAGTGACCTCTGTTTCTTTATACAATGAATTGAACCTTTCATGTTTATGTCGTGAGAAATACATCTAGAAAATAAATAAACAATGAATGGATTTTATTGTTGTAAATAAAAAAAGGTTATGAGGTAGTATTCTTTGTACGTTTCCTTCAGATATCTCTGTTCTGTAATAATCATTAACTATATTCTAACAATAAACGTCATTTCTTGTTATTTAAGTCAAAGTCAATGAAAAAGGTCTCTTAATTTAATTCCTTATTTATGACATGATGTCGTAAAAATATTTTTAGACTATTTATACACGAAACTGAACTTCCGGGAATTTGTATATTTGCAAGTCACATTTTTAAATCAAATAATCTTAGTGTTTATTCGGATTCGTAAATTACTAAAGTTTTGATTAAATGCATAGAATTGTTTTTCCGTATTTTTAAACCTTGGAGTACACTAGAATATGAAAATCAAGTTGGACGCTGTACAGATTCCCTTTGGATAACCTAATTATGAAAAACCGCATTGATATATATATAGTAATTGTGTATTTGTTTTTAATTCAAAAGAACATTTTTCGTCACCATACTGTTTCTTTGTCTTTGTGCATATGTACTTGTCAGCAATCCTCCATCTCCTTTTCTGCACGTCGTTCAACAATGCGTTCGTTACCTATTAGAACATACACAGGGAAACATGTTAAGCTTTGTTATTTTTACATTTCATATCCTTGTAATGAGTTAGCTGAGGCTTTATTATATCAGTATAATTGCATTTATTGAAATAAATCTTCTTTTGTAGTTAAAAAATGAATACAATACTGAAATTGTATTCACATGCGAGTTCAATGTCCATAATGTGTGCGAGGTTCCGGGTCAAATTTCCAAACTCGGTCCCAAGGGAACAACGAAGCAGGGGGAATTCTCCGCTGTGGGGTACAATCCCTCGAAAAAGATCGTCAGACGGTGTCGCAGAACAAAGCAGATACTTACACAATTTGTCCTTAGGACGAGACGCAAATGAATATCTCGTGTATGGAGAATGTTGCACTCTTGTTCGCTAAAGACAACTGATAGCAGATTGTTATTAGCCACAATTTGTTACCAGTGTTAGTTGGTGGCCCGTTCTGGTCCTATCCATTATACTTATATCCTCAATTTCCCATGGCAGCATAAATTTCAGCCCATAGACCCATCCTAATTCCAAGTTTTTACCTTCATAGAGTTTTGTTTCTAAACTTGTTCTCGTCATGAATGTAGCTAAACTACTGTTCACTTAAAGTTAAGCAATAATAAATAAATAAATCACCAAAATCATGATAATTAAATACTTATGAAGTAATTTCCTGTGTTGTTAATATATATATATATCAGGGGCGGATCCATGCTCCCTCCCCCCCCCCCCCCCCCCCCCCATGAAATACCCCCAAATGTGTCGCGCCTCCCTCCGCACGGCGCAATTTGCTTAAGCGCCCCCCCCCCCCCCCCCCCCCCCCCTAACTTGAAATCCGGGATCCACCCCTGCATATTACCCTTTATGCGCAATAAATAGCTTAGGACATTATACAATTTCAGTGTATACTAGTAATTCAGGGCGGATATTGCGTTTTGACAGACAGCAAGACCTGTTCAGCGAAGATGTGCAAGCCGAACCGTTTAACACGTCCAGCTGGTAAAGAGAACCATACCCGACGTTTCCAGACTAATAACGTTTTGATCTGAACGTTCTAATATTAGTACATGCATCTCACTGTTTAATATGCCCAGCTGTCCGTCAAAGCGCCATTCCACTCATTTTAGATTGATAACGGGGGGTTGTGGTGTTAAACGCCACTTTCAGTAATATTTCAATTATATCATGGGAACGTATAATGTGTATATTCGAAAAGTTACCCCTGATTTTACTAACAGAGAAAGATGATATGTTAATCCGATACATTGAGGCAATTCTCTTTTACAATTTTATACAAGGAATACATATCGCAACAACTGATGGATGTGGTAGGAAAGTGTGCATTTAACGCATTTTGCATTACACAAGGCCGTTAAAGTTGAAAAGATGTAGAAGTGTTACCATATACGAACAATGACAAGAAAAATGTCTCAGACAAACCAATGCTGGCTTTATATGGCGTCGAACCTTCGGCATTTTAGTCTCAGACATAAGGAAACAATGAACTGTCAGTATTCATTAAGATAGATAAGACCGATGTATTATTTTGATCATGTAATGTACAATTATATTACTTATAATCAATTCTCATAAATGACGCCATTTTGATCTATATTTTACATTTCATCAAGACTTTACTAAATGTAGGTTGAAAAAAAATGAGATATTAAGCCCGGTATACACGATACAAGTTTTGCATCCAAGTCTCCATTCAAGAAAACTTGGATCAAGAAAACTTGAATTCAAGTTGGTGTATACACGATGCAAGAAATTTTGATGAATACACACAAGTTTTGGCGGGAGATACAACAAACAAAATGGCATTTTTGGGAGGAGAGGAGGGTGCTGCCCTTTGTATTGCATTAGTATGTACAATTGTACTGCGAAGGAGATTAAGCTCCAAAAAGAGGTCAACATGGGCTCGTAAATGGCTTCGAAGGCAACAATGGGATGTATTTCTATGAAGTCTATTAGATCTTCAATCATTTCATTAGTCCATGTAACTGTCTTTTTCCTGCATTTTGGAGTTTCCTCTTTTCCCGCCATCTTTGCACAACACGTGTAGTTGTTATTATTTACATTCACAAATTGATGCTGATAAGGATTCTGTCTTCTGATTGGTCAATCTCCATCCAAGTTCCATCCAAGTTGAAAAAAAATAGGATGCATTTCTATTCCATCCAAGTCCGTTCAAGTTTTTTGATTCAAGTTTCTTGTATGGTATACACGATCAAAAAACTTGAATTCAAGAATCTTGAATGGAGACTTGGATGCAAAACTTGCATCGTGTATACCGGGCTTTATATACAACATAAATTGCACTTGTAGAGTTACAAGAGTGGATATCAATCAAATCAATTTAATAGTCTGCAACAAGTGTCGTCTGCAGCAAATTATCGTTTAGATAAGAGTACCATCTGTAATATTTTAATGCTATATTGTAGTGCTTCTGAACTGGTTCTGTCGGTTGATTCCAATTATGGACAAAGTTCAAATATAGATTTGGGTAAGGATCGCGACTGGCTTTATACTGTCATATTAATGTACAAATAACAAATTGAGTTTTGCCATTTCAGTTTTGGTATATAACACATCTCAGAAAACGAAGATTGTTTTGTGTTCTTTTGATATTTTTTTATAAAAGGAATCCAAACATAAATGGGAATGTCAAAATATAATAAAAATTATTTTTAATAAATTCATAAAAAGTCGGAAGAGTTCCAAAATCCTGACTTGGTACAGGCATTTAAATAAAAAGTGGCGGAACAAAGCTAGCTTAATGGGCCCAAACCTCCCTCTTAGATATTTTTCGGCTCTATAATTCACTACGTTGTTTGTTTACTGAGTTAAAACAACTTCCACTATTTCATGTGAGTGACTCGATATCCACATGAAAGTGCACAATTTTGTAGTAAAGATCTTTACATTAAAATCGACGTTTATGTCACATGCACTAGCTTCTATCAATGATATTGCTTTGTTGGTTGGTTTATGGTGTTAAACGCCACTTTCAACAATATTTCAGTTATATCGTGGCGGTCAGTTTTATTGGTGGAGGAAACCAGGGTACCCGAAGAAAACTACCGACCTGTCGCAAGTCACTGACAAACTTTATCACATGATGTTGTATCGAGTACACATCGCCTGAGCGGGGTTCGATTTCACAACATTAGTGGTGATAGGTACCGGTTGCACAGATAGTTGGAAATCCAACTACCATACGTTCACGACCACGACGTTCCCTCTATCAATGAGCAGATCGACTATCCATGTAATGTAAGTGAATGCGGCTAACTATTGTAATGACCTCTCCAGTTTAAAAGCAGTTTTGGCATAAGAATAAGTCATTATATTTGATCCACTGTTTTCGTCGCTTGCTTCTTATATATACAAATTTCAAGGTACGCAAATAAAATACACTCCTTACTTAATCATCTTCTAGAAGAAAAAAACGTAATTGTACATTGAACTTGCACCATCATGTGTTTACCCTGTGTAGTTCCGTTTTCCCATTGGAACACATTCGAAGTCGTTTAGGGTACGCTTTATATCTGTTATCAAGAGATTCATTGGGTGTTTATTATTCAAATTAGTAAAAACAAATGCCTGTGGTTTATGGTCAATTTTATTGTTGAGTCTCCAGAGATGGTTTGCGTGTGTGCAAGCGAAATACATTTTATTCGCTCATTAACATTCTGAACTGAAATATGATGTGAGTTTGGAGCAATTATTTACCAATTTTATTGACGGGAAAACCGTAGTACGCATGTGTGAACAAAAAATGTAAATCTATTAATTCGCTCTTAAAAATTCCTGGCTTGCATGTGGAATTTATTGAACTTTGTAGAAAATGTGAGAAATATCAGTGACAGTCCACAAAAAAAGGAAAAAAACGTGAACGAAACAGGGGGTATCGAATGGACAAAACATCAGTAGTGAGTTACCTTGTAAACAAATTTCGAACATCACTCACTCTGTAAATGTAAACAAAAGTAAAAACAAAACAATTAAACCCAGCGACACAAATGAATCAGTTGAAACATTAAATATGTCTTCATTTAATATTCTATATTATTCCGCTGCAATGTATAAAAACCCAGCAACATTTCTAGCATTTTGCCACAACATCAAGTATAAAAGTTGACTTCCACAATTGCTCATTTGGCCTTTAACAGCAATCACTCACTCTTATTTACAAATCATATCCATAACCCTAACAAACCATCTGTATACGTTTGTTACGAGAACAAAATGGAATAGGCTTCTCCTGATTCACAATGTTGTGTATGACAAATAATATTTTGACACATAACACTTGTGTAGATAGAACGACCAACACATTAAATAAACATGTCAAAGTGTTGTGAAGAAAGAAGGCACTAAAAATAGGGAACAAAACAGATTGTACGATGTTGCATTTATTTGACGATTTATGATTGGATAAAATCATTCCTAAAAATAACGATAGAAGGCAAAGCCATATATGGAAATCTAGAGAATAATAAGATTAATACGCTTTACTGGCCAGTGGAATATTCCATATATGCCAGGTGATTGCAGCATTGTGTAATCTATTATTGCATAATTTGACCTTGATGCTGTCCGAAATAAAGAAATATTGTAATCGATAACTGAGATGACGTATGCCAAGTGTACTTGACCAAGCTGACGATATATATGTGTGTGTATTTTGATTTAGCATAATTAAACACAACTTTTCTCCATTGTGTTACGTTAGTCCGTTACACACCGATGCAGACGATAGATAAACGTGCAGTTACGAAACGATGCAGACGGAAAATTACAGAAGGTCAGTGGGTGGTGCTTAATTTTGTCTAGTGACCATTACGTCTTTAGCCTTAGAACTTCCAAGAAAGTCCGTCAAACATAGTTCGTGGAAAAAACTTAGTTACTGTTTCAAGTTATAGATCAGCAACATCTTACAAAAATGTTCTAAGCTCCCGTGACCGACTATGATCGGTCACTAGGGAGCTTAGAACTTATACTGTCAGAACAATAGAAGATATATAACTCTTTGAAAACTTTTTTACAATTTCTAATCAAAGAACGGTATCACGTTCTGTTGTATTATAGTCTTCCCAATCAATGCAAATTATACAAGAGATTTGAAATGACTACGCTTAATAACGTCTAGAGAAACAGACTATGAGTTAAGTGGACAGACAACAAATGTACCAAATAACCGTTCTCTCGCGTGACACATATGTTTGTTTCTCAGTAGGCATAATCCTAATGTTTAGTGTAATAGGTAATCTCGATGAGTGTGTGGTTAATTTTAAACTCTATGACCTTAGAACATAACAATTACTAACCAGAATTATTCCAGCTTCCATTTTCCTCAGACGCGTTTAGGTAGAGATATTTACACTGGTAGGACCCGACGTCATAATATCTACTGTATCAATATTGTACATTGTATTAGTTAAAGATGGTTATCAGAGGCGGATTTAGAGGGGGCGTGCGGGGCGTGCGCCCCCCCCCCCCCCCCCCCTAAAATTCACAAAGCATATGTTATACAACGTTAATTAAGTAGTTAAGCAAACAACTTTTTCATGAATGGTTAACTCGTGACCTGTAGTAAAATATTCTTACACATGATGTATTGACAATTTCCGCTTTTGTTTGTCTATAAATAAGAACGGTCGAATCATACGTTTTCAATGAATGAATCAAACGACGAAAAGAAAAGCTCCACCCGGACGGGCAGTATTAACTAGAACCACCCGAAAGGACAAGCACCGAAAGTACAGACCAATTAGTGAAATGAGGAATGCGTTAAAACTAAACCAATAGTTCTTAGATAGAAGGGTTAAAATATCGTGATCGATCAGTCATGAGTTGAACAATTCGCATCACGGTTGTTCAAAAAAAGTTTTACTTTAGGTTCTTATAATCTGACAAAAACATACTGTTAACAATTATCCGACAAAATTAAGACTCAAAGTCAAGTTTTTTTGGTCTGATAAAAATGGTGTGGTTGGTTCAAAATTGTCCTTCAATTAAATGTCTGTAATTCTTCAAACTCCCAGAGCTTAGGAGGGGGGCTTTGCCCCCCTCGGTCCCCTACCAGGGCTCTGCCTACGACCCGCTGGGGACATTAAGTGGTCCCAAGACCCCTCGCCTACTCACGCCCCTCCCCCCTAACCACAAATCCTGGATCCGCCCCTGGTTATAATTACAAACATACAAATGTAGATGTAAAAAAGGCGAGGTTACATTAACATTAATTGAATGATGTACTAAAAAACAGAATTTACTCTTTTTTTTTAATGCAATTCTAATAAGATTAAAATTAAACAAATAAAAATAAGCAAAATGAAAAAGAGAATGTTAAGAAGGAAATTACTACACATTTATAGCTAAAAACCAAGCAAGCCATGTCTTATTAACATCAGACATATTGGTGTACAATACAGGTGCTAAACAGCAACACAAACATTGTTCGTTTACTTGATTTTGTGTCTAAGTGTAATGATGGGTAATCTCTCATGTTCATTTGCAACCATTCTTACTAACAATACACAAAGATTGAATGATGATAGATAGTCTTAAAAGTATTGTTTCACTATTATGTCTTACGATGGTCTTGTGTACTGTCTAATATTTATACGCCAATTCAGAACACCGTCTCTCTTTAATAAAACAATACTAGACATATGACAACTTCTGTGTCACGAATATTGAATATATTATGTATAAAAGTTAAGAATTGAGCGTTCGTTATAAAAGGCGGCTCACCCGGTTATTTGTGAGAGTTGGCATTTTACTGCTCACTCGGTTATATGTGAGAGTTGGCATTTTACTGCTCACTCGGTTATATGTGAGGGTTGACATTTTACTGCTCACTCGGTTATATGTGAGAGTTGGCATCTTACTGCTCACCCAGTTATATGTGAGAGTTGACATTTTACTGCTCACCCAGTTATATGTGAGAGTTGATATTTTACTGCTCACCCAGTTATATGTGAGAGTTGACATTTTACTGCTCACCCAGTTATATGTGAGAGTTGATATTTTACTGCTCACCCAGTTATATGTGAGGGTTGGCATTTTACTGCTCACCCAGTTATATGTGAGAGTTGGCATTTTACTGCTCACCCAGTTATATGTGAGAGTTGGCATTTTACTGCTCACCCAGTTATATGTGAGAATTGGCATTTTACTGCTCACCCAGTTATATGTGAGAGTTGGCATTTTACTGCTCACCCAGTTATATGTGAGAGTTGACATTTTACTGCTCATCCAGTTATATGTGAGGGTTGACATTTTACTGCTCACCCAGTTATATGTGAGAGTTGACATTTTACTGCTCACCCAGTTATATGTGAGAGTTGGCATTTTACTGCTCACCCAGTTATATGTGAGAGTTAACATTTTACTGCTCATCCAGTTATATGTGAGGGTTGACATCTTACTGCTCACCCAGTTATATGTGAGAGTTGGCATTTTACTGTTCACCCAGTTATATGTGAGAGTTGGCATTTTACTGCTCACCCAGTTATATGTGAGAGTTGACATTTTACTGCTCATCCAGTTATATGTGAGGGTTGGCATTTTACTGCTCACCCACTTATATGTGAGAGTTGGCATTTTACTGCTCACCCAGTTATATGTGAGAGTTGACATTTTACTGCTCACCCAGTTATATGTGAGGGTTGACATTTTACTGCTCACCCAGTTATATGTGAGAGTTAACATTTTACTGCTCACCCAGTTATATGTGAGAGTTGGCATCTTACTGCTCACCCAATTATATGTGAGAGTTGGCATTTTACTGCTCACCCAGTTATATGTGAGGGTTGACATTTTACTGCTCACCCAGTTATATGTGAGAGTTGGCATTTTACTGCTCACCCAGTTATAGGTGAGAGTTGGCATTTTACTCGCAGTGGAAAATAGTTACATGACCGCGTCATTTCACTAAGAGAGGAAAATTAGCCACATCAATATTTATTGACACGTGTGTATACACCAGGAAAGTGAGCGGTCATATATGTGTATTACGGGTACCGATTTTGACTCTATTTCTTCTAAGTTTTTCCCGATTCAATTTTGGATTGTTCCTACAGTGTGGGTTTTTTTTATTTCGTTTTTCAATTCATCCTATAATTAAGAAATAAATCATGGAAGCCAGAATGCGAGGGATAAAATTTACTAATATCCGCCAATCCATGTTAAAACTCAAAACACATTCTGGCTTCCATGATTTATTTCGATTCTGATATGTCTACGAGTACAAATACGGTAGTATACTTTGATTAGAAAACGGTAATTTATATTTACCTTTGCGGAAAATGTCGCACACAATTTATGCTGCCAATGGAAAAGCCAGTCACATTCACCGCCGCATGGGCTAATGAGATTATACCGAGTGGATAACTCGCTCGTTTGTTAACAAAGCGAAAGAAGGAAGTTATGTTAGAACATAGAATATATACTATTTGAAGCCACTGACTGCACGGTATCTGTGTCAATATTAGCGCACAATTCGCCATTTGCGTTATTATTTACACATATTTGTAAATATTATTAAAAACAAACAAACATAAAAATGCATATATCCACTAGTGGAGCACGAACTGCTTACCCTTCCGGAACACGTAAGTTCACCTCGGTTTCTAGTTGGATTCGTGTTGCTCGATCTTTAGTTTTCTGTGTAGTATTTTGCAGATCGTTGTTTGTCCTTTTGTTCTTTTTCTTTTGGCCATCGTGTTGGCTGTCATTCGATTTACGATTTATGATTACCCCTTTGGTATCTTCAAACTCTTCTTAGGGGTCATCGTGATCGCATAGTAATTGAATTTACAACAATCTATGCAATCTGTACCTATCAAGAGTAACGTTGTGAGCTCGAATCCCGTTCATGGCGAGGTGTACTCGATATAACATTACGTGATAAAGTATGTGGTTTCCTCCACCAATAAAACTGACCGCCACGATTGCTGAAAGTAAAACTATTTGCTTTGTTTTATTGGTAACTTTCCACAACACTTGAAGTACAAGTCAAGCACACCTAATGGTTGACAGGTCGACGGGGATTGAACAAATACCAGCAGCGCAACTTATTCAAGCAATAAACTCCGTTTAACTCGTATTCATGTATCTTCTCTGGTCGGTTTGATTATTGATTTTAATTTCTATGTTGTTTACTGTATCAATATCTTCATAAGGGGTACATTTTCTTTAATAAATTAGAAATAGTTAACACCTTTCCATATAACTCGTAAAATAGAAATAGGATAATCGTTACTCTTCTGTAATTATATTCAACTCTTTACATAAAACTTCATAGACGACGTTTTTATTAACTGTAAAGGAGAATTTTAATACTTCATTACCGTATTTAATTTTAAGGAAACAATAAATGTCGACTGGATTGGTTTCCAGTTAGTTATTAACTAACAGAAAAAATAAAAACTAGTCCACAAAAAATGTGAAACCATTTTTCTATGGAAAATATCGTTTCTATTTGGACAATTGAAACGCAGATCATAATTTGTATTAATGATAAAAATGAAGAGATATGAGCTTGCAGCAGTATATGACATTTTTGCATTATTTTAACACTTCCTGTGTTGACAAAATGAACTTATCATCAAAAATAATATCGACCCGTGTTATATTCAAAACAGATATTTTTCATAATTTGTATTTCAGTTTAGCAGCCTTTTATTTTTCCATATTTGTTTTCTTCAATTTATTATTAGCCCTTGAGTAGGTTGAAAATGCAACATATGTTTCCATGGTCTATTCATGTAGAAATAATTAAATCATATTTTCTTCATCTTCTTGAATTGGTTAAAAATTCAATAAATATCTTAAATGTTTATTCGTTTATTACCTATTTTTTCCTGTTATTCATCATTATAAAAATAATTAAATAATTATTTTTTGTAAACCACTTCGATAACAGCAAATATTATATCAATCATCAAACGCAAAATTTAAATGAATTAAGCAAATTGGGAGAAGTATTTTCAGATTGTCAAAGATCAAACAAACAAACAACTCTACTCTATAGTAGTATAGGGAGCACATCAGTAAACCAGTCAATCCACCGAAATTAAGCAAAATAGAACACCAGGAACTTTAAAAAAAAAATCAGTTGTTTCTTGATTATGATATTTTTTACAGTTAATCCTATCATATTTGGTGAGGTTTTAACTGCAAAAAAAAATTACGTCATTTGTTGAAATATAACCACATATAAAAACATGGATGTCAAATTACTACACCCTGTGTGGAAGGATTTCCTGGATACTGTAAATACTGTTGTTTTGACCGGATATTGAAAACAGATAATTATTTTCTTATTTGACCTACAAAGTTTCTTTCAAAGTGGATCAGAATGTGAACCTTGGACCAAAATAATAAGAAATAGTTGTCTTGTTATCCAGAAAATTCATTTGGATTTTTTATGATTTTTTTTTCAATGTACGTCAATGGTGGAATATATACTGGTGTGCTCTCTATAAAGTACACCTCATGTGCAGATATATGGAAACCCATTGGGTTCAAAATTATGGATGCTTAATTCCTTGCTTTTACTTTGTTATTAACAGATTATAACCCTTTGTTTTAAATTCATCCACTCATATTTCTAAATTCTTCATCGTTAATCCTTATATATTTTTTTTTCAGTTATTCCAAATCTTTCATTACGAATTATGGATTCGCAAAAAAAAAATTTCTTTCAATATTATTCATTCTTAACGCATAAAGTAAATTCCTATTGCTGCTATATTAATTACATTAACTGTTTTCTGATAACAAATAAAAAAAAAATCAAATCAAAATCTACAAATATAGAATTAAAAACTTAAGAAGTAGAAATGAAGAAACAGTCATGATAAAAAAAAAATTTGAAAATTCTCTTTACCCGAGTGTTTTATCGCAAACTCAATGATCACTGAAACAAAATAATAAAGTTTGGATCCACAACGGAGGGTTGTGGTCCCGACGGTTTTAGAATAAAGGACCAAACAGGGGAAGACATGTTTTTAATGTCGAATGAGTAGCAGATTCCACATATAGGGAAAACTGAATTTGAATTTGAATTTTGGTGTTTAACGCCACTTTCAGCAATATTTCAGCTATATCATGGCGACCAGTTTTAATGGTGGAGGAAGCCGGAGTACCCGGAGAGATCCACCGATCCTGGACAAGCAACTGGTAAACTTTATCACTTGCGGCTGCGAGTCGAGTGCACCCTTTGTGTAATTTACAAAGCCGGGCGCGAACCCACGTCGTATTGGTGATAGGCTTCTATGAGTTGTTAGATCCAACGACCTAACTCACTGAGCCACCCGGGCCTATAGGGAAAACTCTCTGTCGTCTTGTGTCGTTGTCTGAATCACACATTTATTAATCCTCAACTCCCCCGAAAACCATTTGATAGAAAGTAACAGATCTTTATTTAATAAACTTTAAATAATTGAAATGTGTAGGGTCGAAACGAAAATTGGAATAAGCTGTTTTTCTTTTCTTTTTTCAATTAGAGAACTAATTAATCCTTTATTACTGGTCTCATTAGGAAAAATATACATGACTATTATCGTACCTATATAAAAATTATTTGAAAGTATTTGATATTAATGAAATAAAAATTATACCTTTGAAAGAAATAGTGTGATTTTATTTGCTTATTTTAAATACATATTTAAAGGTAAAATACAAATTTGAGATTTACATTGAAAATAGCATCTGTACTAGCAGCTACTTTTAATTCTCGTTCGAGTTAAGACAGAGCAGTGGGCCAGAGATATGCAGTAGAATAATTGTCCACCTACATTCTTTATCATGGCGAGAAGAAGTTTATTTTTGATGTTGATGATGTCTGTTTTGTACAAGACTTACGCGCGGAGTTTGATTTCAATAGTGGCACTCGGCTAGCTCTCTAAAAACAACACACACTGAAAATGTAAATAGTTTTAATCACATTTGCTTCATTATTGTACTAATTTAATTATTTGGCTGTAAATATTGTATTATAAATTTACTCTTGTCCACGCATACAACAGTAAATAATCATCAAGTGCTGATGGCTTACTGAAAACCTAAAGAAGAAAGAAGAACTCATTGTCCCATTAGAAACACAAATGGCAATCATGTAATTTAATCAATGATGAATTCGTTCAATCAAATTGCCAATGGGAGAATATAAAGCATGGACCATTTACCTTGTCATGGAGTATATAGTTTTTGATTTTCAGTGGAAAAGGGTAAGGACTGGGCATATACAAATAAGTACCATATTTCGGGAAAATGGATCGTGTTACACAGAGTATAGTGTACAGTTTATCACTACAATTAATGCTTAAGGTAACTGTTCAGATTTACCCATAGTGTACGGCTATTCAGTACAATTATTGCTGAAGGTAACTGTTCAGATTTACCCATAGTGTACGGCTATTCAGTACAATTATTGCTGAAGGTAACTGTTCAGATTTACCCATAGTGTACGGCTATTCAGCACAATTATTGCTGAAGGTAACTGTTCAGATTTACCCATAGTGTACGGCTATTCAGTACAATTATTGCTGAAGGTAACTGTTCAGATTTACCCATAGTGTACGGCTATTCAGTACAATTATTGCTGAAGGTAACTGGTCAGATTTACCCATAGTGTACGGCTATTCAGCACAATTATTGCTGAATTTAACTGTTCAGATTTACCCATAGTGTACGGCTATTCAGCACAATTATTGCTGAAGGTAACTGTTCAGATTTACCCATAGTGTACGGCTATTCAGCACAATTATTGCTGAAGGTAACTGTTCAGATTTACCCATAGTGTACGGCTATTCAGTACAATTATTGCTGAAGGTAACTGGTCAGATTTACCCATAGTGTACGGCTATTCAGCACAATTATTGCTGAATTTAACTGTTCAAATTTACCCATATTGTACGGCTATTCAGCACAATTATTGCTGAAGGTAACTGTTCAGATTTACCCATAGTGTACGGCTATTCAGCACAATTATTGCTGAAGGTAACTGTTCAGATTTACCCATAGTGTACGGCTATTCAGTACAATTATTGCTGAAGGTAACTGGTCAGATTTACCCATAGTGTACGGCTATTCAGCACAATTATTGCTGAATTTAACTGTTCAAATTTACCCATATTGTACGGCTATTCAGCACAATTATTGCTGAATGTAACTGTTCAGATTTACCCATAGTGTACGGCTATTCAGCACAATTATTGCTGAAGGTAACTGTTCAGATTTACCCATAGTGTACGGCTATTCAGCACAATTATTGCTGAAGGTAACTGTTCAGATTTACCCATAGTGTATGGCTATTCAGTACAATTATTGTTGAAGGTAACTGTTCAGATTTACCCATAGTGTACGGCTATTCAGTACAATTATTGCTGAAGGTAACTGGTCAGATTTACCCATAGTGTACAGCTATTCAGCACAATCATTGCTGAAGCTAACTCTTCAGATTTACCTATTGTGTATGGCTATTCAGCACAATTATTGCTGAAGTTAACTGTTCAGATTTACCTATTGTGTATGGCTATTCAGCACAATCATTGCTGAAGTTAACTCTTCAGATTTACCTATTGTGTATGGCTATTCAGCACAATTATTGCTGAAGTTAACTGTTCAGATTTACCCATAGTGTACAGCTATTCAGCACAATCATTGCTGAAGTTAACTCTTCAGATTTACCTATTGTGTATGGCTATTCAGCACAATTATTGCTGAAGTTAACTGTTCAGATTTACCCATAGTGTACAGCTATTCAACACAATCATTGCTGAAGTTAACTCTTCAGATTTACCTATTGTGTATGGCTATTCAGCACAATTATTGCTGCGGTTGACTGTTCAAACTTCACCCTAGTATACAGTATAATTTGTTTATTTTTTAAAAAGCCTTTTCAAACTCCCCCCTATTGTACGGTATGATTTGCTTGCTTCAAGCCTTTCATATTCGACTAATAGTGTCAAGATAATGAAATTTCATTAAAATGCAGATTGCTATTAATGACCATACCTTCTAAGTGTCTGTAGTTGTTAGTAGTTTCATTATTCTCTCTCTAAACAACACATACCCGTTACTTTGACAAAGGGAGACAAATCCTACCAATTAAAACCAAAACGGGCAAATGAAGGGAAAAAAGAACTCCTTACGTTTATTGGATCCGAACTTAATTGTACATTTGAATAAGCAGTAATTGAGTAGGATAGACATCATCATTAAAATGTTTGCTTCATGTCTATCGATCTATTCTCAGATGAGCAGACGACTCTTCATTCGCCAAGATTTTGTAATACATACAAAACTGTCCCAACTCACTGACTTTCTTCATTAAAATTCGTGTAATGTACTTTCTGTGTAATAAGACAAGTTCATTACAGCCACGGAATTTAATCAAAATTTCCAAATAAAATTGACAGTAGTTAAATTTCGCCTTAGATGTATTTTCACATTATTGATGTCCAAATCTTAACAATTTGATGCAAGGCCATTATTACAAAGAACACACAATCACCACAATTACAAACAGATTGATGAAGTGTTGCATAACTTCAATCAATTTCTGCAAATGAAAAAATGTAGACAGATTTAAACGGAGATGAGTTTATCTCTGTCAGAGGAAATGATAGAAAATGGTCATGTCTAATTATGAGTAGAAATTGATCAACGAGATGGGAAAGAAAAATCGACATTAAGCTTTATCGACAAATATCTATCTTTAAGGACCGTGCTCTGGAATATCCGCGCCATTTTGAATGACAAGCCAACTAAACATATTTTGTTAATAATCTTTGCAGAGAAGAAATGTTTATTTTTCAATCGAATTAAAATTATATATCTCCTCATTTGCTCCCCACTTTTCTTTGTCCCTGTGCGTGAAATCAAACACAATCCTTTAGATGACATCTTAAATAAAATCTAGAGCTGACCAATTGGGTGGTGTTTTACATCAAGGACAGAATTACTTTAAATGTCAAACTGCTAAAACCCGGTTTTATCTATTAAAGACGCCATTAGTCGCTAAATCGGTTCACTGTTTGGTACCAGTATTTGCGGAGCGGCAATCTCATTGAGCGAGTAAAGGCCACCTGAACTAAATGTCTTATGGGATGGTGTTAGATCTCACTCACAGTAAAAAAGAAGAAAAGGGTGAGGAGATCTAATTTTACTTAGATTTTGTGTTTTTGTTCAATTTTAAATCTCCCTAGACAAACTAAAATATAAAAAACTAAACAAAAAGACAAAAACAAGCCAGGACCTGGTTTTCCAAAGTCATATGTCGCAGTCGAATTGTGTTTAATAAGTTAAGGGAGAGGCGATTGTTCGTTTTTTTTTGTATTGGTGGAATTGTTGAAAATCACTATTTAAACTTTCTTTTAATAAAACAAAAACCAACGAATGACGAATAATCATTTGAACGATGAAACTATTGGTTTGAAAAAATATTTTTTGAGAAATTGCTAGTAATGAAAAAGAGAGAAGTCAGTCGTAATATATATTGTATTAAATCCTAAGGGCACCAACTTTTCTCGCTGATTTGTTCTTTTATCCGTACATGAACTTCTCAATAATAGAAATGATAGAAAGCACGATAAGAACAGAACCTAGTCCCTTCATTTTGCTTCACGCTTCACTATAAAGAAGATGTCCTTTCATTAAAAATAAGCTTTGAGACTATGTCGATCGCATCTATAGCATTGAATTTGAGATAAACCATACCAGGGTACAGATGGGTCTGCTTCATAAATTGACAGTGAGGGTCAGTTAAGAACGAAACTTTGCGTCAAAGAAAATGAGTTATAATATGTAACACTAGTTCAGAGGAGCGCGATAGTTGCCACAATATTTTTCCAAATTAGACATTAATTGTCTTCACCTATAGTTCAAAAGACAATATTTGTCTCGATCTATAGTCCAAAAGACAATATTTGTCTCGACCTATAGTCCAAAAGACAATATTTGTCTCGACCTATAGTCCAAAAGACAATATTTGTCTCGACCAATAGTCCAAAAGACAATATTTGTCTCGACCTATAGTCCAAAAGACAATGTTTGTCTCGACCTATAGTCCAAAAGACAATATTTGTCTCGACCTATAGTCCAAAAGACAATATTTGTCTCGACCTATAGTCCAAAAGACAATATTTGTCTCGACCTATAGTCCAAAAGACAATATTTGTCTCGACCTATAGTCCAAAAGACAATATTTGTCTCGACCTATAGTCCAAAAGACAATATTTGTCTCGACCTATAGTCCGAAATAGACAATATTTGTCTCAACCTATAGTCCAAAATAGACAATATTTGTCTCAAACTATAAGTAATAGTAACAAAATACAATATTTAACTCGACCTACAGTAAAAAATAAATAATACTTGCCTGGACAGACAGCCAAAAATAGACAGTATTCGTCTTGACCAATAGTCCAATATATATGAACAGTATCTATGTTCTTTCTATATATCACATCTAATGCAAGGATTCTTCAATGACAAGGCATACATTGCACGCTACGATTTCCGTGTAAAAACGATGTTCGGTTCGTTTTCCCTCCCGTTTGTTTTGTCTGGAGTTCATGTTTTATTAATGTTATTTCTATTTATTTACATATATTGGTGTCCAACACAATTTCCATGTCAGATAATGTTCGTGCACTGCCAACGATTCCGGAGCACGTGAGTTCCCACCGGTGGGTTCGTGTTGCTCGATCTTTAATTTTGTGTAATGTTTTGTAGATCGTTTTATCCTTTTTTTTTTGCCATTGCATTCTCTGTCCTTTGATTTACAGCTTCTGATTACCCTATTGGTATCTTCACACTTTTGGCCATTGTATTGTCT
The DNA here is from genome assembly GCA_963383655.1 of Bathymodiolus septemdierum. Classification (NCBI taxonomy): domain Eukaryota; kingdom Metazoa; phylum Mollusca; class Bivalvia; order Mytilida; family Modiolidae; genus Bathymodiolus; species Bathymodiolus septemdierum. Next base: position 59,829,838 of record OY726518.1, on the reverse strand, counting down.
GTCCTTCGATTTACAGCTTCTGATTACCCTATTGGTATCTTCACACTTTTGGCCATTGTATTGACTGTCCTTTGATTTACGTCTTCTGATTACCCTATTGGTATCTTCAAACTTTTGGCCATTGTATTGACTGTCCTTTGATTTACAGCTTCTGATTACCCTATTGGTATCTTCACATTTGGCCATTGTATTGTCTGTCCTTTGATTTACAGCATCTGATTACCCTATTGGTATATTGTGGCCATTGCATTGTCTGTCCTTTGATTTACAGCTTCTGATTACCCTATTGGTATCTTCATACTTTTGGCCATTGTATTGACTGTCCTTTGATTTACGTCTTCTGATTACCCTATTGGTATCTTCACACTTTTGGCCATTGTATTGACTGTCCTTTGATTTACGTCTTCTGATTACCCTATTGGTATCTTCACACTTTTGGCCATTGTATTGACTGTCCTTTGATTTACGTCTTCTGATTACCCTATTGGTATCTTCACACTTTTGGTCACTGTATTGACTGTCCTTTGATCTACAGCATCTGATTACCCTATTGGTATCTTCACACTTTTGGCCATTGTATTGACTGTCCTTTGATTTACGTCTTCTGATTACCCTATTGGTATCTTCACACTTTTGGTCACTGTATTGACTGTCTTTTGATTTACGTCTTCTGATTACCCTATTGGTATCTTCACACTTTTGGCCATTGTATTGTCTGTTCTTTGATTTACAGCTTCTGATTACCCTGTTGGTATCTTCACACTTTTGGCCATTGTATTGACTGTCCTATAATTTACAGCTTCTGATTACCCTATTGGTATCTTCACACTTTTGGTCACTGTATTGTCTGTCCTTTGATTTACAGCTTCTGATTACCCTATTGGTATCTTGTGGCCATTGTATTGACTGTCCTTTGATTTACGTCTTCTGATTACCCTATTGGTATCTTGTGGCCATTGTATTGACTGTCCTTTGATTTACAGCTTCTGATTACCCTGTTGGTATCTTCACACTTTTGGCCATTGTATTGACTGTCCTATAATTTACGTCTTCTGATTACCCTATTGCTATCTTCACACTTTTGGTCATTGTATTGTCTGTCCTTTGACTTACAGCTTCTGATTACCCTATTGGTATCTTGTGGCCATTGTATTGACTGTCCTTTGATTTACGTCTTCTGATTACCCTATTGGTATCTTGTGGCCATTGTATTGTCTGTCCTTTGATTTACAGCTTCTGATTACCCTATTGGTATCCTGTGGCCATTGTATTGACTGTCCTTTGATTTACGTCTTCTGATTACCCTATTGGTATCTTGTGGCCATTGTATTGTCTGTCCTTTGATTTACAGCTTCTGATTACCCTATTGGTATCTTCACACTTTTGGCCATTGTATTGACTGTCCTTTGATTTACGTCTTCTGATTACCCTATTGGTATCTTCACACTTTTGACCATTGTATTGTCTGTCCTTTGATTTACAGCATCTGATTACCCTATTGGTATCTTCACACTTTTCTAGTACAAATGATGTTAAAAGTGGATACAGTATAGAGAGGTTTCAACAGAACACAGATATAGAACAATATGGTCTAGGAATTGGCTGTATTTCTGTCACTATTTCAATGTATTTGGCATCGTATTGTAGTAAGAAAAACAATATTTCAATATTATATATATTTTATAATTGATATGAACAGTTAACATCACAGTGTAGTAATATTGCACAATGACATATAGTAGTAGGCATCAAATAATTCTTAAGCACTTCATTTAGAATTTATACAAGTAAAAACATTGACTAAAGTTCTCTTACTACTCCTCGTTAAATTATTTGGGGGAAAATAACATTACCCTAAACTGATACTATCCATTTTAAATATAATGTACATCATATATATAATATTATTAAAAGAAAGTTTAAACATGTATATAAACCAGACATTAACAGCCCTGAATATTGTATCTGACAGCCAATATTTTTGAAAAAGGTGTATTTTCAATAAGTAGATTAAAGTTAACTATTTCATTCTTTTCCAATCATTACCTTTAAAAATACATGTCTGAGAATTAAAAAAAACCACTGCTCTGCATAAAAAGACAACTTAAGGATTCCAACATGAGACTGTGCCACGATGTCATATGGCACTTATATACCAAATATCAAAATACAACTGTAATATTGACATAAGGAAGTATTGGCCTCTACCCACCAGTAAAACATTGGATCTGTCCTGATGTAAAATACAATGTTTTCCTCTGTTAATACACATAATTCTCATCATAATTAACAGAGTATGTTTGTATGTTTTTAATACTTGTACGTCAAAATTCCACTGTGGAAAAAAGAATTTCCAACATCACATATGTCTCATTCTCAATTTTTTTTTTATTGTAGAATGTGTCCATAACTATATCGATCAAATAACAAACATTATCAAATTTACACAAAAAAAATTCACGAAAGCCGAGTGTGATCTTTCTCCATTGTCTGATAATATAACAAAATAGTTGAAAAGAACCATAACTTGTAATAAAATTGATAAAAAGAAAACCAGAGGCTCCCAGGAGCCTGTAATCGCTCACCTGGATCAAAGCTGCTTTCAATAACAACGCAACTGCACTGTGGCGGCCATCTTGGCGGGAGAGCACAACTGCCGGACACCATTTTGGAAGAGGACCATCCAATGACTATTCCATCAAAGTTTGGTTTTAATTGAGCTACTGGTTCCAGACAACATGGTTTTTATGTGAATTTCCCATAGGGTCCTATGTTAAACTAAGTACAGCTGTGCAGCCATCTTGGTCAGAGGGCGGGACCACCAGACACAAATTTGGTTCAGCGGTCTCAGAGGAGAAGATTTAAATGTGATCTTTTATCAAAATATGCCCAATTTGAATAATCGGTATAAATCGGCTGAAAGAAAAAAAAAACAAAAAAACCCCCAAACATATGCTAAACTACTCCTTGCCATGTAGCTGCAGTTCAAATTTGAGCTCATTTTGACTTATACTAAAGCAGCAATGGACAATTGAAGAAATTTCTGTTTTTAGTAACAGCAGCCATCTTGAATGGAGGGCGGGGCTGTCAGACACAATTTTGAAAGTGAACCACCCAGGGACCATCCCTGCCAGGTTTGGTTTAATTTGGTTCAGCGGTTTCAGAGGAGAAGATTTAAATGCGATCTTTTATCAAAATATGCCTAATTTGCATAATCGTATATATCGGCTGAAAGAAACCCAGAATATATGCTAAACTACTTCTTGCCATGTAGCTGCAGTTCAAATTTCAGCTCATTTTGACTTACACTAAAGCAGCAATGGACAATTAAAATTTCATCCCCCCTTTTTTCTATTTTGAGCTTGGCAGCCATCTTGGTTGGAAGTCGGGATCACCGGACACAACTTTCGAAGGGGGCCATCCAAAAATCATTTCAGCAAAGTTTGGTTGAGATTGGCTCAGTAGTTTCAGAGGAGAAGATTTTTTTTAAATTTCATCCCCCCTTTTTTCTAATTTGCATAATCGGTCAAAATCGGCAAAAGTTCAAAGTTCATAAGAAATCCTGTAATACATGTTAAAAAGCTCATCATTATGCTTATACAGTTCAAATTTGGGCACATTCTGGCTTAAAATAGAGCAGTTTTGGCCATTTGAAGAAATTTCTATTTTTAGTAACAGTGGCCATCTTGAATGGAAGGCGGGGCTGTCGGACACAATTTTGAAAGGGACCTACCCAGGGCCATCCCTGCCAGGTTTGGTTTAATTTGGTTCAGCGGTTTCAGAGGAGAAGATTTAAATGTGATCTTTTATCAAAATATGCCTAATTTGCATAATCGGTATATCTCGGCTGAAAGAAAAATTTCACAGAAAAACCCAGAATATATGCTAAACTACTTCTTGCCATGTAGCTGCAGTTAAAATTTCAGCTCATTTTGACACACTAAAGCAGCAATGGACAATTAAAATTTCATCCCCCCTTTTTTCTATTTTTAGCTTGGTGGCCATCTTGGTTGGAAGTCTGGATCAACGGACACAATTTTGGAAGGGGGCCATCCAAGAATCATTTCAGCAAAATTTGGTTGATATTGGCTCAGTAGTTTCCGAGGAGAAGATTTTTTTAAAATTTCATCCCCCCTTTTTTCTAATTTGCATAATCGGTTAAAATCAGCAAAAGTTCAAAGTTCATAAAAAATCCTGTAATATATGCTAGAAAGCTCATCATTATGCTTACACAGTTCAAATTTGGGCATATTCTGGCTTAAAATAGAGCAGTTTTGGCCATTTGAAGAAATTTCTATTTTTAGTAACAGCGGCCATCTTGAATGGAAGGCGGAGCTGTCGGACACAATTTTGAAAGGGACCATCCCTGCCAGGTTTGGTTTAATTTGGTTCAGTGGTTTCAGAGGAGAAGATTTAAATGTGATCTTTTATCAAAATATGCCTAATTTGCATAATCGGTATATATCGGCTGAAAGAAAAAAAACCCGGAATATATGTTAAACTACTCCTTGCCATGTAGCTGCAGTTAAAATTTGAGCTCATTTTGACATACACTAAAGCAGCAATGGACAATTAAAATTTCATCTCCCCTTTTTCTATTTTTAGTTTGGCGGCCATCTTGGTTGGAAGTCGGGATCACCGGACACAATTTTGAAAGGGGGCCATCCAAGGACCATTCCACCAAAGTTTGGTTGCAATTGGTCCAGTGGTTTCTGAGGAGAAGATTAAAATGTGAAATGTTGACGGACGGACGACAGACGACGGACGAAAAGTGATGACAATAGCTCACATGGCCAGGCCAGGAGAACTAAAAAGGAATAAAATAATTCTATGCAAAGAGATTGTATATAAGACCACAACTGATGTCATTAACTTGTCAAGTTGCATCTTGCTCTGTCTCAATACCTATACAGAGTTCGTGAAATTCGTCGGTCCTGTCAGACATGACCAGCAAAATTTGGGCAAATTTTGTTAGGAACTGACACAAGATTGGTATTTTGCAATAGAAAATTATTGAGGACTGACATTTTTTTTTACTAAGACCACCAAACCCATATGTAAATTCCTGAACCCTGCCTATATCTATACAAGATGTCCATCCTACATGTTTTATCTATATAATCTCACAGTTTAAGAAAAACATACAGTTTTACAGAAATTAATAAAAATCATCTATTTTAAATCAAATTTACCTGAAAGAAAATATCATTAAGCCATACCAAGAGAGAAAAGTTTGAAGATACTAAACGTGAAATAATTCAAAGAAGGATAGACGATTCAATGGCCAATAGAAAACAGACAAAAAAAACAAACATTGGTTCACAAAACACTACACAGAAAATTATAGATTGAGCAACACAAACCCCACTAAAAACCTGGAGTGAACTCATGGTATAATCCTATTTATGTTTTCTGATGGGCATACATATTAAGTAATATTTGGGTTATCATAAACAATTATTTTTATCGTTTTAATGTTAAAATTCTAAACAAAACTGAAGAATATAAATAGCAAACAGTGAAGCATAAAAATAGTCTTTTCAAAAATATTCACATTGAAGACAATTTAGAAGACATCTCATCTAAAACTCACGACTTTCAGTAAAAATAAGAAATGCATTTGGTGTGCAGTATTATCACATGATATTAATATACATATCACATACCATATACATATATTTGGCAGGGAAATAATAATATCATCTTTATATGTACAAATATACACCTGATATTTATATTATACATGTACATGATAAATACATATTCATTAACACTGTTTAACATAGGCATGGTTTAAATGGAACTGTAAAACAAAAAAACCAATATCAAATAACTAAGAGCTATGTCTACCTAGCAAGATTCTATTACTTATTATAGCTAGCATACATATATTCTTGATCTCGCAGGACTCGAAAAATGTCTATGGCGGCTGTAATTTTTTCCTCCTTATGATTATTAACAATGAATACATTGACATATATACATTTACTGTGATTCTATAGCACCATAAAACTGTACTAAAACATATACCATGATAATGGCAGTAACGTGGTATATTGTTTTATATAGATTTCTCATTAACCTCCTTCAACAAGTAATAAATACATAAGATCTAAAGATGTTATCTTATGACACAAACTCTGTCACTAACCTTATACAACAGATAAAACATTATACTTGGCTGTATCTAATAATATAATATTAACTTATAAGATTTAAATTTCAAATTCTAATGGGAACATTGTATTGCTCCACTGGTTCTCGTAATAATGTTCAATTGTCAGACAACTCAGATATTACAGTAAGGTTACAGGTACATCTATGTAATTTAGTTTGGTGACCGAGCACATCTAAATCATTTGGGGGTTTATGGTATTTAACGCCACTTTCAACAATATTTCAGCTATATCTTGGCGGTAAGTTTTATTGGTGGAGAAAAACAGAGTACCCAGAGAAAACCACCGACCTGTTACAAGTCACTAACAAACTTTATCACTTAATGTTGTATCAAATACACCTCGCTATGAACGGGGTTCGAACTCACAACTTTAGTGGTGATAGGCACTGATTGCATAGGTAGTTGTAAATCCAATTACCATACGATCACACCTCCTCTAAATCATTTGTGCCACTTATCTAAGTTATATGTAATATATTTTATCTAACTATTAAACTGTGATATAAACTATTAAACTGTGATATAAACTATAAAACTGTGATATAAACTATTAAACTGTGATATAAACTATAAAACTGTGATATAAACTATTAAACTGTGATATAAACTATTAAATTGTTTCCTCCTTGCTGAATTTTATAAGAAATCCCTGTCTGTATTCAAATACCACTTATACTAACGTGAGTTCGAACCCCTCTCGGGCGAGGTGTACTCGATACTACATTATGTGATAAAGTTTGTCAGTAACTTGCGGCAGGTCACTGGTTTTCTCAGGGTACTCTGGTTTTCTCAACCAATAAAACTGACTGCCACAACATAACTGAAATATTGTTGAAAGTGGCATTAAACACCATAACCCCACCCCCTCAAACATATCTGCCATAAGGCCTTCATATATGATATATAATGTTTTCAGCATTCCTAAAATACATTTGTATCAATATTAATTTTCTTTCCATTTTTCTATAATTTTCAACTGGTTCAATAAAACAGTATTACATTTAAATTAGGTTTGTAGTGATTAATAATGAATAAAATTTCAACAAAAATGAAAACAAAATTTTCTGTTAAAATAAATAAAAAATAGTGGTAAACGTTATAATTACATCATTGCCACCCTTTCACACTTGTCTTGAGTACATTGATTAATTCACTGGTGTTTAATGCCAACATTAGCAGTATCTCAGCTATATCGTGGCGTTCTTGAGTACACAAATAATTATAATACAATGAAGCAAAGCACAGGATCACATTGGTGGACTTTTAAACCCATAATAAAACACAATCTCATCAGAAGAAACAGAGAGTATTGACATTAAGTGACTACAATATTCACATCGTCTAGACAAATAACACATTTAAAAGTATGGTACAAAATACGGTAAATGAAATGGAAGACATACATGTTTGACAAATATCAGTGAATTATTTCTCGATATCTTGGATTGTGAAAATGAAAATGCTATCTATTTTTCTCTCTAAATATGAAAATAACAAAACGAATCATGGTAATTTTTTTATCTCTGTGGTGTCTTTGGGTTGAATGATGTAGGGTAATCCTAGTTACTATCAGAGATTAGTTCTCTGCCTTTATTGGTTCAGTATATAATAGGACTACAACTAGAATTTACATATCAAAATATTCCAAAGAAAACGAACATGTTGTTTGATCCTAAAAATCAGATAATTCTTACAAAAGTTGTGGATATAATGTGTGTCCCAGGAGCTATCCCAAAAGATTCAGACACTAAATAGATTCGCATCCATATTTATGGAGAACCATGCATCCATCAAGGCTTCTCTTGAATCAAACAAGATTCCAATTGATAATAAATTATTACATACAGTCTCTGAAATAAACCAAGCTGTTTGACATCCCAGTTGACCATAAATTATTACATAAAGAAAAACTGCTTGAAGCACCAAATCATTGCTGCATTAGCTTCAGAGGAAGGTGTAATTAAGAGAGACACAAAACATTGCACACCAAATGATAGGCCTTTAGTTTTATGGTAAAAGGAGGTTAACATATACAAAAATGTATATAATATATTGAACTGGTATTTCAAAGGACTAAATAACAATTCGTGTAATTAAAAGGTATTTATACATCTAGCTAAAATAAGATGAAGTATCTATCAGGATTACTCTTTCAATTTCCTTATACAAATATACCAATGTAAATGGAATGTATCCAATCACAGATAAACTTACAACCATCCAATCAGAGATAAGCTACCAACCAACCAATCAGCGATAAGCTACCAACCACCCAATCAGAGATAAACTAACAACTATCAGCTTTAAGCCGATGTCATGATTCTACATTCTGATCTTTATTCAACTGTTCATTTGTACTAGAAGGAGTATTGGTTGCTCCATTAGCATTAGTTCCGTCCACGGCTGTGTCTTGTTTTACTGTATCAACACATGTTTCTGAATTTGTAGCAGTTACTTTACTTAAACGTACAATTTCCATTGACATAGCTTCCAGATTCTGTAAAGATAAATGTAGGCATTGCAATAAAATTTGTATATCTTTCAATCAAACAGTGAACATCTCTCTTTGCTACCAAACAACAACATTGGCTATTGCCTTTCAATAAATCAACAATTATTGGCAATTTACAAAAGTATATCTTGGCTAAATATTTAGTCCTTTTAAATGATAACATTGGATGCTCTCTCCCTTATAAAAGGTTATTGAACATAGCAATTGTTTATGTTATAGTATACTGTACATCCTTCAAGTTCTTGAATTTGATATTTATAGTCCAATTTGTTATATTTTATCACGTTTTTGAAATGGAATCCAGTATCTAAAAAATGGGCAGAAATGATTGAGAAACATACCTATTTTTTTATCATGTAGAGGTTTGGGTTTATGTTGTTTTATGCCACTTTCAACAATATTTCAGTTATATCATGGCGGTCAGTTTTATTGGTGGAGGAAACCGGAGTACCCAGAGAAAACCATCGACCTGTCACAAGTCAATGACAGCCTTAATCACATAATGTTGTATCGAGTACACCTCACCATGAACGGTGTTTGAACTCACAACTTTAGTGGTGATAGGCCATCATGTAGAATTGACAACCAAAATAAGAGATATTGAGCATGATTACTGTGGCCATGAACATTTCCTCTTTTGTTTGTTTTTTTTTGTATAATGATATGCTATAAAAAGTTCAATTTCAGAGAAATGTTTCACTTCCACCTTCCACCAACTTCTTACAAGGACAGAAGGAATTAATAGTATATGACGAACACACAATACTCTATTTTGAACATCTATATACCTGAGAGACGTACCTGATATGAAATTAACCATTCAAACAAAAAGATAAAAAACAGTAATGATTGCCATCTTTAAGGTCTTATTCTCAAGTCAGTTAAGATATATAGGGTCTAACACCAGGAGAGGTGCAAGATAGTAAAATCTGTGGCACCCGAGGGTAAGATTTAAATCACATCAGACTCGGACAGGCCTCGTCCGATACGATTTAAATCTTACCCGAGGGTGTCACATATTTTACTATCTTGCACCTTTTACGGTGTTTGACTCTTTTTCTCACCCCTTTCTACCGTGTCAATGTTTGTTTACTTTTTGTGTAGGTTGGTGCATTAATTTGCGAACCGTATCACAGGACCAAAATGCCACATAATAAAATAAAACAAGATTTTCATTTTACAACTTTAAAGAGGTTCAAAATAATAAAGTTAACAAACTTGTGATAGATTCTACAATAACAAAATCTTGCACCTTTTACAATGTTTGCCTCTTTTTCTCATCTCTTTCTATTGTGTCAATATTTGTTTACGTTGAGAAAATATAGAGTGCTCTCCCTTGTTGGGTAACTAACATAAATAAACAAAATTACCTCCCTTTGACCAACGTCAAACAACTTTTTTACAGGTATTTATCGCTGTTGTAGTAGCATTTATAATATATTTATAAAATTCATTGTATTTTATTGTGAAATACATTTAAAATGCTGCCAAGACCCTATAAATCAACAATTTAATTCGGCAATGGAAAACAATTTTGCAGGAAAAACGGTGTGTAGCTTGTCTTACCCTGGAGCCGGGGTAAGATAGAAAAATCTTTTTCACCTAAAATAACGGACTACTTTATCCAAGGGGTGAGAAAACAGAGGTTCGCAATATTCAAGAGTACATGTTTCAAAAATGTATGTAATCAATTTAGAAAGTAGCATTCAATATCAACAAATTCATGATGACTTTAGTTTTTGTCTATATGTTATGGCTTCTGTTAAGGTCAACAATCGCCATCTGAGAAATATTTCAGTGAAATATTTTAAATTTGTTTTAAGATAGAATAAAAACACTGACAATATAACAAATCTGGATCTCAAGCATACATTTCTAATTTACTTAATAAATTTCATACGACAAATGTAGTCGCTATGACAGGAAAAAAGCCTTTCAACAGAAGCACGACAATGGCCAACTATAAAATATATACAAAGATAACTTAAAAAACCAATATATTAACCAGAGGCTCTCAAGAGCCTGTATCGTTCACCTGGTTATAAAAAAAACCAATTGGTCCTATGTAAAAACTATGTCCTGCAGTGGTAGTCATCTTGGAATTACGATCAACATAAAAAACACAGTTTGTAAAGGACCTTCCAATGATTGATGCACAGTTTAGGTTCAATCAGTGCAATAGCTTCAGAGAAGAAGATATTTCTGTATTTTCCCGATATGGTCTTGTGTTAATACTATGACCTGTGGTGGCAGCCATCTTGGATTTCCGATCGGCATAAAAAACAGAGGACCTTCCAATTATCATTCCTGGGCAGTTTGGTTTCAGAGAAGAAGCGTTTTGAAACATTTTTCCCATAGGGTCCAATGTTAAACAAGTCCTGCCGTAGCCGCCATTTTGAATTTCATATCAGAACAAAAAACGCAAAGTTTGTAGAGGACCATCCAATGAACATTCATGTACAGTTTGTTTTTAATCATATTCGTAGTTTCTGAGAAGAAGGCATTTGAACATTTTCCCATAGGGTTCAATGCTAATCTATGTCCTGTGGTGGTGGCCACCTTGGATATCCGATCAGCATAAAAAACACACACCTTGTAGAGGATCTTCCAATGATCATTCCTGGGCAGTTTGGTTTCAATTATCCAAGTGGTTTCAGAGAAGAAGCGTTTTGAAACATTTTTCCCATAGGGTCCAATGTTAAACTAAGTCCTGCCGTAGCCGCCATTTGGAATTTCATACCGGAACAAAAAACCTCAAGTTTGTAGAGGACCATCCAATGAACATTCATGTACAGTTTGGCTTTAATAATGTTTGTAGTTTCTGAGAAGAAGGCATTTGAACATTTTCCCATAGGGTCCAATGTTAATCTATGTCCTGCGGTGGCGGCCATCTTGGATTTCCGATCGGCATAAAAAACATCAAATTTGTAGAGGACCTTCCAATGATCATTCCTGGGCAGTTTGGTTTCAACTGTCCTAGTGGTTTCAGAGAAGAAGCATTTTGAAACATTTTCCCCATAGGGTCCAATGTTAAACTAAGTCCTGCCGTAGCCGCCATTTGGAATTTCATATCGGAACAAAAAACGTAAAGTTTGTAGAGGACCATCCAATGAACATTCATGTACAGTTTGGCTTTAATAATATTTGTAGTTTCTGAGAAGAAGGCATTTGAACATTTTCCCATAGGGTCCAATGTTAATCTATGTATTGCGGTGGTGGCCATCTTGGATTTCCGATCGGCATAAAAAACACAAAATTTGTAGAGGACCTTCCAATGATCATTCCTGGGCAGTTTGGTTTCAACTGTCCTAGTGGTTTCAGAAAAAAAGCGTTTTGAAACATTTTCCCCATAGGGTCCAATGTTAAACTAAGTCCTGCCGTAGCCGCCATTTTGAATTTCATATCGGAACAAAAAACGTAAAGTTTGTAGAGGACCATCCAATGAACATTCATGTACAGTTTGGCTTTAATCATATTTGTAGTTTCTGAGAAGAAGGCATTTGAACATTTTCCCATAGGGTCCAATGTTAATCTATGTATTGCGGTGGCGGCCATCTTGGATTTCCGATCGACATAAAAAACACAAATTTTGTAGAGGACCTTCCAATGATCATTCCTGGGCAGTTTGGTTTCAATTGTCCAAGTGGTTTCAGAGAAGAAGCGTTTTGAAACATTTTTCCCATAGGGTCCAATGTTAAACAAAGTCCTGCCGTAGCCGCCATTTGGAATTTCATACCGGAACAAAAAACCTCAAGTTTGTAGAGGACCATCCAATGAACATTCATGTACAGTTTGGCTTTAATAATATTTGTAGTTTCTGAGAAGAAGGCATTTGAACATTTTCCCATAGGGTCCAATGTTAATCTATGTCCTGCGGTGGCAGCCATCTTGGATTTCCGATCGGCATAAAAAACATAAAATTTGTAGAGGACCTTCCAATGATCATTCCTGGGCAGTTTGGTTTCAACTGTCCTAGTGGTTTCAGAGAAGAAGCGTTTTGAAACATTTTCCCCATAGGATCCAATGTTAAACTAAGTCCTGCCGTAGCCACCATTTGGAATTTCATATCGGAACAAAAAACGTAAAATTTGTAGAGGACCATCCAATGAACATTCATGTACAGTTTGGCTTTAATTATATTTGTAGTTTCTGAAAAGAAGGCATTTGAACATTTTCCCATAGGGTCCAATGTTAATCTATGTCCTGCGGTGGTGGCCATCTTGGATTTCCGATCGGCATAAAAAACAGAAACTTGGTAAAGGACATTCCAATGATCATTCATTTACAGTTTGGGTTCAGTCAGTTCATTAGTTTCAGAGAAGAAGATCTTTGAAATTTCAGCCAATCAGAGCATATTATTGGCCCTGGCAGCCATATTGAATATCCGACTGGAACGAAAAACAGTAACTTTGTAGAGGACCATCCAAGGAACATTTCTGCTAAGTTTGGTTCCAATCGGCCCTGTGGTTTCGGAGAAGAAGCTTGAAATGTGAAAAGTTTACAGACGACAGACAACAGACGACAGACGCCAAGTGATGGCAATAGTTCATCTGGACCAAAGGTTCAGGTGAACTTAAAAAAGAAAAGCTGTCGTATTCTATATCAAGAACAACAGATCCATTTTAGAAATTATTATTGAATCCTCTGAGAATAAGTTAACTGACATTTTAACTCAATGGTACCTTTTGTGCTCATCAGTAAATGTCAGATATTGCATTACTGCCAATGAACACAAAAAGGGAGCATGTAATGGGAATATAGTTTACATATAGCTCAAGCTCAAAACATTTGTTACTGAATCCTACACACCAATATGATCAATGCTTTTGATGGAAACCAAAATAAATCATATCATTGATTTTACACATTTGGAAATTTCAGTAAAAACATTTCACATATTACTCACTGCACAAAATGTTTAAACTAGTTAATGGGTTCACATGCTCTTGTTGTTTGCATTGAAGATAATATTAATGATTTTATGCTTAAAACATAAATTTACAATATTATGTCTCAAACATTTTCCACTCTTCAACTGTTGTGTCATTTCACTAAGAGGAGTGCCTTTGCCAAGACAGAAAGGTGAGAGGTCATGTATTTGTGTGTTAGGGGTATCTATTTTTCCTCTGATATTTTAATTTAGAAATGTTCTGAAAGTGTTGTATTTCTTGTTTTTTATTTTTATTAACATCTAATGACAAAATCATGTATGGGGTCATGACAGACAGGTAACCTTTCATTCATCTTTGACTATCCAATCATATGATGCTAAAAATATATTGACCAATCAGGAAACGGCTCTCATTGACACTGTTATATTTTTGGTTTTTCATTATATGGCAAACAAATCAAGATGGTTTATTTTCAGTTTAGATAAATGAAATCCATGTCATGTATTACGCATATATGAGATCATTCATTAACCTTACGTGGACTTATTGACATTTAAAAAAAAAAGACAACTAGGCAAAAAATAGGGAAAATATACTTTTTTCTATGGGGGCAGAAAAAAATGTTCTAATGTTACAGCTAACAGGTTGATTGCAATATATGGGATTTCATTAAGTGTTATAAAGTATCACCAAAAAAGACCACTTCTTTTCCGATCCCATGATTCAATCTTCTATTCATTTTCAATTTAGCATCTGTTTCCATATTCAACATAGTTCCAATGCATGAGTGATGATTCAACATATATGTAACATCAGCGAAGTTTAGTAACTAGTCAGTGTTGTATTCGTTAAGATGGTTCTTGTACGTTCATATATAAACTTTAAAAAACATTCAATTGTCAATCCAATTTTGCTTTCCAATATTAAATTGTGAATTTGTTTCCCTAGCGAGCTTTGCACATTAGGACTTCATGATAGTTGCAAAATATAGGACCGGAAATGCCAAGTACAAACCAACTTGTCTCATTTCTAACTTTGCTGAAAGTTTATGTTATTAGGGGTTTTGTTTTGATTTACCTATCTGTACGCCCTGTTATTGTTTTAAAATCTCGTTCATCTGTTTTACTCGACAATCACTTCATGTTTGGGCACCCTTGTGTTGATTTTATTCCTCACTAGAAATAAATAATTACCAAACTGCAATATTTTTTCTTCAAATTCAATTATTTTAAATTATTAACAATTTGGTAATCGAACAAAAAAAAAAGGAAATGACTGACTATGGTATTCTATCATAGTTATTCATTCTCCAAATTACAATTTTATCCAGTAGACTTACTAACATGTACATGACAATCAAAACCCAAATCAGAAGCAGTTGCTATTCTCTTATTAGAAAACCAATTAAGAAAATAACCCAGTATGTTACCCACGTGGCGCAGTTTTGTTATAAATAAATTCAATAAGAGATGAAAAAAGCGAACATCTTTTACAATTATATGATCATGACTATTTTAGAAAACTTCGCACTTAATTAAACTTCTTATGAACTTGCATAATAGGGTAGACGAGAAACTGACACTACCAATGATGAGGTTGACTTCCGAAATATCTCCAAACAGTGGCTTATGTCATTTGAACAATGATGGGAGAACGTGACGTGCTTGTTCATCTATCCATCTAATTGAATAAATCAAGATTAAAAGTCTACAATGAATGGGATCAATAATGTATTAAGTTTTCTCATATTGCTTTTTATAGGACCTTCTTGTTATACTGCCATATATTTTGTATATCTTTAGCAATGTTTTATTTTTGGGCAGTTGTAGCAATGTTTAATATTTGGGCAGTTGTAGCAATGTTTTATTGTTGGGCAGTTGTAGCAATGTTTTATTTTTGGACAGTTGTAACAATGTTCTATTTTTATGAAGTTTTAGCAATGTTTTAGCTTTATGAAATTTTAGCAATGTTTTATTTTGGGGCAGTTGTAGCAATGTTTTACTTTTGGGAAGCTGTAGTAATGTTTTATTTTTGGGCAGTTTTAGCAAAGTTTTATCTTTGGACAGTTGTAGTAATGTTTTATTTTTGAGCAGTTGTACCAATGTTTTATTTTTGGACAGTTGTAGCAATGTTCTATTTTTGGGAAGTTGTAGCAATGTTTCATTTTTGGGCAGTTGTGGCAATGCTTTTAGTTTTATGAAATTTTAGCAATGCTTTATTTTGGGGCAGTTGTAGCAATGTTTTACTTTTGGGAAGCTGTAGCAATGTTTTATTTTTGGGCAGTTGTAACAATGTTCTATTTTTATGAAGTTTTAGCAAAGTTTTATTTTTAGGCAGCTGTAGCAATGTTCTATTTTTGGGCAGTTGTAGCAATGTTCTATTTCTATGAAGTTTTAGCAATGTTTTATTTTTGAGCAGCTGAGGCAATGTTTTCTTTTTATGAAGTTTTAGCAATGTTTTATTTTTGGGCAGTTGTAGCAATGTTTTATTTTTAGGCAGTTGTAGCAATGTTTTATTTTTGGGCAGTTGTAGCAATATTCTATTGTTTGGCAGTTGTAGCAATGTTTTATTTTTGGACAGTTGTACAAAGTTTTATTTTTTTGAAGTTTTAGCAATGTTTTATTTTTGGGCAGTTGTAGCATTGTTCTATTTTTGGGCAGTTGTAGCAATGTTCTATTTTTGGGCAGTTGTAGCAATGTTCTATTTTTGGGCAGTTGTAGCAATGTTTTATTTTTGGGCAGTTGTAGCAATGTTCTATTTTTGGGTAGTTGTAGCAATGTTTTATTTTTGGGCAGTTGTTACAATGTTTTATTTTTATGAAGTTTTAGCAATGTTTCATTTTTGAGTAGTTGTAGTAATGTTTTACTTTTGGAAAGCTGTAGCAATGTTTTATTTTTGGACAGTTTTAGCAATGTTTTAGCTTTATGAAATTTTAGCAATGTTTTATTTTGGGGCAGTTGTAGCAATGTTTTACTTTTGGGAAGCTGTAGTAATTTTTTATTTTGGGGCAGTTTTAGCAAAGTTTTATCTTTGGACAGTTGTAGTAATGTTTTAATTTGAGCAGTTGTACCAATGTTTTATTTTTGGGCAGTTGTAGCAATGTTCTATTTTTGGGAAGTTGTAGCAATGTTTTATTTTTGGGCAGTTGTAGCAATGTTTTATTTTTGGACAGTTGTAGCAATGTTCTATTTCTGGGAAGTTGTAGCAATGTTTTATTTTTGGGCAGTTGTGGCAATGCTTTTAGTTTTATGAAATTTTAGCAATGTTTTATTTTGGGGCAGTTGTAGCAATGTTTTACTTTTGGGAAGCTGTAGCAATGTTTTATTTTTGGGCAGTTGTAACAATGTTCTATTTTTGGGAAGTTGTAGCAATGTTTTATTTTTGGGCAGTTGTGGCAATGCTTTTAGTTTTATGAAATTTTAGCAATGTTTTATTTTGGGGTAGTTGTAGCAATGTTTTACTTTTGGGAAGCTGTAACAATGTTCTATTTTTATGAAGTTTTAGCAAAGTTTTATTTTTAGGCAGCTGTAGCAATGTTCTATTTTTGGGCAGTTGTAGCAATGTTCTATTTCTATGAAGTTTTAGCAATGTTTTATTTTTGAGCAGCTGAGGCAATGTTTTATTTTTATGAAGTTTTAGCAATGTTTTATTTTTGGGCAGTTGTAGCAATGTTTTATTTTTGGGCAGTTGTAACAATGTTCTATTTTTGGGAAGTTGTAGCAATGTTTTATTTTTGGGCAGTTGTGGCAATGCTTTTAGTTTTATGAAATTTTAGCAATGTTTTATTTTGGGGTAGTTGTAGCAATGTTTTACTTTTGGGAAGCTGTAACAATGTTCTATTTTTATGAAGTTTTAGCAAAGTTTTATTTTTAGGCAGCTGTAGCAATGTTCTATTTTTGGGCAGTTGTAGCAATGTTCTATTTCTATGAAGTTTTAGCAATGTTTTATTTTTGAGCAGCTGAGGCAATGTTTTATTTTTATGAAGTTTTAGCAATGTTTTATTTTTGGGCAGTTGTAGCAATGTTTTATTTTTGGGCAGTTGTTACAATGTTTTATTTTTATGAAGTTTTAGCAATGTTTTATTTTTGGGCAGTTGTAGCAATGTTTAATATTTGGGCAGTTGTAGCAATGTTTTATTTTTGGGCAGTTGTAGCAATGTTTTATTTTTGGGCAGTTGTAGCAATGTTCTATTTTTATAAAGTTTTAGCAATGTTTTATTTTAGGTTGCAATGTTCTATTTTATTTTGTCAAACATGATTTACTGTCCAATAAAGAAAATTAAAATCTTGTAAATAACATTAAAATATCATAGTAAATAACATTAAAATGTCGCAATAAACTGATTCTCTATTTGTTTAATCATATTTCATTTTGCCATCTGGACAAAAATACCCACCTTTTCA
The DNA here is from genome assembly GCA_963383655.1 of Bathymodiolus septemdierum. Classification (NCBI taxonomy): domain Eukaryota; kingdom Metazoa; phylum Mollusca; class Bivalvia; order Mytilida; family Modiolidae; genus Bathymodiolus; species Bathymodiolus septemdierum. The sequence goes on along the minus strand of OY726518.1, from coordinate 59,811,853 downwards.
TCTCATAAACTGGAAATAATTTTTAGTCTGTGTATCATACACTTTAGGGAAATTACTTATGGTCACATCATTTACAGGCCTTTATAATAAAAATTACAAAATATGGATCAACATATACAACATGTAGAATGTAGAGTTACTGGACTTTTTAATACTGACACTGACCATGCCACAGATACCAAATTATTTATGAGCAAAATAATCATAGATTCAACATTAGGAAAACTCAGTTAATTTATGTAAAAAGAATATATGTGTCCCCAGACAACCAATGTTATTGTTGAATAATTAGTTTGAAAATTATGGAACTGACAAATATTTCCTACTGTTAATTCTAAAATGACTAATGACTCACTTCTTTGACCTAGAACTTCATGGTAGACTTAATTTGTATGTGACACACATTTTCCATGTGTTGTTGTATATAAATAAATGTAAGAGTTTCCTTTATATGTCAGAATTAGTCAAAGTACCTTTACCTTGACTTGGGAAATTGAAAAGTATAAAAATAGATGGAAAATGTTCTCTATTCTACTAAATTTTATCCTTTCAAGTAGAATTGTATGATTGCCCAAATGTATATGAAACAAAAATTAATGGACACTGAACCATACATGAAACACAACAAAACATATTTGTTTTTCTCTCTCTTTTCAGCATGCCAGTAAAATATAGATAAAAGCCACATTAATCTGATCTTAACAAATAATCAAATCTATCACTGATCACCTTTGTCAATAAAGACAATATGACTGGTCGATATTTATAAAACAGCATTCTCTCAATTCCACAAAGGCTCGTAGGAATAGTGAAGTACTAAAAATGTACATTAAGCTGAGTAAAATAGAATCAATTCTAAAAATCGTCCTACTTCTACACTGAGATAATAGCAGTAATATCACTATACATAGGTCTCTATTTTCTCTAGTTTGTGTTAAAGTGGTAAGTCTGTAGGGATACGAACCATTACCGTAACTTCATTAATGCCAAAAAGCAACAGAAAATTTGATAGATGTGCTTTCAAAACATTAAGATCCAGTGTTATATAATTTGTATCGTATTGATCTGTTACTCCAAGGACAAATAACGAACATGAAATAATCAATGAAATTGATGAAAATAAGCTGATTCAGTAAAAAAAAAAAGATGGCTTTAATCGAACAATCTTATTATTACTGTTATAATCAAATACAACAATTGCTAACGTACTTTTAAAACTGACGTAATAATCATTTGAAAGAATACATGGATTATAAGAGGGATTCAATCTTATAACCTATTAACTATCCTTTTATTTGTGAAAAATTAATACAGCTTTCACAACATTTATTGCAAACAGCATTGTTTAAAACTCCCTGCAAAATAACATTGATTACATTGCAACAAACTGCAGAATTTAATGAAAGCAATGCATGTCATAAATGAATAATTGATAACACGAATCTGCTTTTTTCCTACGCAAGTTTTGCACTTTTTGTGGTTTATTGAAAATTGTTTTGGATTTTCAAATGAAATGAAGAAATGATTACATATTAAAAATGCATATCTATAGGGGTACATTTAAATATCTTACATTTGATCATCTTACAATAGATTGCCTAGGAATTGTAAACTTGTGATGAATGTGTGGGAACATACATTGTTCACATTGCTTGTTTATAACACCCAGGGATTCAGTGGTACATGTAAAGATCGCATGGTAGTTTGTTTTATATATATATATATTTGCAATCAGTGCCAATCACCACTAATGTTTTGAGTTTGAATCATGCCCGTGGTGGGTGTATTCGATACAACCTTATTTGATACAGTTTGTCAGTAACTTACTGGAAGTGACAAGTCGAGGGTTTTCTTTCTCTTATAACTAAACTGACTGTCACGATATAACTACACTATTACAATAGTGCTGAAGGTGACATTGACCTTCCATAGCTTAGTGTTAGTCAGTAAGGTATTGCTAGTAGTAGGATACCTCAAATTTACTTTTCATCAAGTTGGATTACTTAAATTGAAAAATAATCAATGTTTAATTATATCTAAGAAAAACAAAAGACAAAAGATCCCTATTAATGTTTTCATGTTGATCAATTTGTGTTGTTAGTTAATAGAATATCTATTGTCATGGTGATTTAGTCATTACACAGGTTAACCAGAAAACCATTAATTCTTCTAAAAACATGAGACACTATAATTCATCATCAGAAATCAGATACCTAATTGATAAAATGCCCGCCATACATTATCCAAAAGAAAATTTTAATTAAATCAAAGTTCATTTTACTAAGAATAATTTCATGGAAGGTTCAAACTGAGAAATTACTTTTAAAAGCCAAACTACTTTCAACTAGTGTTCTTATGACTTTGATTATCAGAGGCAACGGTATTCCTTCTATAAAACAGATGATTTTAATTAGGGAACACTTTTAATGCAGCAAAAATATGATGAGGAAATCACAGTCGTTTTAACATCTATAATTGGTAAAAAAAAATGTTGCCATGTTAATAATAACTTCTAAAGCTTATTTTTAAATATTTTAATATCAGTTTCTAGATTTATTATATGTTTGAAAAATTTTGATTAGAACTAAATCACATAAATTTCTATCGATTACACCTTGATAAGGACGAGAAACAATCATTAGTGTTGACAGGCACTGATTAGTTCGGCAAATTTGATCGGTATATTAAACTACCAACTACCACATCAACAAAAGCTCTAACTTACTTTGAATGATAAGGTCTTGTATTCAATATATTGAAGGGGGGGGGGTGTTATTTCTAAGAAAGTCAGCCTACAAACAACAGATTATATATTTGTAGCTAGTAATCAGGGGCAAGAAAGCATTTACTGATCCTACTTCTGCAATGTTGGACATTTTTATGTTGTTGTTATTCTTATGACAGTATGTTGTCTTCTTGGGATAAACTGAATATATACAGTATTTTTGTTTATTTAGCTGCACTTAAATATTACTCTTCTACTTCTACAAAATACTGACTGACAAGTTGAAGATTATGTCAAAGGTTATTAAACCGGGACCGTGGGTATAAATAGCTGTGGGCGGAGCAAACATTCAGATTGTTCATTATTTTGACCACGGTTCAAATCAATGAAGTATAGTTTCAGTTACTTTTGGAGCAAATGTTTGACAGGCATGGTTACTAGTGTTCCTCCCTTCGAAACTTTCAGTCTTATTAAAAATAATATTCTTCGCTAAAAACTACAAAAATCACTTCGAAAATTCAAATTTCTGAGGTATGTGACCTTTAGGTCACATTGGTCATGTGACATACAGTTTCATAAATATGCTGCTCATATCAACGGGGATTTTTGATGATAAGCTCCACCCACAAATGTTGTTGGTAGGCACTATCGTAAATGCCGCTTTAAGAGGGGAAAGTTTGGATCCTATTAATTGTTTTAACTCTGCCACATTTGTTGTGCCTATTCCAAGCCAGGATCTAGAATTGCATAAACATAATGTCAATGTATTTTTTTTTCTTTTCAACAATTGCTAAACATGGTATTACAATTACAAATACTTGACATTAATATACCAATACAAAAGTTTATTTCACAAGCATGAACACAGAAATGATCTTGTTGTCCATACTAATAGTACGAATTTGAGTCATTCTTATGAGAAAAAAATCACAACACACAATACTACTGTATGAGTTGAGAGAAAATCACTACACACAATACTACTGTATGAGTTGAGAGAAAATCACTACACACAATACTACTGTATGAGTTGAGAGAAAATCACTACACACAATACTACTGTGTGAGTTGAGAGAAAATCACTACACACAATACTACTGTATGAGTTGAGAGAAAATCACTACACACAATACTACTGTATGAGTTGAGAGAAAATCACTACACACAATACTACTGTATGAGTTGAGAGAAAATCACTACACACAATACTACTGTATGAGTTGAGAGAAAATCACTACACACAATACCACTGTACGAGTTGAGAGAAAATCACTACACACAATACTACTGTACGAGTTGAGAGAAAATCACTACACACAATACTACCGTATGAGTTGAGAGAAAATCACTACACACAATACTACCGTATGAGTTGAGAGAAAATCACTACACACAATACTACCGTATGAGTTGAGAGAAAATCACTACACACAATACTACCGTATGAGTTGAGAGAAAATCACTACACACAATACTACCGTATGAGTTGAGAGAAAATCACTACACACAATACTACTGTATGAGTTGATATACAAGGAGCAGTTGTTGTAAAAAGGGTTCTGAACAGAAAACATCAAATGCAAAAGTCACATGACACAAATCAATATGACATGCAGACACAATGATATAACTATATACCATCTGTCCTTGACATTCAATGTCACACTGTTGTTAAACTGTAATCAGAAAATTCTATATTTTCTAAATTTGATATATATTAAGTGATGAACTATAAACGATATTTGAGATTCAAATAATAAAAAATTTAAAAGTTGTAATGATATATACAATTTATTAATCGATAGGAGAAACTGTATTTCAAAGTTTTCTAAGATGAAAAAAAGCAATCCCTGAAATTTCATAAAAGTATTAAAAGGTGAAACTGAAATAGTACCAGAATGTAGAGTTACCTTTAATATCAACGATAAACTACAATTTTTAAATTAGTCAAATACAACAATATCACCTGATAAATTGAAAATAAAAATAATCCAGGGAATCTTTAAACAAAATATAAAACCAAAATGTCAGATTAAATGGGAAGAACATTAGGGGGTAATATTGATTGGACACAAATTTGGACAAAATTAAAGAAAATCAAAGTTACTAATAAGGTCAAAGAATTCCAATGTAAATATCTACATAATATAAATTATACAGACCATAGATTGGAAAAAATGAATTTGTCAAATGGAAAATGCCATCTCTGCCAAATAAGAGACAACGATGAAACGATGCAGCATCTATTTTTTAAATGTCCTCCTTCTGTGAAAAAAGTTATAAAAGAAATAGAAGCAATATTTAACAGATCTGGATTAACAGCTAATATAGAAATCAAGGAATCAAATATTATACTATATTACACTTTATGTTTTTACTTTCCCTATTTGTCTTTGTTAGCGCAGCCGGTCACTATTTTCGTATATGGACCGGCCAGGTACCTGCATTAATTTAGATAAAAAGTATAATATAGCAAATAGTTCATGTCACTTCGGGTCATATGGCAGTATATGGATCGGTCCATCACCAAAAAAATATTATATGGACCTCGGAAGCTTTGGTTCATATAATATTTTTTTGGTGACGGATCGTTCCATATACTGCCATATGACCCTCAGTGCCATGAACTATTTGCTATATATGGGGTGAGGATTTAGACGACATTTTTAATATAGTAATATTTATCTCAAAGTGGGAAATATGGAAAATACGTAATAAGGTAAAATATAACCGATCCCGAATTGGAGATCAAACAATTTTCACTACTTGAAAAATAATTTAAACAAAAATTTACAATGCACATTACAAACTTCTCATATTAATGAAATTGATCAAAACAAATTAGAACTTATTCGGAATAGCATATAATTAATTATATATTATTTATAAACAGAAAGCTAATGTATGGTAATAATATGGTAATAATTGTGTTTATTATGATGAAATGTAAAAACAAATGAATATAAAGGATGTTTAAGTGGACTTTTTTTTATTTTCACTTGTTACCCCTGGACAAGTGAGATTGATGTAAAACAGGGACACTTAATGTGCAACCCTGAGCCATTACGGTTATTGTAAACTGGAGATTTTTTAATAAATTATATTATGATGTAAAAAAAAAAGTGACTGAACATTGAAAATAAGCAACATTCATACCTATAATTTTGTGTGAGATGGGAATACAGTGATATAATACACAATATATATTTATTTGCAATGTTTGGTAATTATTAAATGAAAAACATGTATATGGTGAACCACTTATGATATTCCTATGTGAAACAATGTCCTTTGATGGAGGCCATTTTGGACTTCTGATCCACACAAATGAAATTTTATAAGGATTTTTCATGTCTTAGTTTTGAGAAGAAATGCTTTGCTTGTTTTCTCGTAGGATCCTATATTAAAGTATGTCCTACGGTGGTTGCCATCTAGGATTTTTAATCAACACAAAAACATATATTTTCTTTACATTGTAGAGGACTAGCCAAGTAACATTTCAGCCAAGTTTACTTTCAAATTGTTCAGTGGTTTCTGATAAGAGCAAGAAATAAACAAAACAATAACAAAAATGATGTGTCCATTTCAATTTCCTAAATTGTCTTTTAGAGTTAATAAATTAAACAACTACCAAGTACATAAATCAACCATGGATCACTGCAAAATTGCAGCAAATAATAGGTCTGAGAGTATTCCAGGAAAAATACAAAATATTCAAATATTCAAATATTTTGAAATCTAATTGTTCCAGGTCTGTATGGTTGCTAGGTATCTTTCCACAAAACAAATAATGTCTTCAATGATATTTACCAACATTGGAATTCAAATATTGAGAAATCCAATTGTTGCATTCACAGCTTTGTTATTATGGCTAAAACTAAAGGCTCCCAGGAGCCTGTAATCGATCACCTGGTTTTCAATTTGACATTGAAAGTTGATAGAAAATGGGGGTGTTACACATAATTTTGAAAGTGGGCCATCCAAAGATCATTTTAACTCAAATTTCAAAGCAAAAGATTTTGATGTGATTTTTATCTCATAATATTCCTAAATGGAATAAACTGGCTGAAAAAATCTCACAGAAAAACCCAGAATATATGTTAAACTACTCATTGCCATGTAGCTGCAGTTAAAATTTGAGTTCATTTTGATTTGTAATAAAGCAGAAATTGACAACTAAAGAAATTTCTATTTTTGGTAATAGTAGCCATTTTGAATGGAAGGCGGCGCTGTTGGACACAATATTGAAAAGGGACCACCCAACGACCATCCCAGCCAAATTTGCTTTAATTTGGTTCAGCAGTTTCAGAGGAGAAGATTTAAATGTGATCTTTTATCAAATTATGCCTAATTTGCATAATCGGCTGAAAGAAAAATTTCAGAGAAAACCCTGGAATATATGCGAAACTACTCCTTGCCATGTAGCTGCAGCTACAATTTGAGCTCATTTTGACTTATACTAAAGCAGCAATGGACAATTGAAGAAATTTCTATTTTTAGTAACAGTAGCCATCTTGAATGGAGGGCGGGGCTGTCGGACACAACTTTGAAAGGGACCCACCTAGGGACCATCCCTGCCAGGTTTGGTTTAATTTGGTTCAGCGGTTTCTGAGGAGAAGATTTAAATGTGATCTTTTATCAAAATATGCCTAAACTGCATAATCGGTGTAAATCGGCTGAAAGAAAAATTTCACAGAAAAACCTGGAATAAATGCGAAACTACTCCTTGCCATGTAGCAGCAGTTAAAATTTGAGCTCATTTTGACTTATACTAAAGCAGCAACGGACAATTGAGAAGAATTTTCTATTTTCAGTAACAACAGCCATCTTGAACGGAAGACGGTCGGAACAAAAAGTAACAACACTTGATAAGGACCTTGCAAGGAACATTTCTGCCAAGTATGGTTCCAATCCATCCAGTGGTTCTTGAGAAGACGTTTGTTGTGTTAGGCTACAATTCCACATATTTTTCAAACAAAATTCAAAAAGGTAAAACATGCTACTCCGTGGAACAAGTGATCAGTATGCTGGAGTTCCTCACCGATAACATATTTCTCTCCTTTGGAGGGACACTGTTTCAGCAGGTCGTCGGCATACCAATGGGTACGAATTGTGCCCCTCTTCTAGCCAATTTATTTTTATACTCATATGAGTCGGAGTTTCTTCAAAAGCTTGTAAAAGATAAGAAGATTCATGAGGCTAGAGCCTTTAATTTCACATACAGGTATATTGATGACGCTTTATCTATCAATAGTTCTAGATTTGCAGAATTTCTTCCATTGATATATCCTCCAGAGTTGGAAGTTAAAGAGACCACAGATACAGCTTCGTCCGCATCATTTTTGGACTTATACCTCGAATTTGGCGACAGTGGTCAACTCAATACTAAAATTTATGATAAACGGGACGACTTCAATTTTAAAATCATAAATTTTCCAAATATGTGCAGCAATATACCAGCTTCTCCTGCATATGGTGTTTACATCTCGCAATTGATTCGCTATGCAAGGGCCAGTAGCAATTATTCTGATTTCCTGAAACATCATCTTTCTCTGAGAAACAGGCTACTGGACCAGGGATATAAAAAGATTCGCCTTATTCGATCTCTTAAAAAGTTTATATTACGATACCAAGATCTTGTCGAAATATATTCCGTCTCTGCAGAGACGATAATAAACGATGGATTTTCATATAGTGAAAATGTATAAAGATAAGGAAGTCAACAAAAATGTCAAAAATATTTTTTTATCAATGTGTGACGTAAAAGTGTTTTTGACATTTACTTCACTGAATTTGGTACTGCTTTGACAACTATTTTACCTATTTTGTTCCCGTATTGTTATAAATACTGTTATAGTGACAGCCGGAACCTCTGAGCCGTAATGAAAGCTGGAGGTATTGGCACTTTCAAATCTGATTCAACCCACCATTTCTTTAGAAACGCCTGTACCAAGTCAAGGTCATTGCGGTTTTCAGTTTTCCGGTTGTTGACTGATTTTGTCTGTTTATATACTTATGAGTTTTTACTTTCCCTTTGTAAGATTGTTCGGAGTTTGGTAATTTTGTTATTACCCTTATTTACATATTTCCCATAGGGTCACTATGTTAACTTATGTCCCCCGCTGGTGGCCATCTTGGATTTTCAATTGGTCCAAAAAGTAACAACACTTGGTTAGCAGCTTGCAATGATCATTCCTGACAATTTTAAATTCCATCCTCCATGTAGTATCGGAGAAGATCATTAAAAATTTCAGCCAATCAGAGGCTTATATGGCCCCTGGCAGTCATGTTGGATAATCGATTGTAACGAAAGTACCAACACTTGGTTAGACCATGCAAATGACCATTCCTGCCTCGCTTCGTCCCATTTGCTTCAGTGGTTCTCTAGAAGAAGATTGAAATGTTTACGGACGGACGACAAACGGACGATGGACGCCAAGTGATGGCAATAGCTCACATGACCCTTCGGGTCAGATGAGCTAAAAAGGATTGCTAGGCACTTTTCAAAACAAAACAGAAATTAGTGAGAAAGCCATGTTCCATATCAGGGCTACTGTTCTTTTGGTCCCAGAAAGGAATTGTTGCTAGGTAATTTTCCAAAACAATAATAGCTCTGAGAGTCTTCCAGCATATGTATTGTTGTTAAGAACTTTTTACAAATAATATGACAGAGTCTTCCAAGATATTTTTCAAAGTTGGAATTACAAAATTTTGACACTTTGTGTCCTGCAGCATATACTTATCAAATAAAATAAGGCTAGTACAAATGAGACAAGACTCACAAGAGTTTGTATTGTTTACCTGATTATAAGGCTAGTACAAATGAGACAAGACTCACAAGAGTTGTATTGTTTACCTGATTATAAGGCTAGTACAAATGAGACAAGACTCACAAGAGTTTGTATTGTTTACCTGATTATAAGGCTAGTACAAATGAGACAAGACTCACAAGAGTTGTATTGTTTACCTGATTATAAGGCTAGTACAAATGAGACAAGACTGACACAAGCTTGTATTGTTTACCTGATTATAAGGCTAGTACAAATGAGACAAGACTCACAAGAGTTGTATTGTTTACCTGATTATAAGGCTAGTACAAATGAGACAAGACTCACAAGAGTTGTATTGTTTACCTGATTATAAGGCTACTACAAATGAGACAAGACTCACAAGAGGTTGTATTGTTTACCTGATTATAAGGCTAGTACAAATGAGACAAGACTCACAAGAGGTTGTATTGTTTATCTGATTATAAGGCTAGTACAAATGAGACAAGACTCACAAGAGGTTGTATTGTTTACCTGATTATAAGGCTAGTACAAATGAGACAAGACTCACAAGAGTTTGTATTGCTTACCTGATTATAAGGCTAGTACAAATGAGACAAGACTCACAAGAGGTTGTATTGTTTACCTGATTATAAGGCTAATACAAATGAGACAAGACTCACAAGAGGTTGTATTGTTTATCTGATTATAAGGCTAGTACAAATGAGACAAGACTCACAAGAGTTTGTATTGCTTACCTGATTATAAGGCTAGTACAAATGAGACAAGACTCACAAGAGGTTGTATTGTTTACCTGATTATAAGGCTAGTACAAATGAGACAAGACTCACAAGAGTTGTATTGTTTACCTGATTATAAGGCTAGTACAAATGAGACAAGACTGACAAGAGGTTGTATTGCTTACCTGATTATAAGGCTAGTACAAATGAGACAAGACTCACAAGAGGTTGTATTGCTTACCTGATTATAAGGCTAGTACAAATGAGACAAGACTCACAAGAGTTGTATTGTTTACCTGATTATAAGGCTAGTACAAATGAGACAAGACTCACAAGAGTTGTATTGTTTACCTGATTATAAGGCTAGTACAAATGAGACAAGACTCACAAGAGGTTGTATTGCTTACCTGATTATAAGGCTAGTACAAATGAGACAAGACTCACAAGAGGTTGTATTGTTTACCTGATTAAAGGGTTGTTCAAATGAGACAAGACTCACAAGAGTTGTATTGTTTACCTGATTATAAGGCTAGTATAAATGAGACAAGACTCACAAGAGGTTGTATTGTTTACCTGATTATAAGGCTAGTACAAATGAGACAAGACTCACAAGAGTTGTATTGTTTACCTGATTATAAGGCTAGTACAAATGAGACAAGACTCACAAGAGTTTGTATTGCTTACCTGATTATAAGGCTAGTACAAATGAGACAAGACTCACAAGAGGTTGTATTGTTTACCTGATTATAAGGCTAGTACAAATGAGACAAGACTCACAAGAGTTGTATTGTTTACCTGATTATAAGGCTAGTACAAATGAGACAAGACTCACAAGAGTTTGTATTGCTTACCTGATTATAAGGCTAGTACAAATGAGACAAGACTCACAAGAGGTTGTATTGTTTACCTGATTATAAGGCTAGTACAAATGAGACAAGACTCACAAGAGTTGTATTGTTTACCTGATTATAAGGCTAATACAAATGAGACAAGACTCACAAGAGGTTGTATTGTTTATCTGATTATAAGGCTAGTACAAATGAGACAAGACTCACAAGAGTTTGTATTGCTTACCTGATTATAAGGCTAGTACAAATGAGACAAGACTCACAAGAGGTTGTATTGTTTACCTGATTATAAGGCTAGTACAAATGAGACAAGACTCACAAGAGTTGTATTGTTTACCTGATTATAAGGCTAGTACAAATGAGACAAGACTGACAAGAGGTTGTATTGCTTACCTGATTATAAGGCTAGTACAAATGAGACAAGACTCACAAGAGTTTGTATTGCTTACCTGATTATAAGGCTAGTACAAATGAGACAAGACTCACAAGAGTTGTATTGTTTACCTGATTATAAGGCTAGTACAAATGAGACAAGACTCACAAGAGTTGTATTGTTTACCTGATTATAAGGCTAGTACAAATGAGACAAGACTCACAAGAGGTTGTATTGCTTACCTGATTATAAGGCTAGTACAAATGAGACAAGACTCACAAGAGGTTGTATTGCTTACCTGATTATAAGGCTAGTACAAATGAGACAAGACTCACAAGAGGTTGTATTGTTTACCTGATTATAAGGCTAGTACAAATGAGACAAGACTCACAAGAGTTGTATTGTTTACCTGATTATAAGGCTAGTACAAATGAGACAAGACTCACAAGAGTTTGTATTGTTTACCTGATTATAAGGCTAGTACAAATGAGACAAGACTGACAAGAGGTTGTATTGCTTACCTGATTATAAGGCTAGTACAAATGAGACAAGACTCACAAGAGTTGTATTGTTTACCTGATTATAAGGCTAGTACAAATGAGACAAGACTCACAAGAGGTTGTATTGCTTACCTGATTATAAGGCTAGTATAAATGAGACAAGACTCACAAGAGGTTGTATTGTTTACTTAATTATAAGGCTAGTACAAATGAGACAAGACTGACAAGAGGTTGTATTGTTTACCTGATTATAAGGCTAGTACAAATGAGACAAGACTGACAAGAGGTTGTATTGCTTACCTGATTATAAGGCTAGTACAAATGAGACAAGACTCACAAGAGTTGTATTGTTTACCTGATTATAAGGCTAGTACAAATGAGACAAGACTGACAAGAGGTTGTATTGCTTACCTGATTATAAGGCTAGTATAAATGAGACAAGACTCACAAGAGGTTGTATTGTTTACCTAATTATAAGGCTAGTACAAATGAGACAAGACTGACAAGAGTTTGTATTGTTTACCTGATTATAAGGCTAGTATAAATGAGACAAGACTGACAAGAGGTTGTATTGTTTACCTAATTATAAGGCTAGTACAAATGAGACAAGACTGACAAGAGTTTGTATTGTTTACCTGATTATAAGGCTAGTATAAATGAGACAAGACTGACAAGAGGTTGTATTGCTTACCTGATTATAAGGCTAGTACAAATGAGACAAGACTCACAAGAGTTGTATTGTTTACCTCATTATCATTAATAATGGCAAATTATTTTGGTAGTTTCAAAGAAAAAGCTTTTATTCATTTTCCTATAGGATGCACTGTGAAAAATTCTACATCCTAATGGTGGAGGTCATTGAGGGTTTCTGATCCTATGACCATCCATGAACAGTTTGATTTCAATCATGATTGTAGTTCCTAAGAAAAAGTGTTTATTCATTTTCCTATAGGATTGCAATTAATCCTTTGATTAAAATGTAAGTCCTGCATTGGCAGCCATCTTGGATTTCCAATCCACATGAAAAAAAAACTTTGTAAGAAACAATCCAATGCCATTCACACACAGCTTGTGTCCAATCAAGTTTGTATTTTATAAAAAAAAAAAAAAGCTGTCATTCATTTTCCTATTTTGTTCTATGTTAAAAACTACTAAGTCATGTGGTGGAGACCGCCTTGGATTTTTAATCCATGTATAAAATTCCTACACCTGTTCTTAATACATACATTAGTCAACATACCTGTTCTTAATGAATATGTTAATAAAACTACCTGTTCTTAATGCATATTGCACTAAACATACATGGTCAATGCATATATTAGTCAACATACCTGTCCTTAATACATATTACAGTCAACATACCTGTTCTTAATGCATATTACAGTCAACATACCTGTTCTTAATGCATCAGCATATTACAGTCAACATACCTGTCCTTAATACATATTAGTCAACATACCTGTTCTTAATGCATATTACAGTCAACATACCTGTTCTTAATGCATCAGCATATTACAGTCAACATACCTGTTCTTAATGCATATTACAGTCAACATACCTGTCCTTAATATATATCACAGTCAACATACCTATTCTCAATGCATATCACTGTCAACATACCTGTTCTTAATGCATATTACATTTAACATACCTGTTCTTAAAGCATATTACAGTTAACATACCTGTTCCAAATGCATATTTTTGGTGAGGGTTTCTTCTAACATTCTCTGTAATTTTTTGTTCATGTCTCTAAGATTATGTTCATCTGATTTATTGACTAGATCTAAAACTTTCTTCAATGTCAGTTTATCTTCTTGTGGGGAATGTAATTTAGTATCTGTAATTAGAAACAATTAACAGCCTGTAAAGTCATTTCAAAATAAAAAATGAAATAATATTGAACTGTTTTAACTGTTACTGTTCATTATAAGTTTTCTATTACTACAAATCTTGTACAATTATGAACATTCAGAATTATATTATTGAATTCATAATATTTGAAGACAATTTTAGTGGGTATTTCAAAATATTAATGATGCAATGATTGACAAATCACAACATTTAAATATTATGATATGATAAAACCAGAAGCTCTCAAGAGCCTGTATCGTTCACCTGGTTATAAAAAGAACCAATTGGTCCTATGTAAAAACTATGTCCTGCAGTGGTAGTCATCTTGGAATTCCGATCAACATAAATAACCCAAAGTTTGTAAAGGACCTTCCAATGATTGATGCACAGTTTAGGTTCAATCAGTGCAATAGCTTCAGAGAAGAACTTATTTCTGTATTTTCCCCATATGGTCCTGTCTTAATACTATGACCTGTGGTGGCAGCCATCTTGAATTTCATATATCGGCATATAAAACAGAATTTTGTAGAGGACCTTCCAATGATCATTCCTGTGCAGTTTGGTTTCAACTGTCCAAGTGGTTTCAGAGAGGAAGCGTTTTGAAACATTTTTCCCATAGGGTCCAATGTTAAACTAAGTCCTGCCGTAGCCGCCATTTTGAATTTCATATCAGAACAAAAAACGTAAAGTTTGTAGAGGACCATCCAATGAACATTCATGTACAGTTTGGATTTAATCATATTTGTAGTTTCTAAGAAGAAGGCATTTGAACATTTTCCCATAGGGTTCAATGTTAATCTATGTCCTGCGGTGGCAGCCATCTTGGATTTCCGATCGGCATAAAAAACAAAAATTTTGTAGAGGACCTTCCAATGATCATTCCTGGGCAGTTTGGTTTCAATTGTCCAAGTGGTTTCAGAGAAGAAGCGTTTTGAAACATTTTTCCCATAGGGTTCAATGTTAAACCAAGTCCTGCAGTAACTGCCATTTTGAATTTCATATCGGACCAAAAAACCTAAAGTTTGTAGAGGACCATCCAATGAACATTCATGTACAGTTTGGATTTAATCATATTTGTAGTTTCTGAGAAGAAGACATTTGAACATTTTCCCATAGGGTCCAATGTTAATCTATGTCCTGCGGTGGTGGCCATCTTGGATTTCCGATCGGCATAAAAAACAGAAAGTTGTAGAGGACCTTCCAATAATCATTCCTGGGCAGTTTGGTTTTAATTGTCCAAGTGGTTTCAGAGAAGAAGCATTTTGAAACATTTTCCCCATAGGGTCCAATGTTAAACTAAGTCCGGCCGTAGCCGCCATTTTGAATTTCATATTGGAACAAAAAACCTCAAGTTTGTAGAGAACCATCCAATGAGCATTCATGTACAGTTTGGCTTTAATCATATTTGTAGTTTCTGAGAAGAAGGTTTTTGAACATTTTCCCATAGGTTCCAATGTTAATCTATGTCCTGCGGTGGTGGCCATCTTGGATTTCCGATCGGCATAAAAAACAGAAATTTGTAGAGGACCTTCCAATGATCATTCCTGGGCAGTTTGGTTTCAATTGTCCAAGTGGTTTCAGAGAAGAAGCATTTTGAAACATTTTTCCCATAGGGTCCAATGTTAAACTAAGTCCTGCAGTAACTGCCATTTTGAATTTCATATCGGACCAAAAAACGTAAAGTTTGTAGAGGACCATCCAATGAACATTCATGTACAGTTTGGCTTTAATCATATTTGTAGTTTCTGAGAAGAAGGCATTTGAACATTTTCCCATAGGGTTCAATGTTAATCTATGTCCTGCGGTGGTGGCCATCTTGGATTTCCGATCAGCATAAAAAACATAAATTTTGTAGAGGATCTTCCAATGATCAGTCATTTACAGTTTGGGTTCAGTCAGTTCATTAGTTTCAGAGTGAACTTAAAAAAAACAATTGTAGCCTTCTTATATCAGTCAATACATATAGATTATTTCATGGCATTTTTCATATCATACCTCTTATCAGCCCTAGGTCATGATATCAGCCCGAGAGCCGATAGGTTCAAGGGATGATATATGAACGAGGGCTGATAAAGGGCATGATATGAAAAATGACATGTTATGATATGTTTATCATATACTTCAACAGAGGAAATAACTGATTTGTACCAAAATGTTTAGTCATTTTGGCTAGAATTAAATACATAATTATAGGACAAGAAATTTATTGTTTTAATATGCAAATCCAATAAATGCACTTTTTAGCACTTTCAATATCATAAGAGAGAAAATTGGCAGTTAATAATTTTCTGTGCAAATATTCATTAAAACAGTTCAGTCCACCACATTTGTAAACACAGCTTTCCAGAAATTGACGAAGTGAACATACGAACATTGACGGAAAGGCATGTAATAACATTTCGGAAGCAGTTAATAAACTTGCTTTATC
This sequence comes from Bathymodiolus septemdierum, assembly GCA_963383655.1. NCBI lineage: Eukaryota > Metazoa > Mollusca > Bivalvia > Mytilida > Modiolidae > Bathymodiolus > Bathymodiolus septemdierum. The sequence goes on along the minus strand of OY726518.1, from coordinate 59,795,621 downwards.
AGCCTGCTTGGGCCATTCTTGTGAAACTTTGTGAAATAAGCATTACTTCTTTTATTAGTCTAAGCAAAACTCAAAAAAGTTTTATCACAGGGTAAAATTTTAGCTATATTATCTACAAGTATATGATAAATGTCTTTATCGACCCATGAAAGAATAACAACCTCAGACTTCGCCCTCTGTCAAAAAAAACATGTATTGACATAATCAAAATGCTTTAATTGTGTATTAATTTTTTTCTCCAAACATTGTTTATGAAATCTTGTATTAAAAAATGATGTATGTACTGAGTCTGATCAAATATATTTATTCAACTTGTTTCTTTAAATAGTTAAAGACAATAAACTTATGCACTGGTAAAAGTAAATCAAACAACCATTATCAAGCAAAATATTGATATCCAATACACAGATGTTTCTTATACTTTACATACAAGTGAAAGTAAAGCAATAAAAAGTTATTTCTAAAATAATACAAACTTGGTAAGAATTTTAAATTTCAACATTCTCTTGCAAAGAGAGACAATTCTACCAAATACAATTTTATAAAGACTGTAACTATGTTTAGAAACCAGAGGCTCTCAAGAGCCTGTATCGTTCACCTGGTTATAAAAAGAACCAATTGGTCCTATGTAAAAACTATGTCCTGCAGTTGTAGTCATCTTGGAATTCCGATCAACATAAAAAACACAAAGTTTGTAAAGGACCTTCCAATGATTCATGCACAGTTTAGGTTCAATCAGTGCAATAGCTTCAGAGAAGAAAACATTTCTGTATTTTCCCATATGGTTCTGTGTTAATACTATGACCTGTGGTGGCAGCCATCTTGGATTTCGGATAGGCAACTTAGGTGCTCCATAAAGGTAAGCAGTTCTTGTTACACTAGAAACTGAGTATGAACTTAGGTACTCCATAAAGGTAAGCAGTTCCTGTTACACTAGAAACTGAGTATGAACTTAGGTACTCCATAAAGGTAAGCAGTTTCTGTTACACTAGAAACTGAGCATGAACTTAGGTGCTCCATAAAGGTAAGCAGTTCCTGTTACACTAGAAACTGAGTATGAAGTTAGGTGCTCCATAAAGGTAAGCAGTTCTTGTTACACTAGAAACTGAGCATGAACTTAGGTGCTCCATAAAGGTAAGCAGTTCCTGTTACACTAGAAACTGAGCATGAACTTAGGTGCTCCATAAAGGTAAGCAGTTCTTGTTACACTAGAAACTGAGCATGAACTTAGGTGCTCCATAAAGGTAAGCAGTTCCTGTTACACTAGAAACTGAGCATGAACTTAGGTACTCCATAAAGGTAAGCAGTTTCTGTTACACTAGAAACTGAGTATGAACTTAGGTGCTCCATAAAGGTAAGCAGTTCTTGTTACACTAGAAACTGAGTATGAACTTAGGTGCTCCATAAAGGTAAGCAGTTTCTGTTACACTAGAAACTGAGCATGAACTTAGGTACTCCATAAAGGTAAGCAGTTCCTGTTACACTAGAAACTGAGTATGAACTTAGGTGCTCCATAAAGGTAAGCAGTTTCTGTTACACTAGAAACTGAGTATGAACTTAGGTGCTCCATAAAGGTAAGCAGTTTCTGTTACACTAGAAACTGAGCATGAACTTAGGTGCTCCATAAAGGTAAGCAGTTCCTGTTACACTAGAAACTGAGCATGAACTTAGGTGCTCCATAAAGGTAAGCAGTTCCTGTTACACTAGAAACTGAGTATGAACTTAGGTACTCCATAAAGGTAAGCAGTTTCTGTTACACTAGAAACTGAGTATGAACTTAGGTACTCCATAAAGGTAAGCAGTTTCTGTTACACTAGAAACTGAGCATGAACTTAGGTGCTCCATAAAGGTAAGCAGTTCCTGTTACACTAGAAACTGAGTATGAAGTTAGGTGCTCCATAAAGGTAAGCAGTTCTTGTTACACTAGAAACTGAGCATGAACTTAGGTGCTCCATAAAGGTAAGCAGTTCCTGTTACACTAGAAACTGAGCATGAACTTAGGTGCTCCATAAAGGTAAGCAGTTCTTGTTACACTAGAAACTGAGCATGAACTTAGGTGCTCCATAAAGGTAAGCAGTTCCTGTTACACTAGAAACTGAGCATGAACTTAGGTACTCCATAAAGGTAAGCAGTTTCTGTTACACTAGAAACTGAGTATGAACTTAGGTACTCCATAAAGGTAAGCAGTTTCTGTTACACTAGAAACTGAGTATGAACTTAGGTGCTCCATAAAGGTAAGCAGTTCCTGTTACACTAAAAACTGAGTATGAAGTTAGGTGCTCCATAAAAGTAAGTAGCTCCTGTTACACTAGAAACTGAGTATGAACTTAAGTACTCCATAAAGGTAAGCAGTTCCTGTTACACTAGAAACTGAGTATGAACTTAGGTACTCCATAAAAGCAAGCAGTTCCTGTTACACTAGAAGCACCTGTATGCTTAGTAATATTTACAGTGAACAAAATACAGATCTAAAACAATTTTATAACATTTTCAACTCTAAATACGTACAGTTTCTACTACCAGTATCTCTGACATAATGTTTTATTATTTTGGTTTTCTGTAATAAATCTTCTGCCATGGCTGAATTACTTGTTTCTAAGTGTGAAACCTTCAATTACAATATTAGAACATATAAACAAAAACAGGGTGTAAAACATTTCTTTGTATTTATGGAGATTCAAACGAAACCATAGGCTCAAATGAGCCTGTATAACTCACACGGTAAAGAAGGTTTATTGAACCTTGACTATTATAGCATATATTTAGCTATTTTTCTCTCAGGGCTATAATCCAATAGACAATGCATTTCCATTCTCGGTTGGGTTTTTTTTCAACCTCAGTATATTTTAAACTCTGGACAAAAATGTCTTAGTGGTACTGCAGTCTTAGTGAACTTTTGCATATGTGTCTTCTTCAAAGGCGCCAAAAACCAGAACACCTGGTTATAAAAAGAAAGAGTATAAATGTGTGATGAATCGTCCTCAGTTCTACAAGGGTATTTACCATAGGCATAGTTGTAATCAGAATATTTAGAAATTCAGTTGTCAATATGACCAGTATTGTTCTTCTGGTTCCAGAAAAGTATGATTGCTAGGTACTTATAAAAAAATAATAAGTCAGATAGTGGAATTCAAATATTTGAAATCTACAAAAGTGGTCTTTCATGTGCAAGGAGTATGGCAATCTCAAAACATGCTACCAACTATGGTGCACGGTCAGGCTTTCCATATTGCAACCAGACAACCCTCTATATTATCTGCTAATGGAGATGTGCAGGGTAGGTCTGTGTGGAGCCCTAGAAACTGTCATCAGAACCCACCATCAATTTGTTAATTTACAGTAATTAATTACACTAATACCACATGTAAGTGTACCTTTTCTTCTAAGTTCCACTTTGCTTGCTGTAATCCAGCTACTCTGCTCAATAACTCATTGTGTTCTTCCTCTAATGGAACATTGTTTAAAGGAGATTGTGGAAACAATTCTAATTTTTCTGGCGACTACAAAATAAAAGTTGTATAATATTATGATATTGGTTCATGCAATTTATAATTTCGTCAATTGCAAAGTATACCCTCTATATATAAAAGACATGGTGCTGACTTGAAAAAAAGTAACCACCAGTGAACAAACTAACAATATTTTACTTTAAACACTTGAACAAGCATTTAGATGATTTATCATAAAACAAATCAATTTCAGTTCAAATGTAAAAATAAGCAAGCAGCATTAGGGGCAGATAACTCATCAATCATAGTTCTTCCTGTCTAAATTAGGAAATGCCACCATTTTTTGGTATCAATGCTAGAGCAGGTAATAGAAATATGAAGAGAAACAGCAGATAACTTATGCAATACTATAACAAATCAACAGGGTTCTTCTTTTTACCAAACAGAAGAAGCAATTTTCAATTTTCAAAATTCAAATTAGTTAAAGGAAAGATAGCTCAAAACTGTTCAAGGAAAGATAACTCTAAACTGTCCAGGAAAAGATAACTCAAATCTGTTTTGCATGGTTATATTCTATATTATATGATAATATAATAACATTACCTGTGGTGAACTGACAACACTTGTATTGGCTTGGCTGTATCCTGTATTCCATGATGATATTGAGCTTGAAATAGAAAAAAAAAGCTTCAAATCTAACATTTTTTAATATGTATACATGGATATATTTACAGTCAGACTTCTTCTATTGTAAATAGATACATATGTGAGAATTAAAACATGTGCTCTTATCCTGATCATCTGTACTTCAGGTAGCTCAAACCTTGCTTACAATGACCAAATACAATTTACTTTAAATGCTTTCTTCAAATTTTCAAAATAATTTATTCACTAGCGATAATGATTGATTTCATAGGGGCATCGTGGTCGTGATCATATGGTAGTTGGATTTACAACTACCGGTGCAATCAATGCCTATCACCACTAATGTTGTGAGTTTGAATCCCGCTAATGGTGAGGTGTACACGAAATAACATTATGTGAAAAAGTTTGTCAGTGACTTGCGACAGGTCAATGGTTTTCTCAGGGTACTCCAGTTTCATCCACCAATAAAACTCATCGCCACGATATAACTGAAATAGGCACTAAACATTCATCACAAACACATGTTCTACAATTGTTCATGTCATACTACAATTCAGATCTTTGAGCAGTACAGAAGATGGAAATGAAAACCTTTAACAGATAAAGATACAAATATACCAGTAATGACACAGTAGTAAATCTTTTAAAATATTTCTAAAATATTGCAGTTTTAGTTAGGTAACTGAAACCAAGTGTAATTATCAAATGGTCAATATTACAATAATTATTATCCCAATATTTCTTTTTTTAAAATTGTGTTGGTCCCCTCTGAAAGACATGTGTAGTCTGTTCCCTACTGATGTATACAATGACAAAGATGAATACTGATTTTAACTTGGACAGTTAAATTTTGGGTGGTTAAATAGGGAGTCCACATCAGTAGGCTATGAGGAGGAATGTGGTAAAACTTTGCTATATTTAATAAAACTGTCACCAATCAACAGTATAAACAGATCAATGAAAATAAATAGACCAGCTGTTCGATTGTTGTTGTTCATCTTATTGTTATTTACCTTTTATCCTCCATATATGAGTCATTTCTATCAGAAGAACTTAATAATTCTTCAACACCTGCAAAACAATATAAATGTTTTCAGAATTTGTTTTAAAACCAGAAAATCTCTAGAAGTTGTAATGATAATATGTCTTCAAATGTCTGTATATACCAAACAACTACATTATTACAAATGAATGAATGATTGTTGTTTAATGCCAACTCAGTAAATTTTCAGCTATATCATGTTGAGAATGCTAAAAGTTAATCTTCAATGAAATGATGATAAAGTCCACTTTGTACTAGACCAAAACGCTTAGTTGGCTTTTTATAGTGCTAGCTCACTGTAACAACAGTCCGCAGATAGACATGTCATTCCACTCAGACACATTATCCCGATTCCAACCATTCTTTGCTCTTTCTCCTTAATGCTGCATGCTTAGCGGAGAAGCAACAAATACCATGTTCATAGTCTTTGGTTTGACCCAATCGGGGCTCGAACCCACGATTTACTGCACTGGAGGCGAGCACACTAATCATTACACCACCAATACGGCTACATTGCTATATCTGTAAATCTTGATTCTGTATTGAAAGGTACCTCTAATGATCACTCATAGAATAAGATTTCTTTATTCTAAAAAAAAAATACTCACAACAACTCATTAAATATCATTTTACATTTCAGCTCATTTTATCTTAAAATGTAACAGTTTTGGCCACAGGACCTCCCATGGAACATCACAGTCATGTTTGCCTTAAATTGGTTAAATGGTTTCAGAGGAAACAATTTCTAAATGGCACAATTAGCATAATTAACATAATTGTAAGGAAACAACACATGATTGTGGAAACATGTCTCTGTAAAGATGTTGAAACTCTCTCTGTCATGCCTTCACTTCTTCCTTATGTTCTCTGAGAGAGAAGTCAAATCTCCTTGTTCAACAACTCAGTATCATGAAATAAATTTTAAATTCATTTTATCTTCAAATGTAAGTTTTTGGTCATCTAAAAGAAATTCCTATTTCTAGTAACATATCGGATGGATAGAGAGGTGGTCATATACAATTCTGAAAGAAGGTCACCCAATAATTATCCCAGACAGGCTTGGCTTAATTTGGCACTGTGGTTTCACAGGAGAAGATTAATATATGAAAAGTTAACAATGACAACAGTAGGAAAAAAACAGATGCCTACTGATTCTAATAACACACACAGGTCTTGACAGATGAGTTAAAATGTATTAATTCTTGTTTCCTTTCTAATTTTTACTTGTAATTTTCTCTTTAAATAATGGATGGAACAGTAATATATAGTAGTTCCCCCTCTTATAAGGCCACCCTATCTGCAGTGAAAACGTGGCCTTATAAGAAGCATGGTCTCTCTTGATAGGGACAATTTGCTATAATTCTATTATCTCAAGTGTATCTGAAATATGGCCTGATAAGAGGGATGGTACGATGGGAGAGGCCTTATAAGAGGGGTGGTACGATGGGAGGGGCCTTATAAGAGGGATGGTATGATGGGAGGGGCCTTATAAGAGGGGTGGTATGATGGGAGGGGCCTTATAAGAGGGGTGGTACGATGGGAGGGGCCTTATAAGAGGGGTGGTACGATGGGAAGGGCCTTATAAGAGGGGTGGTACGATGGGAGGGGCATTATAAGAGGGGTGGTACGATGGGAAGGGCCTTATAAGAGGGGTGGTACGATAGGAGGGGCCTTATAAGAGGGGTGGTACGATGGGAAGGGCCTTATAAGAGGGGTGGTACGATGGGAAGGCCCTTATAAGAGGGGTGGTACGATGGGAGGGGCCTTATAAGAGGGGTGGTACGATGGGAAGGGCCTTATAAGAGTGGGAATTTTTTCTTAGATATAACAGTATACATGTACAACATACTTTTGTTATGTTTACTGTCAGTCAAAACTTCTTGAAATTTTTCTTGTAGTTTTTCAGCTCTCTTTCTTTCAGCATGTAACTGTCTTTTCAGATCTTTCATCTGTAAAGGATACCAAATACATTATGATAAAACAAGATGATAGAATTCTAACTTAATTCATTTGTAAATGATACGAATTGACATTAGCCAAGAATGAAATGTTTGTAAACATAACGAGTGATCATTTTATGAAAGGCATTATCATGATTTTCCAGTCTAATTTTCACTTGAATTTGTTAGTCTTACCTTAGTCTGTAGCACTCTGCATGGTTATTCATGCAATGTTTCGGTACAAACATGTGTGTAAGCATATTCCTATAGTTGAAAATGTCCTGCGGTGTATGAAAATTTGGATTTCCGATTCACACAAAAAATGAAAATTTCAATGGTTATTCATACACAATTTGTGAAATTTGGTTGAATCATGTTTAGAGCTTCTGAGAATAAGGCATAATATGATACATTCCTACCATATTGGTAATTCCAACACACATGTGGTTCTTAAAGGAAGATTTTTTAAATTTCAGCCAATATGAAAGAATAAATTGGCTTTGCAGTGATTTTGATTTTTCAAAACAAGCAAAAAATCAAATAAAATGTTGAGGACCAAAAAAGTAACATTTCTGCCAAGTTTGATTTCAATTGGTCCAGTCTTTTTTTAGATAAAGATTGAAATGTGAATAGTAAATGGATGCAGATAACAATATAAACTAAAATTGATGGCAATACCCTACATGGACTTATGGTCAAGGTGAGCTAACAAAAAACATATTTCTTTATTTTACAATCAATATAATGATAGATGTCCTGATATTGCATTTTATTTCACAAACAGAAAATTAACTGTTAACAATATGGTTGGGTTTGCTTTGGTTATTGGTGTTTAACACCACTTTCAATAATATTTCAGCTATATCGTGGTGGTCAATTTTATTGGTGGAGGAAACCGAAGTACCCAGAAAAAATCACCGACCTGTTGCAAGTTACTGCCAAACTTTATCACATAATGTTGTATCAAGTACACATCCCCATGAACGGGTTCGAACTCACAACTTTAGTGGTGATTGCATCCAACTACCACATAATCACGGCCACGACGACCCGTTAAAAATATGATTCTCCTTGCTAAGTACAACACACATACTGCTTTTAATCCTTTCTTTTCATGAATTTTCTTCTCATCTACTCCATCTTTTAATTCCTGCAAAAAATATTAACTATTGTAAATATAGTTTCAATGCATATAATGGATTCCTTAAACTGATTTAAGCCTGCCACATTTTAGTGCCTGCCCAAAGTGAGGACTTGGCTTTCCAACATCATATGTCGTGGTCTTTTTTATGCTCAATAATTTGAGGTGAGAGGTGATATTGGTGGAAATTTTGTCCATTACTGCTAGGACTTTTTTTTCATGAAAATATAATTTTTTGTTCATACTATGAATAATTGTTGGCCCCATTTGATCAAGTTATCTCAGATACCATACCAGTTAAATGAAATCCAAAAGTTCACAACTCAAAGAAAAAAAACACACCAAAATTGGATGAAAAATACAAAATCTATATACTTTCCAAATATGCAAAATTTGGAAGTTTAGGCTACCTTCAGTTTCTTTTTCAAAATAAAATAGTTGCTAATCAATAAGCCATTGAGATGAACATGTTGAAGAAAAAGAAAATCCTAATTTTGAAAATTCCCTCTTTTATGTCAAAAACTGTAGTAGTTGCATCATACTGCTATGCATATTTCTGAAATGGATTTTCCTAAGGAATTAATTGGAAAAAAAACTAATTAAAAATATTTGAACAATAAATCATATATATCCATATACAGTCGTTTCCATGAATGAGTTCGCAAAATGGCCGACGTCATTTCAACGTTTGTGTTCCAAGCAGAGAAAAATTATAGTTTTTCTTACTGAAATAAATAATAAAACTTACCTCAAACTGTTAGTATTTTGTGATATTGCCTCTAGCTCTTAAAACAACCCGTAAACGCCTTGGAAGGGAGTCATATAAACTTCTTATATAATGTAGTTGAAGTGGGGTCCAAATTTCAGCAACAACAGTTTTTAGGTCCTCAGCATTTCGAATGTCATCTATTCGTCGTTGAACTTTTGTTTTTATAACTTTCCACACATTTTCTATTATATTTAAGTCTGGACTTTGTGGGGGCCACTCTAAAGTTGGAATATCATTTTCCGTTTTCCACTGATTTGTCCTCCAAGACTCATGGCATGGGGCATTGTCCTCCTGGAATATGTAGGGGCTTGTAGGAAAATGTTGGGCAATGACCGGCCATAAATTGTCATCTAAAATGTTTATATACTTTTCACTATTTAAATTGCCAACAACTGGAGTTAGTGTACCTACCCCATAATACGAAATGCAGCCCCAGAACATGACAGAAAATTTCGATTTGTAATTTCGACCCTGGTACAACCCATTACATTCCGGTCTTAATCTTTCATCCACTTTACGCCAAACATAAACTTTCCTGTTATTTCCAATCTCAATCTTCGTCTCATCACTGAAAATAACTTTTTTCTCACTGTCCACATCAATTTTGATCGACAAAATCGTTTTCTTTTCTCTCGATTGACAGGTGAGATCGTAGTTTTCTTACAAACTGGATGTTTTTTGTATCCTTCAAAGTTCAAACGCCTCCGAACTGTTCTAGAAGAAATTTTGGTCACAAACTGGCAGTTAAATTGGTCTGTTATTTCTCCTGAACTTTGTCTTCTGTCCGAACGAAGCATACGGTACATAACCCTGTCTCCTCGAACTCCCGTTTTTCTACCCCTTCCACTTCGCGGTAAGTTTTCTTCCGATCCTCGCACCCGTCGCCTCCTGAGAAATTAACTGATTGTTCTCCTGTTTTTACCCGTCATTTCAGCAATTTTGTAGCTAGAATATCCTTGTTGTGACAAAGCTACGATGATTTGTTTCTCCTCTGGTGTCATTTGTTTATCGTGTGGTGCCATTTTTTGACAGACGATATTTTGACCGAATTACAAGGTATTTCCTTAAATGACGTCACTGGCCTAATTTTGGAACATTTTGGCATTGTGTAAAATGTGAACGTTACTAATCAAAGGTAAATAACACTGATTTAATAAGGAGTACAAAATTGGAAACAAATTTTCGCAAATGACGTCGGCCATATTGCGAACTCATTCATGGCAAACGACTGTACACAAATGTATATGGAAACACCATATTTGGCCCCTTCTGGCCTCTTTTTTTTCTATGGTGAATTTTCGATTGAAAAAACGTCCATTGAACATTCTGACCCAGTTTGGTGCCAATTGGTTCAATGATTTCAGAGAAAAAGATTAAAGTGTAAACATAAACAGTGAACTTTGCAGCCTTAAATTCACATTAATTTCAGGATAGGGAAATGTTGAAGTGTAATATGGATTTAAAAGTCTATGTATCTTACTGTTAATGGTAGTAAACTGTTTTGTACATATTATTGTTTTATTATTCCATTATGAAATCATGTACTTACCTGTTTTAATCTTTACTGTTTTGTACATATTATTGTTTTATTATTCCATTAAGAAATCATATACTTTACCTGTTTTAATTGTTCAACAAGTTGTTTCTCTTCTTCTAATCCTATTGTAAGAGATGTTTCCCTTTCAGCATATTCCTGCAAGAATAGAAACACTTAAAAGCTATTAAAAGGTTGAGAGCAATCTTAACATATACAGCATATTTTCCTCTTATTATTTGGTTTTCAGAGAAGTAAGCTCTCTACATAGCAGGAAGATGACAAGAATCAATTGCAGAAAGGAAATATGCAAAAAAAAAAAATTAAGCTATTTTCTCCTTGATACTAGAAAAGTCAATGAAATGTGGTGATGAGGAAATTTTTACAAGTTCAGAAGCAGGAATGAAGAACTGTTGGAGACACATTTTAAAGAGGAAATTTTCTGTGCCGATCAAATCATTTACTCCAATCAAAATTTGCATGAAGCACTTGTTTACATACCATACTCGAAATTAGGAAATGTTCAACACTAATACAACTAAAGAGAATGTCCGAATAGCCATAACAGTAACTCTGTCAAATCATTTTGGCATCAATGATATAACACAATATTATAGTTTAAAATAAAAAATTGTACTGGTCAACAGTATAACCAACAACAATACAAGACACTGCTCTGTGTTTTTATTTTTGGTTCTTGAAAATAAGATATTCACAGATTTACTTTATTTTCTCACTTTTAAACCTCATACTGCCTGCTCTCTGTTGAAGGATCGACTCAATTGATACAAGTCAGAATCTCTATATCAAAGGATATTTCAACCAAATCTATATTCACTTGGTTGAGTAATACAGGCAGAAGAAATTAAAATATAATGTGGTTAACAGCACACATGAAATGATGGGAAAAGATCTTTGACAAAGTGAGCAAAATTTTCAATGGAGTAAAAATTGCATTAGAATTACTTTGCTTGTTAAAATGCATAAGAAATCCCATGCAAAGTAAAACTGAGATACAGTGAAGCTGTCTAAACTGAACCCTTAATAAACCGAAATCCTGCATAACCAAAACTTAAATAAAATCTTAATGTATGAAATCTGTGTTAATTTAACCTGTATAAGCTGAAAACCCGTCTATTGTGATCGCAAACATTGGTCCCAATGATGTTCGCTTAGACAATATACACTGTAATAGCTAAATTCCAGCTGACTTTAAAAAAAAAAAAAAAAATTACATTAAGTTTTAATGTGTGATCCTGAATAATACTGTCTTTATCCTTCAGATATTCTTCCTTGATACTGGTCATCTCTAAATCATGTTTCTGTAAAACTTCTATCATCTCTGTCTCTCTTTCCTCTTTAAATGTACTGAATTGTTCCTATAGTTTAATTAGAAAAGTATATAGATGAAAGTACAAATTGTAAATATAACAGAAGATACATTTGAAATTCAGTTAAGAATTCAATTTTTCAGTATTTTTCGTTCTGATGGAATTTGGTTTATGAGGAATACCATATTTCCAGAGAAAATCACTTACCATCAGTATGTATCTAATAATATCACTTACCATCAGTATGTATCTAATAAAATCACTTACCATCAGTATGTATCTAATAAAATCACTTACCATCAGTATGTATCTAATAAAATTACTAATAAAATCACTTACCATCAGTATGTATCTAATAAAATCACTTACCATCAGTATGTATCTAATAAAATTACTAATGAAAGGTGCAAGTTGAGCACACCTAATGATGAGTACCAGAGAAAATCACTTACCATCAGTATGTATCTAATAAAATTACTAATGAAAGGTGCAAGTTGAGCACACCTAACAATGAGTAAAAACATATAGTCAAACCTGCCCAAGTGGTCACCTCTATTAAGTCAAACCTGCCCATGTGGTCACCTCTATTAAGTCAAACCTGCCCAAGCGGTCACCTCTATTAAGTCAAACCTGTCCAAGCGGTCACCTCTAAGTCAAGCCTGCCCAAGCGGTCACCTCTATTAAGTCAAACCTGCCCAAGCGGTCACTTCTATTAAGCAGTCACCTGTATTTAAAGGTCACCATTTTTTTGTCCTTTCATAAAAAATTTCATATGAATTGGACCTTTTTTAAGAGGTCACCTGTCTTATAAGGCCACTTTTTCTTTGTCTCAAAGGTGACCTCTTAATACAGGTTTGACTGTACCTAACTGGCAAAAAGTATGGTGGTTATAATCAACGATCGATCATTTAAACCATGAACCACGAGACTACAGAATACCCTTCCATTTTATATACATGGTTAATAATTACAAATGTTATATGGCTTTTAATACAAAGAGAGAGAAAACGTTCTTCCTTGATTAAGTTCATTAAGAAAATATATCTAAGATTGTCTGCTTTATATTCTCAAAAAAATAACATGTGGCCATTTGAATAAAGTAAAACTTAAAACAAAAATTTGATCAGAATAAATATTCATCATCACATTTATAAGCATTGTTTTGTTACATCATGACAAAGAAGATCTCAATAAACAAGACATATACCTCTGTTTCCTTAAGTCTTCTCTCTAGCCACCCTTTTGTTTCATCAAGACTCTGAACTTGTTGCTTTAAGTCTTCAAATTGAGTTTTTATTTTTTCTAACTCTGTTACTCTTTTCTGAAATATAATTTGGAACAAGATCAAATACATTAGTTTAAACAATATTTATTTCGTGAAATTTCAGTATACAATTATTCAAATATATATATACTTACAATGTTCAATGTGATTCAGAAACAAGTTATAAAACTTATGTAAATCTGTCTCCCTAATTAGATATTGATAACATTAGTAAACAGTGGTAAGTAGAATGATCATGATGTAAAAAAAGGTAGAAAAGTAATTACAGGTTAAATTGAAACAAAATATTTCTAAAGATTACAAAGACGGAGCTGTCACATACTATCCTCACAGTCTACAACCCAATATATATAGTTCATTTGCAGTCTGGTCAATTCCTTTCCATATTTATGTTGAATCAAATCTTTTTGTTGTGGCAATGTACTTTGACACAGTTTCAAATACCAATCTGTTTTCATTTTCATTTTTTATGCTGTTACCAAATATCAAAGACTGTACATTGATACTACCTAGAGTTTGTATAGTTTCGTTCCTAATAAATATATAATTTGGACAGTGCAGCAAGTAATGAGCAGCAGTTTCTATTTTTCCACATATACACAGACCCGAATCAATAATATTTTTTTGAAAGAGATGATCTTTAAGGGAGCTACATTTGAGACATAGGTGTACGAAAATAATTTGCTCTTTTCGTGATCCAAAATTAAAGTAATATGAATTTTTACCCAAATTTCTATTTAAAAATCATTCAAAACAACATTTTGATGAATTCAATCTGATATCATTTGGACTATTATTCCAAAGCTTAATCGAGGCTGGCAAAAAAGAATTTTGATAATAAAAAGTCCTACAGTTAAGATAGACTGTGTTGTTTGATCTCCTGGTATTATGTTGATGGGTTTCAGATATTTGGGGAGGTACTAGAGAATTTAAATAATCAAGAGCATCTTTATGGAACATTTCGTGAAATTTTATCAATTTGTGGTTGTTTCGACGGGTCTGGAGCATTTCCAGTCCTGTTTCGTCAAAGAGTAACTGTCTGGACGTTAATTTGGTGGCACCTGTTACTATGCCGGCCGCCTCAAGTTGAAGACTTTCTAAGGATTGCTTTAAATAGTCTGGGATATTGTCCCATACTATATCACTGTATTTCATAAGTGGTTTGATAAATGATATGTAAATTGTTTGCAGACGAGACCTTTTTAGTTTAAATTTGACTCTACGGAAAACAGATAAATGGGATGACACTTTAATCATAATATTTTTAACATGTTCATTCCGATTTCCATCTTCACTTATAGTTAATCCTAAATGCTTGTGGGTTTCAACTTCTTTAATAATTACATTGTCCATGTAGACATCTTTATTAAGCTTATCGGCAGCTTCATATTCATTATCTACAACCAAGTATAATGAAGTGTCATCTGCAAACAATTTAACATTACAAGAAATATTATTAACAATATCATTAATGTAAATGAGAAAAAGCATAGGTCCAAGTATTGAGCCCTGGGGATCCCCAGCATTTATATATTTGGTGTCCGAAGTTTCACCGTTTATAACCACTTGTTGACGTCTATTAGATAGATAACTTTCAAACCATTCAAGAACTGTATCATCTATACCAATGCTTTTTAACTTGTATAAAAGACCCTTGTGCCAAACGCAGTCAAAAGCTTTACTTATGTCACAGAATATTACTGTATTCCTTATTTCTTTTCCATCATCAATTGCTTTTCCGAAGTCATCTGAAATACTAATAAGTTGATTTACAGTAGAGTCACCGGGTCTAATTCCCAATTGAAATTTTGTTATGAGGATAGTTTTCAACAAGAAGTTGTGAACATACTTAAAAATACATCTTTCCATAATTTTACCAATAGATGCCAATAGAGATATAGGTCTATAATTTGATAAACAATCTTTTTCACCTTTGTTTTCAAAAACAGGTGTGACATTAACCTATTTCCACATGTGCGGGAAATAAGATTGTAGTGATTTATTAAATAGTTTAGAAAGTGGATACTTAAGAATAGCCGATGCTATTTTCAGAAGTCGAGGGTGCATCAAGTCGGGACCAGATGCTTTAGATATGTTCAAATGTATGAGTACATCTTATATGTCCTGTTGACTGATCGATATATTACATAGCTTAGGATAATCGATTACATTATCTCTTTCAGGAGGGATACTTTGACCAGAATCGTCAATAGAAGACTGTTTACAAAATAATTATTAAAACAATTTGCCTTGTCAACATGGTTTTCAATTATTTGTCCGTCAATATTTAACAGTGGGTAAACTGAATTTATTGAAGGAATTCCTGATAAGTTTTTAAGTAAATTCCACCAATATTTAATAGAAGGGGATGGGGAAATCTAGTATTGCCGCTTGTTTATCTAAGTACTCGTCCTTGGTTGTTCTAACAAGGCCAACACATTTATTTCTCACCTTACGATAATTTGACCAATCATTTTCGTAATTTGCTCGCTTAGCTTTATTACATAACCGTCGTCTTTTTCTAATCAACTTACGGATTGATCCATTAATCCAAGGCGAGTCGTGCTTACGTATACACACAGTTTTATTAGGGATAGCTATTTCAGCTGCATTAAAGATTGTATTTGTAACATTATCTACGGCAGTATCTAAGTCTGTATTATCTATAAGATAATCCCAGTCAGTATTCCAGAGAATGTCTGTATATTGTTCATAATTGCCTCGATGATATTGCCAGACTTTTCTTTTGAAAGTTTTATTATTACATTTTTCAACATTAATGATCCCGCTTATTGGATAATGAAATCGAATAGAATTATCAAGAATATTTTCTCCTACCTCTGAATATATAACAATGTCAGGGTCGTTTATCATGACTAAGTCCAAAAGTGAGGATGATGTTTTGCAATAATATGTAGAATTGTTAATTATTTGTACTAAATTATTTTGTAAGCAGATATTTTCAATTTACATTTTACGACGATTAAGCTGATCTTCATTAAAATCACTGCAAATCACTATTCTGTCGATGTTAGTATTCATCGCTACATCAATAGAGTGGTTAATATGATCCCAAATATAGTTTTCAGAATCTGGGGGTCGGTAGAACAAACCAAACAATATATCCACCCCTTTTGTGTGTATTTTCACCCATATGGATTTGAGACCATTTTGTTTAAGTTCAACTGACTTTTTCTTCATAGTAGACATTTTCTTCCACATAAATAGCAACACCCCTATCTAGACGTCCCACTCACAACGATACGGTATTTTATCATTTTCTAGAGGTATATTATCTATAGAGGTTTTTTGAAAACATTGAAATCAGAGGCCATATGATTTACTTATTACATTTGTACATAATATTTTAACTGATTTTTTCCATCTTTGCTCAAAACAGATAAAAGTAGAGTTATTGTGCACACCTAATATTGTTTGCCAAAGGCCTGTAAAAGAATATTAAACAAAATTCATATTATGTTTTAAACAATTTTCCACTCACCCATTGTTTATATTTGATATCAAAATCAATATTAGAAAAGATCACTGAAAATGTAAAAAAAATCTCCCATGACATTTCTCCATTAAAAAATGTTTGTTTGTTTACTTTCAACAATATTTCAGTTATATCGTGACGAAAATCACTGACTGCCGCAAGTCACAGACAAATTGCATAACATAATGTTGTACACCTCACCCTGATCGAGATTCGAACTCACAACATCAGTGGCGATAGGCACTGATTGCATAGGTAGTTGTAAATCCAACTACCATACGATCACGGCCATGACAGCCCCTCTCCATTAAAAACATTTATTTAAAAACATTCATTTCTGACAATATTATGTTCCAAGGGGATTTCTATTATTTGCATGTATTTCAACTCTTTAATAAATTTAAATGTTCAATTTTAACATTGAAATCGAGCACAAATCTAGAGACTAATATGAGCCTGTATCACTCTCCTTGTATTTAAAAATAAGATTTACTAAGTTACACTTTATTAGGCCCCTTCATGGAAGATCAAGTTCATTAGTACAAATCTGAATCTCCACTTCTTAAAGATCATGTTTGCCAAGTTTTGTTCCATTTTGTTGATCAGTTATGCAGTAGAAGATTAAATATGTGAATAAGACAATGATGGATAACAGATATGAAGTGACAACCAGAGGCTCTCAAGAGCCTGTATCGTTCACCTGGTTATAAAAAGAACCAATTGGTCCTATGTAAAAACTATGTTCTGCAGTGGTAGTCATCTTGGAATTCCGATCAACATAAAAAACACAAAGTTTGTAAAGGACCTTCCAATGATTTATGCACAGCTTAGGTTCAATCAATGCAATAGCTTCAAAGAAAATATTTCTGTATTTTCCCATATGGTCCTGTGTTAATACTATGACCTGTGGTGGCAGCCATCTTGGATTTCGGATCGACATAAAAAAAAATTTTTTTTAGAGGACCTTCAAATGATCATTCCTGGGCAGTTTGGTTTCAATTGTCCAAGTGGTTTCAGAGAAGAAGCATTTTGAAACATTTTTCCCATAGGGTCCAATGTTAAACTAAGTCCTGCCATAGCCGCCATTTTGAATTTCATATCGGAACAAAAAACCTCAAGTTTGTAGAGGACCATCTAATGAACATTCATGTACAGTTTGGCTTTAATCATATTTGTAGTTTCTGAGAAGAAGGCATTTGAACATTTTCCCATAGGGTCCAATGTTAATCTACTATGTCCTGCGGTGGTGGCCATCTTGGATTTCCGATCGGCATAAAAAACAGACGTTTAGTAGAGGATCTGCCAATGATCATTCATGGGCAGTTTGGTTTCAATTGTCCAAGTGGTTTCAGAGAAGAAGCGTTTTGAAACATTTTTCCCACAGGGTCCAATGTTAAACTAAATCCTGCAGTAGCCGCCATTTTGAATTTCATATCGGAACAAAAAACCTTCAAGTTTGTAGAGGACCATCCAATGAACATTGATGTACAGTTTGGCTTTAATCATATTTGTAGTTTCTGAAAAGAAGGCATTTGAACATTTTCCCATAGGGTCCAATGTTAATCTATGTCCAGACCTGTTTACTCCTGTTGACCTATAGAAGTAGTTTACTTCCTTGACTGAGAGTAGTTTTCTACTTTTAAGAGTAGTTTTAGTCTAATTCGCTACAGGGCTTGAGGGCACCCCCTCACTAAGAAAAGTTTGAAAAATTAGGTATCGTTTCCTGCAATGTATATCATACAGCTGCTTGTTGAGTATGATTGATTGTTTGTACCTCTGTGTAATATCTAAGTGTATGGATTTATAGGCTAGCCTAAAAGCATATGGAACTAACTGAAAATTTGTCAACAGTGCAACATGTTTATTCAACCCTCTTTAACATAAAATTATGTTAATGCATCAATAATTAAAATTTTACAGTTAAATCCAGTGTATATAGATAGGGCAGTTTAACATGTATTCGATAGACATTGAAATGATTGTGATGTTTGATTATCTCCCTTGCTTGTAAATGAAAACACCACATCTATTAATTCCTTTTATAACCATTATTCTGAAAAAAAAATTAAGGTTAGGGTATTGACTTTAGAAATAAGAATATTAATTGTACACTACGGTGCAAAAAATATCCAAATAACCAACATTGGGTTTTTAGAGATGACTATTTGATATTTATTAGTAGTAGGGCTATCACACAAAATATCTGAAAACAGCTTAATAGATCACTAATCATACATATATTGATTTAAATGTAATGATAATTCATTACTAAATAAGATTATACAATCTCTATATATTTGCAAACATCAATTTACGATAAATCTGATTTTTTTCCTTTACTCTCAACTTCATCGACAAATTTCAAATATGGCGGTAATCACTTCGTTAACCAGATCTGTCAAGTCTTCCGTCGTGTACACATGAGAAGTCAGTCTGACAAGTAGAACACCGTACAAATGTATCCTCCTTTGTCGAGGGTTTGAGACAATTCCAAATTGCCTAACTTCATGGTTACATCTTTCTCTTATCACTGGCAGTGACTTCTTCAAGCTCAGTCCCCTGCTTGCGCTTGACATGCTGCCATTAATTTTCAGCCACATGTTACTAGATCATCAAAGGGTTTGTAAGGAGCATGGACATACAATCATTATAAAGCGCTTAAACGACTAAGACTCAGTGTTGCATTCGGGTATCTACTATAAGAAACAAAAGTACTTTCTGGTGATTTTTTTCAGCTTTGTAACTTATTGGCGTAGAAATAACTTATGAGGGCATAGAGCGTAATTTAGAGGTCAAAAATCGTAGTGGTAAACAGGTCTGTATGTCCTGCAGTGGTGGCCATCTTGGATTTCCGATCGCTATAAAAAACAGAAACTTGGTAAAGGACATTCCAATGATCATTCATTTACAGTTTGGGTTCAGTCAGTTCATTAGTTTCAGAGAAGAAGATCTTTGAAATTTCAGCCAATCAGAGCATATTACTGGCCCTGGCAGCCATGTTGAATATTCGACTGGAACGAAAAACAGAAACTTTGTAGAGGACCATCCAAGGAACATTCCTGCTAAGTTTGGTCCCAATTGGCCCAGTGGTTTCGGAAAAGAAGCTTGAAATGTGAAAAGTTTACAGACGACGGACGCCAAGTGACGGTAATAGTTCACCTGGACCTTTGGTCCAGGTGAACTAATAAAAGTACACTGGACCTTTGGCCTGGTGACCTAAAAATTGACAAACAACAAGACAGTGTGTTACATTATACATACAATATTACTTACATGTTCAGAGTTCAGTTTTTCCTGTAAGTCTCTTACTTCTACTTCTCGTTCATCTTCCATCTGTCTAAGTTTTTCCTGATGACCAGCACTGTCTCTCTGATATTTGTTAGCTAACTCATCTAACATAGATTTCCTTTTTTCTGCAATCTTTAAGATAGATTTTAATAATTTTGCAAATTAAATTTAACAAGATGAACTGTGAGCTAATGCTCACCTATGATACCCCCGCTCTTTGGCAAACAGGAAATAGGAATCTGACAGGTCAAAAAACGCTTCCCACAATATGGGGTACCTATATGAAGCTTGTGACCAAATATCACATTTCTGCCATCAATAGTTGCTGAGAAAAATGCGACGAAAAATGAGCATATATGTTCAATGTGTAGAAAAATCAACAAAGTCGGCAAACAGGAAGTAGGAATCTGATGGGTCCAAAAATGCTTCCCACGATATGGGGTACCTATATGAAGCTTGTGACCAAATATCAGATATTTGCCATCAATAGTTGCTGAGAAAAATGTGACGAAAAATGTGCATATATGTTCAATGTGTATAGAAACCAACTAAGTCGGCAAACAGGAAGTAGAAATCTGACAGGTCCAAATACGCTTCCCACAATATGGCATACCTATATGAAGCTTGTGACCAAATATCAGATTCCTGTCATCAATAGTTGCTGAGAAAAATGCGACGAAAAATGTGCATATACAAATGTATGTTAAATGTGTATAAAAATCAACAAAATCGGCAAACAGGAAGTAGGAATCTGATGGGTCCAAAAACCCTTCGCACGATATGGGGTACCTATATGAAGCTTGTGACCAAATATCAGATTTCTGCCGTCAATAGTTGCTGAGAAAAATGTGACGAAAAATGAGCATATATGTTCAATGTGTATAAAAATCAACAAAGTCGGCAAACAGGAAGTAGGAATCCGATGAGTTAAAAAACGCTTCCCACGATATGGGGTACCTATATGAAGCTTGTGACCAAATATCAGATTTCTGCCATCAATAGTTGCTAAGAAAAATGCGACGAAAAATGTGCATATATGTTCAATGTGTATAAAAACCAACTAAGTCAGCAAACAGGAAGTAGGAATCTGATGGGTCCAAAAACGCTTCCCACGATATGGGGTACCTATATGACGTTTGTGACTAAATATCAGATCTCTGTCATCAATAGTTGCTGAGAAAAATGTGACGAAAAATGTGCATATATGTTCAATGTGTATAAAGACCAACTAAGTCGGCAAACAGGAAGTAGGAATCTGATGGGTCCAAAAACGCTACCAACAATATGGTATACCTATATGATGCTTGTGACCAAATATCAGATTTCTGCCATCAACAGTTACTGAGAAAAATGCGACGAAAAATATCTTGGACGGACGGAAGGACGGACAGACGGAAGGACGGACGGAAGGACGAACAGACGGACAGAGGTAAAACAGTATACCCCCCTCCCCCTTCGGGGAGCGGGGGCATAAAAAATAAACAATGAGTTGTAAAAAAATCACAGTAACTGGCATGTTGTATTATTGGTTACACTATAAATAATAACACTTGAGGAAAACTACTCGTAATCATTGGCTGTCTGCAATCCTCATAAAATAAATGTAGAATTAAATTAATAACATGTCAGAAATAATTGTTAGCAGGTAACAATGGTGGCAAAAATTGAGCTTAAATACTTCAGTGATATACAACATGATTTTTTTTGTTTATCATTGATTCTGATGGCTACAAATGGTTATCAAAATTAATACAAACCTGGTAAGGAACATTTATAATCTGCTGGTTTATAGCAAACTATTGGGAGATCATGACCGCATATATTATCTACAATCATCTGTATATGTAGATGTTACATAGACATAATAAATGGTCACACTCCTAATGCTTTGTTCTAATCATATTAGTCACAATAAACTCCTGTTACATATTCTTGTAATTGATTGATTGATTTATTGTGCTTAATGCCACTTTCAACAATATTTCAGCTATATCATGCCGACCAGTTTTAGTGGTGGAAGAAGCCGGAATACCCGGAGAGAACCACCGACCATGGGCAAGCAACTGGTAAACTTTATCACTTCGAGTGCACCCTTTTTTGTAATTTACAAAGCTGGGCTCGAACCCACGCCGTATTGGTGATAGGCTTGTATGAGTTGTTAGGTAATCCAACTATCTAACTCATTGAGTCACCCGGGCCCTCATATTCTTGTATACTCAATTATATTTGCATTTGTGACAATACAAATAGAGTACAGAAGACAATTGTTGTCAATTTTCTGAGTTTAAATTTGTGATTTTACAAATACATGTGATATGGGAATGTGATCTTTTTTGTTTTGTGCAAGTCACTGAAAATAAAAGTTTGCTCATATAAGTTGGTTCACATTAACAGGAATAAATTGAGTACCTTGTTAATTTCCTGCCATTGTTGTATTTGTGTTTCTCTTTCTTGTTGTACAGCATACAATTGGTCTAATGCTTCCTGGTTAGCTGTTTTACTGGCCTGTAAGTATTCAATAAAAATTGAAGAATAATTTCACAGAGCACGGATGCCCCCAACCCCTTTCCATCTAAAGTAAACAAGGAAATATTTCAGGAACTATAACTAGCCAGATTACAACTGGACCTAGGTATTGTGTTAAAACATTAAATATAAATTTCAAATAATTTGCTTTATAGGAAATTAGGTTATTCAACAGAAACCTGAGAGATTAGTATTTTCTTTGTCAAATCAAGTGTTCATAACTACAGAATGAAAAAACCGTTACAGTCCCAAATTGAACAAGGTCTATCTTACATGATCATTGGTATAATTTATAAATTTCAAATGATTTTCTTAATGGGAACTGAAGTGATTGAGTGGAAACCAAATGTAGGATGCACAGAACATACAGGTGACAGATCGATGGATATACAGACATGGGTTAAACTTAATGTAGAACGTACAGAACATACAGGTGACAGACTGATGGATATACAGACATTAGCTAAACTTAATGTAGGATGTACAGAACATACAGGTGACAGACCGATGGATATACAGACATTAGCTAAACTTAATGTAGGATGCACAGAACATACAGATGACAGACCGATGGATATACAGACATTAGTTAAACTTAATGTAGGACGTACAGAACATACAGGTGAGAGACCGATGGATATACAGACATTAGTTAAACTTAATGTAGGATGTACAGAACATACAGGTGACAGACCGATGGATATACAGACATTAGTTAAACTTAATGTAGGACGTACAGAACATACAGATGACAGACCGATGGATATACAGACATTAGTTAAACTTAATGTAGGATGTACAGAACATACAGGTGACAGACCGATGGACATACAGACATTAGTTAAACTTAATGTAGGATGTACAGAACATACAGATGACAGACCGATGGATATACAGACATTAGTTAAACTTAATGTAGGATGTACAGAACATACAGATGACAGACCGATGGATATACAGACATTAGTTAAACTTAATGTAGGACGTACAGAACATACAGATGACAGACCGATGGATATACAGACATTAGTTTAAACTTAATGTAGGACGTACAGAACATACAGATGACAGACCGATGGATATACAGACATGGGTTAAACTTAATGTAGGACGTACAGAACATACAGATGACAGACCGATGGATATACAGACATTAGTTAAACTTAATGTAGGATGTACAGAACATACAGGTGACAGACCGATGGATATACAGACATGGGTTAAACTTAATGTAGGGCGTACAGAACATACAGATGACAGACCGATGGATATACAGACATTAGTTAAACTTAATGTAGGACATACAGAACATACAGGTGACAGACCGATGGATATACAGACATTAGTTAAACTTAATGTAGGACGTACAGAACATACAGGTGACAGACCGATGGATATACAGACATTATTTAAACTTAATGTAGGACGTACAGAACATACAGCTGACAGACCGATGGATATACAGACATTAGTTAAACTTAATGTAGGACGTACAGAACATACAGATGACAGACCGATGGATATACAGACATTAGTTAAACTTAATGTAGGACGTACAGAACATACAGGTGACAGACCGATGGATATACAGACATGGGTTAAACTTAATGTAGGACGTACACAACATACAGATGACAGACCGATGGATATACAGACATTAGCTAAACTTAATGTAGGATGTACAGAACATACAGGCGGCAGACCGATGGATATACAGACATGGGTTAAACTTAATGTAGGACGTACAGAACATACAGGTGACAGACCGATGGATATACAGACATGGGTTAAACTTAATGTAGGACGTACAGAACATACAGATGACAGACCGATGGATATACAGACATTAGTTAAACTTAATGTAGGACGTACAGAACATACAGGTGACAGACCGATGGATATACAGACATGGGTTAAACTTAATGTAGGACGTACACAACATACAGATGACAGACCGATGGATATACAGACATTAGCTAAACTTAATGTAGGATGTACAGAACATACAGGCGGCAGACCGATGGATATACAGACATGGGTTAAACTTAATGTAGGACGTACAGAACATACAGGTGACAGACCGATGGATATACAGACATGGGTTAAACTTAATGTAGGACGTACAGAACATACAGATAACAGACCGATGGATATACAGACATTAGTTAAACTTAATGTAGGACGTACAGAACATACAGGTGACAGACCGATGGATATACAGACATGGGTTAAACTTAATGTAGAACGTACACAACATACAGATGAATGACCGATGGATATACAGACATTAGTTAAACTTAATGTAGGACGTACAGAACATACAGATGACAGACCGATGGATATACAGACATTAGTTAAACTTAATGTAGGACGTACAGAACATACAGGTGACAGACCGATGGATATACAGACATTAGTTAAACTTAATGTAGGACGTACAGAACATACAGGTAACAGACCGATGGATATACAGACATTAGTTAAACTTAATGTAGGACGTACAGAACATACAGGTGACAGACCGATGGATATACAGACATTAGTTAAACTTAATGTAGGACGTACAGAACATACAGGTGACAGACCGATGGATATACAGACAATAGTTAAATTTAATGTAGGACGTACAGAACATACAGATGACAGACCGATGGATATACAGACATGGGTTAAACTTAATGTAGGACGTACAGAACATATAGGTGACAGACCGATGGATATACAGACATTAGTTAAACTTAATGTAGGACGTACAGAACATACAGATGACAGACCGATGGATATACAGACATTAGTTAAACTTAATGTAGGACGTACAGAACATACAGATGACAGACCGATGGATATACAGACATTAGTTTAAACTTAATGTAGGACGTACAGAACATACAGATGACAGACCGATGGATATACAGACATGGGTTAAACTTAATGTAGGACGTACAGAACATACAGATGACAGACCGATGGATATACAGACATTAGTTAAACTTAATGTAGGATGTACAGAACATACAGGTGACAGACCGATGGATATACAGACATTAGTTAAACTTAATGTAGGGCGTACAGAACATACAGATGACAGACCGATGGATATACAGACATTAGTTAAACTTAATGTAGGACATACAGAACATACAGGTGACAGACCGATGGATATACAGACATTAGTTAAACTTAATGTAGGACGTACAGAACATACAGGTGACAGACCGATGGATATACAGACATTATTTAAACTTAATGTAGGACGTACAGAACATACAGCTGACAGACCGATGGATATACAGACATTAGTTAAACTTAATGTAGGACGTACAGAACATACAGATGACAGACCGATGGATATACAGACATTAGTTAAACTTAATGTAGGACGTACAGAACATACAGGTGACAGACCGATGGATATACAGACATGGGTTAAACTTAATGTAGGACGTACACAACATACAGATGACAGACCGATGGATATACAGACATTAGCTAAACTTAATGTAGGATGTACAGAACATACAGGCGGCAGACCGATGGATATACAGACATGGGTTAAACTTAATGTAGGACGTACAGAACATACAGGTGACAGACCGATGGATATACAGACATGGGTTAAACTTAATGTAGGACGTACAGAACATACAGATGACAGACCGATGGATATACAGACATTAGTTAAACTTAATGTAGGACGTACAGAACATACAGGTGACAGACCGATGGATATACAGACATGGGTTAAACTTAATGTAGGACGTACACAACATACAGATGACAGACCGATGGATATACAGACATTAGCTAAACTTAATGTAGGATGTACAGAACATACAGGCGGCAGACCGATGGATATACAGACATGGGTTAAACTTAATGTAGGACGTACAGAACATACAGGTGACAGACCGATGGATATACAGACATGGGTTAAACTTAATGTAGGACGTACAGAACATACAGATGACAGACCGATGGATATACAGACATTAGTTAAACTTAATGTAGGACGTACAGAACATACAGGTGACAGACCGATGGATATACAGACATTAGTTAAACTTAATGTAGGACGTACACAACATACAGATGAATGACCGATGGATATACAGACATTAGTTAAACTTAATGTAGGACGTACAGAACATACAGATGACAGACCGATGGATATACAGACATTAGTTAAACTTAATGTAGGACGTACAGAACATACAGGTGACAGACCGATGGATATACAGACATTAGTTAAACTTAATGTAGGACGTACAGAACATACAGGTAACAGACCGATGGATATACAGACATTAGTTAAACTTAATGTAGGACGTACAGAACATACAGGTGACAGACCGATGGATATACAGACATTAGTTAAACTTAATGTAGGACGTACAGAACATACAGGTGACAGACCGATGGATATACAGACAATAGTTAAATTTAATGTAGGACGTACAGAACATACAGATGACAGACCGATGGATATACAGACATGGGTTAAACTTAATGTAGGACGTACAGAACATATAGGTGACAGACCGATGGATATACAGACATTAGTTAAACTTAATGTAGGACGTACAGAACATACAGATGACAGACCGATGGATATACAGACATTAGTTAAACTTAATGTAGGACGTACAGAACATACAGATGACAGACCGATGGATATACAGACATTAGCTAAACTTAATGTAGGATGCACAGAACATACAGGTGACAGACCGATGGATATACAGACATTAGTTAAACTTAATGTAGGACGTACAGAACATACAGGTGACAGACCGATGGATATACAGACATTAGTTAAACTTAATGTAGGACGTACAGAACATACAGGTGACAGACCGATGGATATAGAGACATTAGTTAAACTTAATGTAGGACGTACAGAACATACAGGTGACAGACCGATGGATATACAGACATTAGTTAAACTTAATGTAGGACGTACAGAACATACAGGTGGCAGACCGATGGATATACAGACATTAGTTAAACTTAATGTAGGATGTACAGAACATACAGGTGACAGGCCGATGGATATACAGACATTAGTTAAACTTAATGTAGGATGTACAGAACATACAGGTGACAGACCGATGGATATACAGACATTAGTTAAACTTAATGTAGGACGTACAGAACATACAGATGACAGACCGATGGATATACAGACATTAGTTAAACTTAATGTAGGACGTACATAACATACAGGTGACAGAACGATGGATATACAGACATTAGTTAAACTTAATGTAGGACGTACAGAACATACAGGTGACAGACCGATGGATATACAGACATTAGTTAAACTTAATGTAGGACGTACAGAACATACAGGTGACAGACCGATGGATATACAGACATGGGTTAAACTTAATGTAGGACGTACAGAACATACAGGTGACAGACCGATGGATATACAGACATTAGTTAAACTTAATGTAGGACGCACAGAACATACAGGTGACAGACCGATGGATATACAGACATTAGTTAAACTTAAAGTAGGAAGTACAGAACATACATATGACAGACCGATGGATATACAGACATTAGTTAAACTTAATGTAGGACGTACAGAACATACAGATGACAGGCCGATGGATATACAGACATTAGTTAAACTTAATGTAGGACGTACAGAATATACAGGTGACAGACCTATGGAAATACAGACATGGGTTAAACTTAATGTAGGACGTATAGAACATACAGGTGACAGACCGATGGATATACAGACATTAGTTAAACTTAATGTAGGACGTACAGAACATACAGGTAAAAGACCGATGGATATACAGACATTTGTTAAACTTAATGTAGGACGTACAGAACATACAGGTGACAGACCGATGGATATACAGACATTAGTTAAACTTAATGTAGGACGCACAGAACATACAGATGACAGACCGATGGATATACAGACATTAGTTAAACTTAATGTAGGACGTACAGAACATACAGATGACAGACCGATGGATATACAGACATTAGTTAAACTTAATGTAGGACGTACAGAACATACAGATGACAGACCGATGGATATACAGACATGGGTTAAACTTAATGTAGGACGTACAGAACATACAGGTGACAGACCGATGGAAATACAGACATTAGTTAAACTTAATGTAGGACGTACAGAACATACAGGTGACAGACCGATGGATATACAGACATTAGTTAAACTTAATGTAGGACGTATAGAACATACAGGTGACAGACCGATGGATATACAGACATTAGTTAAACTTAATGTAGGACGTACAGAACATACAGGTAACAGACCGATGGATATACAGACATTAGTTAAACTTAATGTAGGACGTACAGAACATACAGGTGACAGACCGATGGATATACAGACATTAGTTAAACTTAATGTAGGAAGTACAGAACATACAGATGACAGACCGATGGATATACAGACATTAGTTAAACTTAATGTAGGACGTACAGAACATACAGATGACAGACCGATGGATATACAGACATTAGCTAAACTTAATGTAGGACGTACAGAATATACAGGTGACAGACCGATGGAAATACAGACATGGGTTAAACTTAATGTAGGACGTACAGAACATACAGGTGACAGACCGATGGAAATACAGACATTAGTTAAATTTAATGTAGGACGTACAGAACATACAGGTGACAGACCGATGGATATACAGACAATAGTTAAACTTAATGTAGGACGTACAGAACATACAGATGACAGACCGATGGATATACAGACATGGGTTAAACTTAATGTAGGACGTACAGAACACATAGGTGACAGACCGATGGATATACAGACATTAGTTAAACTTAATGTAGGACGTACAGAACATACAGATGACAGACCGATGGATATACAGACATTAGTTAAACTTAATGTAGGACGTACAGAACATACAGATGACAGACCGATGGATATACAGACATTAGCTAAACTTAATGTAGGATGCACAGAACATACAGGTGACAGACCGATGGATATACAGACATTAGTTAAACTTAATGTAGGACGTACAGAACATACAGGTGACAGACCGATGGATATACAGACATTAGTTAAACTTAATGTAGGACGTACAGAACATACAGGTGACAGACCGATGGAAATACAGACATGGGTTAAACTTAATGTAGGACGTACAGAACATACAGGTGACAGACCGATGGAAATACAGACATTAGTTAAATTTAATGTAGGACGTACAGAACATACAGGTGACAGACCGATGGATATACAGACAATAGTTAAACTTAATGTAGGACGTACAGAACATACAGATGACAGACCGATGGATATACAGACATGGGTTAAACTTAATGTAGGACGTACAGAACACATAGGTGACAGACCGATGGATATACAGACATTAGTTAAACTTAATGTAGGACGTACAGAACATACAGATGACAGACCGATGGATATACAGACATTAGTTAAACTTAATGTAGGACGTACAGAACATACAGGTGACAGACCGATGGATATACAGACATTAGTTAAACTTAATGTAGGATGTACAGAACATACAGGTGACAGACCGATGGAAATACAGACATGGGTTAAACTTAATGTAGGACGTACAGAACATACAGGTGACAGACCGATGGAAATACAGACATTAGTTAAATTTAATGTAGGACGTACAGAACATACAGGTGACAGACCGATGGATATACAGACAATAGTTAAACTTAATGTAGGACGTACAGAACATACAGATGACAGACCGATGGATATACAGACATGGGTTAAACTTAATGTAGGACGTACAGAACACATAGGTGACAGACCGATGGATATACAGACATTAGTTAAACTTAATGTAGGACGTACAGAACATACAGGTGACAGACCGATGGATATACAGACATTAGTTAAACTTAATGTAGGACGTATAGAACATACAGGTGACAGACCGATGGATATACAGACATTAGTTAAACTTAATGTAGGACGTACAGAACATACAGGTAACAGACCGATGGATATACAGACATTAGTTAAACTTAATGTAGGACGTACAGAACATACAGGTGACAGACCGATGGATATACAGACATTAGTTAAACTTAATGTAGGACGTACAGAACATACAGGTGACAGACCGATGGATATACAGACATTAGTTAAACTTAATGTAGGACGTACAGAACATACAGGTGACAGACCGATGGATATACAGACATTAGTTAAACTTAATGTAGGACGTACAGAACATACAGGTGACAGACCGATGGATATACAGACATTAGTTAAACTTAATGTAGGACGTACAGAACATACAGGTGACAGACCGATGGATATACAGACATTAGTTAAACTTAATGTAGGATGTACAGAACATACAGGTGACAGACCGATGGATATACAGACATTAGTTAAACTTAATGTAGGATGTACAGAACATACAGGTGACAGACCGATGGATATACAGACATTAGTTAAACTTAATGTAGGACGTACAGAACATACAGATGACAGACCGATGGATATACAGACATTAGTTAAACTTAATGTAGGACGTACATAACATACAGGTGACAGAACGATGGATATACAGACATTAGTTAAACTTAATGTAGGACGTACAGAACATACAGGTGACAGACCGATGGATATACAGACATTAGTTAAACTTAATGTAGGACGTACAGAACATACAGGTGACAGACCGATGGATATACAGACATTAGTTAAACTTAATGTAGGACGTACAGAACATACAGGTGACAGACCGATGGATATACAGACATTAGTTAAACTTAATGTAGGACGCACAGAACATACAGGTGACAGACCGATGGATATACAGACATTAGTTAAACTTAAAGTAGGAAGTACAGAACATACATATGACAGACCGATGGATATACAGACATTAGTTAAACTTAATGTAGGACGTACAGAACATACAGATGACAGACCGATGGATATACAGACATTAGTTAAACTTAATGTAGGACGTACAGAATATACAGGTGACAGACCTATGGAAATACAGACATGGGTTAAACTTAATGTAGGACGTATAGAACATACAGGTGACAGACCGATGGATATACAGACATTAGTTAAACTTAATGTAGGACGTACAGAACATACAGGTGACAGACCGATGGATATACAGACAATAGTTAAATTTAATGTAGGACGTACAGAACATACAGATGACAGACCGATGGATATACAGACATGGGTTAAACTTAATGTAGGACGTACAGAACATATAGGTGACAGACCGATGGATATACAGACATTAGTTAAACTTAATGTAGGACGTACAGAACATACAGATGACAGACCGATGGATATACAGACATTAGTTAAACTTAATGTAGGACGTACAGAACATACAGATGACAGACCGATGGATATACAGACATTAGCTAAACTTAATGTAGGATGCACAGAACATACAGGTGACAGACCGATGGATATACAGACATTAGTTAAACTTAATGTAGGACGTACAGAACATACAGGTGACAGACCGATGGATATACAGACATTAGTTAAACTTAATGTAGGACGTACAGAACATACAGGTGACAGACCGATGGATATAGAGACATTAGTTAAACTTAATGTAGGACGTACAGAACATACAGGTGACAGACCGATGGATATACAGACATTAGTTAAACTTAATGTAGGACGTACAGAACATACAGGTGGCAGACCGATGGATATACAGACATTAGTTAAACTTAATGTAGGATGTACAGAACATACAGGTGACAGGCCGATGGATATACAGACATTAGTTAAACTTAATGTAGGATGTACAGAACATACAGGTGACAGACCGATGGATATACAGACATTAGTTAAACTTAATGTAGGACGTACAGAACATACAGATGACAGACCGATGGATATACAGACATTAGTTAAACTTAATGTAGGACGTACATAACATACAGGTGACAGAACGATGGATATACAGACATTAGTTAAACTTAATGTAGGACGTACAGAACATACAGGTGACAGACCGATGGATATACAGACATTAGTTAAACTTAATGTAGGACGTACAGAACATACAGGTGACAGACCGATGGATATACAGACATGGGTTAAACTTAATGTAGGACGTACAGAACATACAGGTGACAGACCGATGGATATACAGACATTAGTTAAACTTAATGTAGGACGCACAGAACATACAGGTGACAGACCGATGGATATACAGACATTAGTTAAACTTAAAGTAGGAAGTACAGAACATACATATGACAGACCGATGGATATACAGACATTAGTTAAACTTAATGTAGGACGTACAGAACATACAGATGACAGGCCGATGGATATACAGACATTAGTTAAACTTAATGTAGGACGTACAGAATATACAGGTGACAGACCTATGGAAATACAGACATGGGTTAAACTTAATGTAGGACGTATAGAACATACAGGTGACAGACCGATGGATATACAGACATTAGTTAAACTTAATGTAGGACGTACAGAACATACAGGTAAAAGACCGATGGATATACAGACATTTGTTAAACTTAATGTAGGACGTACAGAACATACAGGTGACAGACCGATGGATATACAGACATTAGTTAAACTTAATGTAGGACGCACAGAACATACAGATGACAGACCGATGGATATACAGACATTAGTTAAACTTAATGTAGGACGTACAGAACATACAGATGACAGACCGATGGATATACAGACATTAGTTAAACTTAATGTAGGACGTACAGAACATACAGATGACAGACCGATGGATATACAGACATGGGTTAAACTTAATGTAGGACGTACAGAACATACAGGTGACAGACCGATGGAAATACAGACATTAGTTAAACTTAATGTAGGACGTACAGAACATACAGGTGACAGACCGATGGATATACAGACATTAGTTAAACTTAATGTAGGACGTATAGAACATACAGGTGACAGACCGATGGATATACAGACATTAGTTAAACTTAATGTAGGACGTACAGAACATACAGGTAACAGACCGATGGATATACAGACATTAGTTAAACTTAATGTAGGACGTACAGAACATACAGGTGACAGACCGATGGATATACAGACATTAGTTAAACTTAATGTAGGAAGTACAGAACATACAGATGACAGACCGATGGATATACAGACATTAGTTAAACTTAATGTAGGACGTACAGAACATACAGATGACAGACCGATGGATATACAGACATTAGCTAAACTTAATGTAGGACGTACAGAATATACAGGTGACAGACCGATGGAAATACAGACATGGGTTAAACTTAATGTAGGACGTACAGAACATACAGGTGACAGACCGATGGAAATACAGACATTAGTTAAATTTAATGTAGGACGTACAGAACATACAGGTGACAGACCGATGGATATACAGACAATAGTTAAACTTAATGTAGGACGTACAGAACATACAGATGACAGACCGATGGATATACAGACATGGGTTAAACTTAATGTAGGACGTACAGAACACATAGGTGACAGACCGATGGATATACAGACATTAGTTAAACTTAATGTAGGACGTACAGAACATACAGATGACAGACCGATGGATATACAGACATTAGTTAAACTTAATGTAGGACGTACAGAACATACAGATGACAGACCGATGGATATACAGACATTAGCTAAACTTAATGTAGGATGCACAGAACATACAGGTGACAGACCGATGGATATACAGACATTAGTTAAACTTAATGTAGGACGTACAGAACATACAGGTGACAGACCGATGGATATACAGACATTAGTTAAACTTAATGTAGGACGTACAGAACATACAGGTGACAGACCGATGGAAATACAGACATGGGTTAAACTTAATGTAGGACGTACAGAACATACAGGTGACAGACCGATGGAAATACAGACATTAGTTAAATTTAATGTAGGACGTACAGAACATACAGGTGACAGACCGATGGATATACAGACAATAGTTAAACTTAATGTAGGACGTACAGAACATACAGATGACAGACCGATGGATATACAGACATGGGTTAAACTTAATGTAGGACGTACAGAACACATAGGTGACAGACCGATGGATATACAGACATTAGTTAAACTTAATGTAGGACGTACAGAACATACAGATGACAGACCGATGGATATACAGACATTAGTTAAACTTAATGTAGGACGTACAGAACATACAGGTGACAGACCGATGGATATACAGACATTAGTTAAACTTAATGTAGGATGTACAGAACATACAGGTGACAGACCGATGGAAATACAGACATGGGTTAAACTTAATGTAGGACGTACAGAACATACAGGTGACAGACCGATGGAAATACAGACATTAGTTAAATTTAATGTAGGACGTACAGAACATACAGGTGACAGACCGATGGATATACAGACAATAGTTAAACTTAATGTAGGACGTACAGAACATACAGATGACAGACCGATGGATATACAGACATGGGTTAAACTTAATGTAGGACGTACAGAACACATAGGTGACAGACCGATGGATATACAGACATTAGTTAAACTTAATGTAGGACGTACAGAACATACAGGTGACAGACCGATGGATATACAGACATTAGTTAAACTTAATGTAGGACGTATAGAACATACAGGTGACAGACCGATGGATATACAGACATTAGTTAAACTTAATGTAGGACGTACAGAACATACAGGTAACAGACCGATGGATATACAGACATTAGTTAAACTTAATGTAGGACGTACAGAACATACAGGTGACAGACCGATGGATATACAGACATTAGTTAAACTTAATGTAGGACGTACAGAACATACAGGTGACAGACCGATGGATATACAGACATTAGTTAAACTTAATGTAGGACGTACAGAACATACAGGTGACAGACCGATGGATATACAGACATTAGTTAAACTTAATGTAGGACGTACAGAACATACAGGTGACAGACCGATGGATATACAGACATTAGTTAAACTTAATGTAGGACGTACAGAACATACAGGTGACAGACCGATGGATATACAGACATTAGTTAAACTTAATGTAGGATGTACAGAACATACAGGTGACAGACCGATGGATATACAGACATTAGTTAAACTTAATGTAGGATGTACAGAACATACAGGTGACAGACCGATGGATATACAGACATTAGTTAAACTTAATGTAGGACGTACAGAACATACAGATGACAGACCGATGGATATACAGACATTAGTTAAACTTAATGTAGGACGTACATAACATACAGGTGACAGAACGATGGATATACAGACATTAGTTAAACTTAATGTAGGACGTACAGAACATACAGGTGACAGACCGATGGATATACAGACATTAGTTAAACTTAATGTAGGACGTACAGAACATACAGGTGACAGACCGATGGATATACAGACATTAGTTAAACTTAATGTAGGACGTACAGAACATACAGGTGACAGACCGATGGATATACAGACATTAGTTAAACTTAATGTAGGACGCACAGAACATACAGGTGACAGACCGATGGATATACAGACATTAGTTAAACTTAAAGTAGGAAGTACAGAACATACATATGACAGACCGATGGATATACAGACATTAGTTAAACTTAATGTAGGACGTACAGAACATACAGATGACAGACCGATGGATATACAGACATTAGTTAAACTTAATGTAGGACGTACAGAATATACAGGTGACAGACCTATGGAAATACAGACATGGGTTAAACTTAATGTAGGACGTATAGAACATACAGGTGACAGACCGATGGATATACAGACATTAGTTAAACTTAATGTAGGACGTACAGAACATACAGGTAAAAGACCGATGGATATACAGACATTTGTTAAACTTAATGTAGGACGTACAGAACATACAGGTGACAGACCGATGGATATACAGACATTAGTTAAACTTAATGTAGGACGCACAGAACATACAGATGACAGACCGATGGATATACAGACATTAGTTAAACTTAATGTAGGACGTACAGAACATACAGATGACAGACCGATGGATATACAGACATTAGTTAAACTTAATGTAGGACGTACAGAACATACAGATGACAGACCGATGGATATACAGACATTAGTTAAACTTAATGTAGGACGTACAGAACATACAGATGACAGACCGATGGATATACAGACATGGGTTAAACTTAATGTAGGACGTACAGAACATACAGGTGACAGACCGATGGAAATACAGACATTAGTTAAACTTAATGTAGGATGTACAGAACATACAGGTGACAGACCGATGGATATACAGACATTAGTTAAACTTAATGTAGGACGTATAGAACATACAGGTGACAGACCGATGGATATACAGACATTAGTTAAACTTAATGTAGGACGTACAGAACATACAGGTGACAGACAGATGGATAGACAGGACGTACAGAACATACAGATGACAGACCGATGGATATACAGACATGGGTTAAACTTAATGTAGGACGTACAGAACACATAGGTGACAGACCGATGGATATACAGACATTAGTTAAACTTAATGTAGGACGTACAGAACATACAGGTGACAGACCGATGGATATACAGACATTAGTTAAACTTAATGTAGGACGTATAGAACATACAGGTGACAGACCGATGGATATACAGACATTAGTTAAACTTAATGTAGGACGTACAGAACATACAGGTAACAGACCGATGGATATACAGACATTAGTTAAACTTAATGTAGGACGTACAGAACATACAGGTGACAGACCGATGGATATACAGACATTAGTTAAACTTAATGTAGGACGTACAGAACATACAGGTGACAGACCGATGGATATACAGACATTAGTTAAACTTAATGTAGGACGTACAGAACATACAGGTGACAGACCGATGGATATACAGACATTAGTTAAACTTAATGTAGGACGTACAGAACATACAGGTGACAGACCGATGGATATACAGACATTAGTTAAACTTAATGTAGGACGTACAGAACATACAGGTGACAGACCGATGGATATACAGACATTAGTTAAACTTAATGTAGGATGTACAGAACATACAGGTGACAGACCGATGGATATACAGACATTAGTTAAACTTAATGTAGGATGTACAGAACATACAGGTGACAGACCGATGGATATACAGACATTAGTTAAACTTAATGTAGGACGTACAGAACATACAGATGACAGACCGATGGATATACAGACATTAGTTAAACTTAATGTAGGACGTACATAACATACAGGTGACAGAACGATGGATATACAGACATTAGTTAAACTTAATGTAGGACGTACAGAACATACAGGTGACAGACCGATGGATATACAGACATTAGTTAAACTTAATGTAGGACGTACAGAACATACAGGTGACAGACCGATGGATATACAGACATTAGTTAAACTTAATGTAGGACGTACAGAACATACAGGTGACAGACCGATGGATATACAGACATTAGTTAAACTTAATGTAGGACGCACAGAACATACAGGTGACAGACGGATGGATATACAGACATTAGTTAAACTTAAAGTAGGAAGTACAGAACATACATATGACAGACCGATGGATATACAGACATTAGTTAAACTTAATGTAGGATGTACAGAACATACAGATGACAGACCGATGGATATACAGACATTAGTTAAACTTAATGTAGGACGTACAGAATATACAGGTGACAGACCTATGGAAATACAGACATGGGTTAAACTTAATGTAGGACGTATAGAACATACAGGTGACAGACCGATGGATATACAGACATTAGTTAAACTTAATGTAGGACGTACAGAACATACAGGTAAAAGACCGATGGATATACAGACATTTGTTAAACTTAATGTAGGACGTACAGAACATACAGGTGACAGACCGATGGATATACAGACATTAGTTAAACTTAATGTAGGACGCACAGAACATACAGATGACAGACCGATGGATATACAGACATTAGTTAAACTTAATGTAGGACGTACAGAACATACAGATGACAGACCGATGGATATACAGACATTAGTTAAACTTAATGTAGGACGTACAGAACATACAGATGACAGACCGATGGATATACAGACATTAGTTAAACTTAATGTAGGACGTACAGAACATACAGATGACAGACCGATGGATATACAGACATGGGTTAAACTTAATGTAGGACGTACAGAACATACAGGTGACAGACCGATGGAAATACAGACATTAGTTAAACTTAATGTAGGACATACAGAACATACAGGTGACAGACCGATGGATATACAGACATTAGTTAAACTTAATGTAGGACGTATAGAACATACAGGTGACAGACCGATGGATATACAGACATTAGTTAAACTTAATGTAGGACGTACAGAACATACAGGTGACAGACAGATGGATAGACAGGACGTACAGAACATACAGATGACAGACCGATGGATATACAGACATGGGTTAAACTTAATGTAGGACGTACAGAACACATAGGTGACAGACCGATGGATATACAGACATTAGTTAAACTTAATGTAGGACGTACAGAACATACAGGTGACAGACCGATGGATATACAGACATTAGTTAAACTTAATGTAGGACGTATAGAACAT
The DNA here is from genome assembly GCA_963383655.1 of Bathymodiolus septemdierum. Lineage (NCBI taxonomy): Eukaryota > Metazoa > Mollusca > Bivalvia > Mytilida > Modiolidae > Bathymodiolus > Bathymodiolus septemdierum. Next base: position 59,756,534 of record OY726518.1, on the reverse strand, counting down.
ACAGGTGACAGACCGATGGATATACAGACATTAGTTAAACTTAATGTAGGACGTACAGAACATACAGGTAACAGACCGATGGATATACAGACATTAGTTAAACTTAATGTAGGACGTACAGAACATACAGGTGACAGACCGATGGATATACAGACATTAGTTAAACTTAATGTAGGACGTACAGAACATACAGGTGACAGACCGATGGATATACAGACATTAGTTAAACTTAATGTAGGACGTACAGAACATACAGGTGACAGACCGATGGATATACAGACATTAGTTAAACTTAATGTAGGACGTACAGAACATACAGGTGACAGACCGATGGATATACAGACATTAGTTAAACTTAATGTAGGACGTACAGAACATACAGGTGACAGACCGATGGATATACAGACATTAGTTAAACTTAATGTAGGATGTACAGAACATACAGGTGACAGACCGATGGATATACAGACATTAGTTAAACTTAATGTAGGATGTACAGAACATACAGGTGACAGACCGATGGATATACAGACATTAGTTAAACTTAATGTAGGACGTACAGAACATACAGATGACAGACCGATGGATATACAGACATTAGTTAAACTTAATGTAGGACGTACATAACATACAGGTGACAGAACGATGGATATACAGACATTAATTAAACTTAATGTAGGACGTACAGAACATACAGGTGACAGACCGATGGATATACAGACATTAGTTAAACTTAATGTAGGACGTACAGAACATACAGGTGACAGACCGATGGATATACAGACATTAGTTAAACTTAATGTAGGACGTACAGAACATACAGGTGACAGACCGATGGATATACAGACATTAGTTAAACTTAATGTAGGACGTACAGAACATACAGGTGACAGACCGATGGATATACAGACATTAGTTAAACTTAATGTAGGACGTACAGAACATACAGGTGACAGACCGATGGATATACAGACATTAGTTAAACTTAATGTAGGACGTACAGAACATACAGGTGACAGACCGATGGATATACAGACATTAGTTAAACTTAATGTAGGACGTACAGAACATACAGGTGACAGACCGATGGATATACAGACATTAGTTAAACTTAATGTAGGACGTACAGAACATACAGGTGACAGACCGATGGATATACAGACATTAGTTAAACTTAATGTAGGATGTACAGAACATACAGGTGACAGACCGATGGATATACAGACATTAGTTAAACTTAATGTAGGATGTACAGAACATACAGGTGACAGACCGATGGATATACAGACATTAGTTAAACTTAATGTAGGACGTACAGAACATACAGATGACAGACCGATGGATATACAGACATTAGTTAAACTTAATGTAGGACGTACATAACATACAGGTGACAGAACGATGGATATACAGACATTAGTTAAACTTAATGTAGGACGTACAGAACATACAGGTGACAGACCGATGGATATACAGACATTAGTTAAACTTAATGTAGGATGTACAGAACATACAGGTGACAGACCGATGGATATACAGACATTAGTTAAACTTAATGTAGGACGTACAGAACATACAGATGACAGACCGATGGATATACAGACATTAGTTAAACTTAATGTAGGACGTACATAACATACAGGTGACAGAACGATGGATATACAGACATTAGTTAAACTTAATGTAGGACGTACAGAACATACAGGTGACAGACCGATGGATATACAGACATTAGTTAAACTTAATGTAGGACGTACAGAACATACAGGTGACAGACCGATGGATATACAGACATTAGTTAAACTTAATGTAGGACGCACAGAACATACAGGTGACAGACGGATGGATATACAGACATTAGTTAAACTTAAAGTAGGAAGTACAGAACATACATATGACAGACCGATGGATATACAGACATTAGTTAAACTTAATGTAGGATGTACAGAACATACAGATGACAGACCGATGGATATACAGACATTAGTTAAACTTAATGTAGGACGTACAGAATATACAGGTGACAGACCTATGGAAATACAGACATGGGTTAAACTTAATGTAGGACGTATAGAACATACAGGTGACAGACCGATGGATATACAGACATTAGTTAAACTTAATGTAGGACGTACAGAACATACAGGTAAAAGACCGATGGATATACAGACATTTGTTAAACTTAATGTAGGACGTACAGAACATACAGGTGACAGACCGATGGATATACAGACATTAGTTAAACTTAATGTAGGACGCACAGAACATACAGATGACAGACCGATGGATATACAGACATTAGTTAAACTTAATGTAGGACGTACAGAACATACAGATGACAGACCGATGGATATACAGACATTAGTTAAACTTAATGTAGGACGTACAGAACATACAGATGACAGACCGATGGATATACAGACATTAGTTAAACTTAATGTAGGACGTACAGAACATACAGATGACAGACCGATGGATATACAGACATGGGTTAAACTTAATGTAGGACGTACAGAACATACAGGTGACAGACCGATGGATATACAGACATTAGTTAAACTTAATGTAGGACGTACAGAACATACAGGTGACAGACCGATGGATATACAGACATTAGTTAAACTTAATGTAGGACGTATAGAACATACAGGTGACAGACCGATGGATATACAGACATTAGTTAAACTTAATGTAGGACGTACAGAACATACAGGTGACAGACAGATGGATAGACAGGACGTACAGAACATACAGATGACAGACCGATGGATATACAGACATGGGTTAAACTTAATGTAGGACGTACAGAACACATAGGTGACAGACCGATGGATATACAGACATTAGTTAAACTTAATGTAGGACGTACAGAACATACAGGTGACAGACCGATGGATATACAGACATTAGTTAAACTTAATGTAGGACGTATAGAACATACAGGTGACAGACCGATGGATATACAGACATTAGTTAAACTTAATGTAGGACGTACAGAACATACAGGTAACAGACCGATGGATATACAGACATTAGTTAAACTTAATGTAGGACGTACAGAACATACAGGTGACAGACCGATGGATATACAGACATTAGTTAAACTTAATGTAGGACGTACAGAACATACAGGTGACAGACCGATGGATATACAGACATTAGTTAAACTTAATGTAGGACGTACAGAACATACAGGTGACAGACCGATGGATATACAGACATTAGTTAAACTTAATGTAGGACGTACAGAACATACAGGTGACAGACCGATGGATATACAGACATTAGTTAAACTTAATGTAGGACGTACAGAACATACAGGTGACAGACCGATGGATATACAGACATTAGTTAAACTTAATGTAGGATGTACAGAACATACAGGTGACAGACCGATGGATATACAGACATTAGTTAAACTTAATGTAGGATGTACAGAACATACAGGTGACAGACCGATGGATATACAGACATTAGTTAAACTTAATGTAGGACGTACAGAACATACAGATGACAGACCGATGGATATACAGACATTAGTTAAACTTAATGTAGGACGTACATAACATACAGGTGACAGAACGATGGATATACAGACATTAATTAAACTTAATGTAGGACGTACAGAACATACAGGTGACAGACCGATGGATATACAGACATTAGTTAAACTTAATGTAGGACGTACAGAACATACAGGTGACAGACCGATAGATATACAGACATTAGTTAAACTTAATGTAGGACGTACAGAACATACAGGTGACAGACCGATGGATATACAGACATTAGTTAAACTTAATGTAGGACGCACAGAACATACAGGTGACAGACCGATGGATATACAGACATTAGTTAAACTTAAAGTAGGAAGTACAGAACATACATATGACAGACCGATGGATATACAGACATTAGTTAAACTTAATGTAGGACGTACAGAACATACAGATGACACACCGATGGATATACAGACATTAGTTAAACTTAATGTAGGACGTACAGAATATACAGGTGACAGACCTATGGAAATACAGACATGGGTTAAACTTAATGTAGGACGTATAGAACATACAGGTGACAGACCGATGGATATACAGACATTAGTTAAACTTAATGTAGGACGTACAGAACATACAGGTAAAAGACCGATGGATATACAGACATTTGTTAAACTTAATGTAGGACGTACAGAACATACAGGTGACAGACCGATGGATATACAGACATTAGTTAAACTTAATGTAGGACGCACAGAACATACAGATGACAGACCGATGGATATACAGACATTAGTTAAACTTAATGTAGGACGTACAGAACATACAGATGACAGACCGATGGATATACAGACATTAGTTAAACTTAATGTAGGACGTACAGAACATACAGATGACAGACCGATGGATATACAGACATTAGTTAAACTTAATGTAGGACGTACAGAACATACAGATGACAGACCGATGGATATACAGACATTAGTTAAACTTAATGTAGGACGTACAGAATATACAGGTGACAGACCGATGGAAATACAGACATGGGTTAAACTTAATGTAGGACGTACAGAACATACAGGTGACAGACCGATGGAAATACAGACATTAGTTAAACTTAATGTAGGACGTACAGAACATACAGGTGACAGACCGATGGATATACAGACATTAGTTAAACTTAATGTAGGACGTATAGAACATACAGGTGACAGACCGATGGATATACAGACATTAGTTAAACTTAATGTAGGACGTACAGAACATACAGGTAACAGACCGATGGATATACAGACATTAGTTAAACTTAATGTAGGACGTACAGAACATACAGGTGACAGACCGATGGATATACAGACATTAGTTAAACTTAATGTAGGAAGTACAGAACATACAGATGACAGACCGATGGATATACAGACATTAGTTAAACTTAATGTAGGACGTACAGAACATACAGATGACAGACCGATGGATATACAGACATTAGCTAAACTTAATGTAGGACGTACAGAATATACAGGTGACAGACCGATGGAAATACAGACATGGGTTAAACTTAATGTAGGACGTACAGAACATACAGGTGACAGACCGATGGAAATACAGACATTAGTTAAATTTAATGTAGGACGTACAGAACATACAGGTGACAGACCGATGGATATACAGACAATAGTTAAACTTAATGTAGGACGTACAGAACATACAGATGACAGACCGATGGATATACAGACATGGGTTAAACTTAATGTAGGACGTACAGAACACATAGGTGACAGACCGATGGATATACAGACATTAGTTAAACTTAATGTAGGACGTACAGAACATACAGATGACAGACCGATGGATATACAGACATTAGTTAAACTTAATGTAGGACGTACAGAACATACAGATGACAGACCGATGGATATACAGACATTAGCTAAACTTAATGTAGGATGCACAGAACATACAGGTGACAGACCGATGGATATACAGACATTAGTTAAACTTAATGTAGGACGTACAGAACATACAGGTGACAGACCGATGGATATACAGACATTAGTTAAACTTAATGTAGGACGTACAGAACATACAGGTGACAGACCGATGGAAATACAGACATGGGTTAAACTTAATGTAGGACGTACAGAACATACAGGTGACAGACCGATGGAAATACAGACATTAGTTAAATTTAATGTAGGACGTACAGAACATACAGGTGACAGACCGATGGATATACAGACAATAGTTAAACTTAATGTAGGACGTACAGAACATACAGATGACAGACCGATGGATATACAGACATGGGTTAAACTTAATGTAGGACGTACAGAACACATAGGTGACAGACCGATGGATATACAGACATTAGTTAAACTTAATGTAGGACGTACAGAACATACAGATGACAGACCGATGGATATACAGACATTAGTTAAACTTAATGTAGGATGCACAGAACATACAGGTGACAGACCGATGGATATACAGACATTAGTTAAACTTAATGTAGGACGTACAGAACATACAGGTGATAGACCGATGGATATACAGACATTAGTTAAACTTAATGTAGGACGTACAGAACATACAGGTGACAGACCGATGGATATACAGACATTAGTTAAACTTAATGTAGGACGTACAGAACATACAGGTGACAGACCGATGGATATACAGACATTAGTTAAACTTAATGTAGGACGTACAGAATATACAGGTGACAGACCGATGGATATACAGACATTAGTTAAACTTAATGTAGGATGTACAGAACATACAGGTGACAGACCGATGGATATACAGACATTAGTTAAACTTAATGTAGGATGTACAGAACATACAGGTGACAGACCGATGGATATACAGACATTAGTTAAACTTAATGTAGGACGTACAGAACATACAGATGACAGACCGATGGATATACAGACATTAGTTAAACTTAATGTAGGACGTACATAACATACAGGTGACAGAACGATGGATATACAGACATTAGTTAAACTTAATGTAGGACGTACAGAACATACAGGTGACAGACCGATGGATATACAGACATTAGTTAAACTTAATGTAGGACGTATAGAACATACAGGTGACAGACCGATGGATATACAGACATTAGTTAAACTTAATGTAGGACGTACAGAACATACAGGTGACAGACCGATGGATATACAGACATTAGTTAAACTTAAAGTAGGACGTACAGAACATACATATGACAGACCGATGGATATACAGACATTAGTTAAACTTAATGTAGGACGTACAGAACATACAGATGACAGACCGATGGATATACAGACATTAGTTAAACTTAATGTAGGACGTACAGAATATACAGGTGACAGACCTATGGAAATACAGACATGGGTTAAACTTAATGTAGGACGTATAGAACATACAGGTGACAGACCGATGGATATACAGACATTAGTTAAACTTAATGTAGGACGTACAGAACATACAGGTAAAAGACCGATGGATATACAGACATTTGTTAAACTTAATGTAGGACGTACAGAACATACAGGTGACAGACCGATGGATATACAGACATTAGTTAAACTTAATGTAGGACGCACAGAACATACAGATGACAGACCGATGGATATACAGACATTAGTTAAACTTAATGTAGGACGTACAGAACATACAGATGACAGACCGATGGATATACAGACATTAGTTAAACTTAATGTAGGACGTACAGAACATACAGATGACAGACCGATGGATATACAGACATTAGTTAAACTTAATGTAGGACGTACAGAACATACAGATGACAGACCGATGGATATACAGACATTAGTTAAACTTAATGTAGGACGTACAGAACATACAGATGACAGACCGATGGATATACAGACATTAGTTAAACTTAATGTAGGACGTACAGAATATACAGGTGACAGACCGATGGAAATACAGACATGGGTTAAACTTAATGTAGGACGTACAGAACATACAGGTGACAGACCGATGGAAATACAGACATTAGTTAAACTTAATGTAGGACGTACAGAACATACAGGTGACAGACTGATGGATATACAGACATTAGTTAAACTTAATGTAGGACGTATAGAACATACAGGTGACAGACCGATGGATATACAGACATTAGTTAAACTTAATGTAGGACGTACAGAACATACAGGTGACAGACCGATGGATATACAGACATTAGTTAAACTTAATGTAGGACGTACAGAACATACAGGTGACAGACCGATGGATATACAGACATTAGTTAAACTTAATGTAGGAAGTACAGAACATACAGATGACAGACCGATGGATATAGAGACATTAGTTAAACTTAATGTAGGACGTACAGAACATACAGATGACAGACCGATGGATATACAGACATTAGTTAAACTTAATGTAGGACGTACAGAACATACAGATGACAGACCGATGGATATACAGACATTAGTTAAACTTAATGTAGGACGTACAGAATATACAGGTGACAGACCGATGGAAATACAGACATGGGTTAAACTTAATGTAGGACGTACAGAACATACAGGTGACAGACCAATGGAAATACAGACATTAGTTAAACTTAATGTAGGACGTACAGAACATACAGGTGACAGACCGATGGATATACAGACATTAGTTAAACTTAATGTAGGACGTACAGAACATACAGGTGACAGACCGATGGATATACAGACATGGGTTAAACTTAATGTAGGACGTACAGAACATACAGATGACAGACCGATGGATATACAGACATTAGCTAAACTTAATGTAGGATGTACAGAACATACAGGTGACAGACCGATGGACATACAGACATTAGTTAAACTTAATGTAGTAAGTACAGAACATACAGGTGACAGACCGATGGATATACAGACATTAGTTAAACTTAATGTAGGACGTACAGAACATACAGGTGACAGACCGATGGATATACAGACATTAGTTAAACTTAATGTAGGACGTACAGAACATACAGATGACAGACCGATGGATATACAGACATTAGTTAAACTTAATGTAGGACGTACAGAACATACAGGTGACAGACCGATGGATATACAGACATTAGTTAAACTTAATGTAGGACGTACAGAACATACAGGTGACAGACCGATGGATATACAGACATTAGTTAAACTTAATGTAGGACATACAGAACATACAGATGACAGACCGATGGATATACAGACATTAGTTAAACTTAATGTAGGACGTACAGAACATACAGATGACAGACCGATGGATATACAGACATTAGTTAAACTTAATGTAGGACGTACATAACATACAGGTGACAGAACGATGGATATACAGACATTAGTTAAACTTAATGTAGGACGTACAGAACATACAGGTGACAGACCGATGGATATACAGACATTAGTTAAACTTAATGTAGGACGTACAGAACATACAGGTGACAGACCGATGGATATACAGACATTAGTTAAACTTAATGTAGGACGTACAGAACATACAGGTGACAGACCGATGGATATACAGACATTAGTTAAACTTAATGTAGGACGCACAGAACATACAGGTGACAGACGGATGGATATACAGACATTAGTTAAACTTAAAGTAGGAAGTACAGAACATACATATGACAGACCGATGGATATACAGACATTAGTTAAACTTAATGTAGGATGTACAGAACATACAGATGACAGACCGATGGATATACAGACATTAGTTAAACTTAATGTAGGACGTACAGAATATACAGGTGACAGACCTATGGAAATACAGACATGGGTTAAACTTAATGTAGGACGTATAGAACATACAGGTGACAGACCGATGGATATACAGACATTAGTTAAACTTAATGTAGGACGTACAGAACATACAGGTAAAAGACCGATGGATATACAGACATTTGTTAAACTTAATGTAGGACGTACAGAACATACAGGTGACAGACCGATGGATATACAGACATTAGTTAAACTTAATGTAGGACGCACAGAACATACAGATGACAGACCGATGGATATACAGACATTAGTTAAACTTAATGTAGGACGTACAGAACATACAGATGACAGACCGATGGATATACAGACATTAGTTAAACTTAATGTAGGACGTACAGAACATACAGATGACAGACCGATGGATATACAGACATTAGTTAAACTTAATGTAGGACGTACAGAACATACAGATGACAGACCGATGGATATACAGACATTAGTTAAACTTAATGTAGGACGTACAGAATATACAGGTGACAGACCGATGGAAATACAGACATGGGTTAAACTTAATGTAGGACGTACAGAACATACAGGTGACAGACCGATGGAAATACAGACATTAGTTAAACTTAATGTAGGACGTACAGAACATACAGGTGACAGACCGATGGATATACAGACATTAGTTAAACTTAATGTAGGACGTATAGAACATACAGGTGACAGACCGATGGATATACAGACATTAGTTAAACTTAATGTAGGACGTACAGAACATACAGGTAACAGACCGATGGATATACAGACATTAGTTAAACTTAATGTAGGACGTACAGAACATACAGGTGACAGACCGATGGATATACAGACATTAGTTAAACTTAATGTAGGAAGTACAGAACATACAGATGACAGACCGATGGATATACAGACATTAGTTAAACTTAATGTAGGACGTACAGAACATACAGATGACAGACCGATGGATATACAGACATTAGCTAAACTTAATGTAGGACGTACAGAATATACAGGTGACAGACCGATGGAAATACAGACATGGGTTAAACTTAATGTAGGACGTACAGAACATACAGGTGACAGACCGATGGAAATACAGACATTAGTTAAATTTAATGTAGGACGTACAGAACATACAGGTGACAGACCGATGGATATACAGACAATAGTTAAACTTAATGTAGGACGTACAGAACATACAGATGACAGACCGATGGATATACAGACATGGGTTAAACTTAATGTAGGACGTACAGAACACATAGGTGACAGACCGATGGATATACAGACATTAGTTAAACTTAATGTAGGACGTACAGAACATACAGATGACAGACCGATGGATATACAGACATTAGTTAAACTTAATGTAGGACGTACAGAACATACAGATGACAGACCGATGGATATACAGACATTAGCTAAACTTAATGTAGGATGCACAGAACATACAGGTGACAGACCGATGGATATACAGACATTAGTTAAACTTAATGTAGGACGTACAGAACATACAGGTGACAGACCGATGGATATACAGACATTAGTTAAACTTAATGTAGGACGTACAGAACATACAGGTGACAGACCGATGGAAATACAGACATGGGTTAAACTTAATGTAGGACGTACAGAACATACAGGTGACAGACCGATGGAAATACAGACATTAGTTAAATTTAATGTAGGACGTACAGAACATACAGGTGACAGACCGATGGATATACAGACAATAGTTAAACTTAATGTAGGACGTACAGAACATACAGATGACAGACCGATGGATATACAGACATGGGTTAAACTTAATGTAGGACGTACAGAACACATAGGTGACAGACCGATGGATATACAGACATTAGTTAAACTTAATGTAGGACGTACAGAACATACAGATGACAGACCGATGGATATACAGACATTAGTTAAACTTAATGTAGGATGCACAGAACATACAGGTGACAGACCGATGGATATACAGACATTAGTTAAACTTAATGTAGGACGTACAGAACATACAGGTGATAGACCGATGGATATACAGACATTAGTTAAACTTAATGTAGGACGTACAGAACATACAGGTGACAGACCGATGGATATACAGACATTAGTTAAACTTAATGTAGGACGTACAGAACATACAGGTGACAGACCGATGGATATACAGACATTAGTTAAACTTAATGTAGGACGTACAGAATATACAGGTGACAGACCGATGGATATACAGACATTAGTTAAACTTAATGTAGGATGTACAGAACATACAGGTGACAGACCGATGGATATACAGACATTAGTTAAACTTAATGTAGGATGTACAGAACATACAGGTGACAGACCGATGGATATACAGACATTAGTTAAACTTAATGTAGGACGTACAGAACATACAGATGACAGACCGATGGATATACAGACATTAGTTAAACTTAATGTAGGACGTACATAACATACAGGTGACAGAACGATGGATATACAGACATTAGTTAAACTTAATGTAGGACGTACAGAACATACAGGTGACAGACCGATGGATATACAGACATTAGTTAAACTTAATGTAGGACGTATAGAACATACAGGTGACAGACCGATGGATATACAGACATTAGTTAAACTTAATGTAGGACGTACAGAACATACAGGTGACAGACCGATGGATATACAGACATTAGTTAAACTTAAAGTAGGACGTACAGAACATACATATGACAGACCGATGGATATACAGACATTAGTTAAACTTAATGTAGGACGTACAGAACATACAGATGACAGACCGATGGATATACAGACATTAGTTAAACTTAATGTAGGACGTACAGAATATACAGGTGACAGACCTATGGAAATACAGACATGGGTTAAACTTAATGTAGGACGTATAGAACATACAGGTGACAGACCGATGGATATACAGACATTAGTTAAACTTAATGTAGGACGTACAGAACATACAGGTAAAAGACCGATGGATATACAGACATTTGTTAAACTTAATGTAGGACGTACAGAACATACAGGTGACAGACCGATGGATATACAGACATTAGTTAAACTTAATGTAGGACGCACAGAACATACAGATGACAGACCGATGGATATACAGACATTAGTTAAACTTAATGTAGGACGTACAGAACATACAGATGACAGACCGATGGATATACAGACATTAGTTAAACTTAATGTAGGACGTACAGAACATACAGATGACAGACCGATGGATATACAGACATTAGTTAAACTTAATGTAGGACGTACAGAACATACAGATGACAGACCGATGGATATACAGACATTAGTTAAACTTAATGTAGGACGTACAGAACATACAGATGACAGACCGATGGATATACAGACATTAGTTAAACTTAATGTAGGACGTACAGAATATACAGGTGACAGACCGATGGAAATACAGACATGGGTTAAACTTAATGTAGGACGTACAGAACATACAGGTGACAGACCGATGGAAATACAGACATTAGTTAAACTTAATGTAGGACGTACAGAACATACAGGTGACAGACTGATGGATATACAGACATTAGTTAAACTTAATGTAGGACGTATAGAACATACAGGTGACAGACCGATGGATATACAGACATTAGTTAAACTTAATGTAGGACGTACAGAACATACAGGTGACAGACCGATGGATATACAGACATTAGTTAAACTTAATGTAGGACGTACAGAACATACAGGTGACAGACCGATGGATATACAGACATTAGTTAAACTTAATGTAGGAAGTACAGAACATACAGATGACAGACCGATGGATATAGAGACATTAGTTAAACTTAATGTAGGACGTACAGAACATACAGATGACAGACCGATGGATATACAGACATTAGTTAAACTTAATGTAGGACGTACAGAACATACAGATGACAGACCGATGGATATACAGACATTAGTTAAACTTAATGTAGGACGTACAGAATATACAGGTGACAGACCGATGGAAATACAGACATGGGTTAAACTTAATGTAGGACGTACAGAACATACAGGTGACAGACCAATGGAAATACAGACATTAGTTAAACTTAATGTAGGACGTACAGAACATACAGGTGACAGACCGATGGATATACAGACATTAGTTAAACTTAATGTAGGACGTACAGAACATACAGGTGACAGACCGATGGATATACAGACATGGGTTAAACTTAATGTAGGACGTACAGAACATACAGATGACAGACCGATGGATATACAGACATTAGCTAAACTTAATGTAGGATGTACAGAACATACAGGTGACAGACCGATGGACATACAGACATTAGTTAAACTTAATGTAGTAAGTACAGAACATACAGGTGACAGACCGATGGATATACAGACATTAGTTAAACTTAATGTAGGACGTACAGAACATACAGGTGACAGACCGATGGATATACAGACATTAGTTAAACTTAATGTAGGACGTACAGAACATACAGATGACAGACCGATGGATATACAGACATTAGTTAAACTTAATGTAGGACGTACAGAACATACAGGTGACAGACCGATGGATATACAGACATTAGTTAAACTTAATGTAGGACGTACAGAACATACAGGTGACAGACCGATGGATATACAGACATTAGTTAAACTTAATGTAGGACATACAGAACATACAGATGACAGACCGATGGATATACAGACATTAGTTAAACTTAATGTAGGACGTACAGAACATACAGGTGACAGACCGATGGATATACAGACATTAGTTAAACTTAATGTAGGACGTACAGAACATACAGGTGACAGACCGATGGATATACAGACATTAGTTAAACTTAATGTAGGACGTACAGAACATACAGGTGACAGACCGATGGATATACAGACATTAGTTAAACTTAATGTAGGACGTACAGAACATACAGGTGACAGACCGATGGATATACAGACATTAGTTAAACTTAATGTAGGACGTACAGAACATACAGGTGACAGACCGATGGATATACAGACATTAGTTAAACTTAATGTAGGACGTACAGAACATACAGGTGACAGACCGATGGATATACAGACATTAGTTAAACTTAATGTAGGACGTACAGAACATACAGATGACAGACCGATGGATATACAGACATTAGTTAAACTTAATGTAGGACGTACAGAACATATAGGTGACAGACCGATGGATATACAGACATTAGTTAAACTTAATGTAGAACGTACAGAACATACAGGTGACAGACCGATGGATATACAGACATTAGTTAAACTTAATGTAGGACGTACAGAACATACAGATGACAGACCGATGGATATACAGACATTAGTTAAACTTAATGTAGGACGTACAGAACATACAGGTGACAGACCGATGGATATACAGACATTAGTTAAACTTAATGTAGGACGTACAGAACATACAGGTGACAGACCGATGGATATACAGACATTAGTTAAACTTAATGTAGGACGTACAGAACATACAGGTGACAGACCGATGGATATACAGACATTAGCTAAACTTAATGTAGGACGTACAGAACATACAGATGACAGACCGATGGATATACAGACATTAGTTAAACTTAATGTAGGACGTACAGAACATACAGGTGACAGACAGATGGATATACAGGACGTACAGAACATACAGATGACAGACCGATGGATATACAGACATTAGTTAAACTTAATGCACCCAATTGCAATAAATTTGTCAATAGTCACAATACAACATGTATTTAAAAGCCTGGGTGGCTGAGTAGTTCAGCTCGACTTGAGATAACAAGCCTAACACAACTGATATGATTTCATGCCTCAATACCCAGTTCTTAGGATTCACTATTCAGTTTATTATATCTTTCTGGATATAGATGAAAAAACATAAAAGTGAAAATAAACATCAATAACTCAACATACACCTTGATATTTCATTCCAACTTCATTCATTTATTCATTCATTCATTCATTCATTATCAACAGGTAAACAATAAACCTTTAAAAGAGAAAACCTGTTGTTTTTTTTACAGAGCAGCCATTATTATTTAGTTTATACCTGTAACTGGACAACTAAATCATCTTTTTGTTGTTGTATGCTGCTTAACTGATTTCTAAGTCCTTCTAATTCACGTTCATATTGAGCAGCATATTCTCTCATTTTCTGATTATTTACAATATCAACAGCATCAACCTACAATATATTCAATATAAAGGTAAGATTTCAAAAGCATCTCCCTTAGATACCACATAAAACTTTCAAATATCATATTTTAACATTTTTTCCCCCAAGCAAACTGTAGGAGTCGAAAGAACAAAGAAATTAATTGTATTTAAATTCAATAACAATAAACAAGGTCGAAAGTATGAAAGTGGAAGCCTATTTGTGAAGGTTTTTGGTTCGTTGGATCTATGATCCAATTATAAAGAGGTTGAGATCCCACCAGCTGGTATAACACCAAGACATTTCTGTATCTGTCCCAAGCCAGGACCTGGATTCCCATAAAACAGTGATGTTTATATAAATTGTTGACAAACACTGTTTTGTTATTCATAAATTTGATATCAAATCAAAAGTATCATATTGTGTCAATATCTGAAAGCCTAATAAATAATCTCAATGAGGATTTACTGTATTAAACAACAAAGAAGAGACATGTGATTTTGAGGAAGTATAATGTGACAGTTTATCTGTTATCATGTGACAATTTACCTGTTGTTGTAGATCTTGTAGTTTACTTTGTAAATGTTTAATTGTCTGATCTGATGAACCGTGACTTTCTTCTAAAGACTGAAAAAATAGTAATACATTCTAAAATATATGTCAACAAAGTAAAGGAACATAGAATGATATTACTAGAAGCTAAGAATCCATAGAGGAGGAAACTAGAATACTGACAGAGCCATCAAGGGTCCAGCAGGTAGATCTATTTTAGAAGAAAAATGAGTTAGTGGTCTATATGAAAAAGCATATGACAACAAACAAGAGACTGACATAGCCTAATATGGTACAATGTTTTCAGCTAAAATCCATATACAATATATAAAAGATTGTAACATAAATCTAGCAATTTTTTTTCCTGACCTTTGTAAGGCATATTATCACATATTTTGTTGCAATATATATCCGTATTTGCCCCAGAATTCGACTTCCGGTATCTGCACAGTGGTCTCAAAGATTATATGTCAAAGTACAAGGAAAGATGATGCATAAAGATATGCATAAAATCGTATTTCAATCAAATTAACACATTTAAACATATTGGAATAAAGCTTATATAACTTAAAACAGAACAAGATATGATTATAATCTAACGATTATGAAGTCTCCCAAACCGGCCACTGACACTATCTACCCACATATCAAATTTTGATGATATCGGACAATGTTGAATTTTTACCCCCCATTTTTATACCGTGTTTTGGCAGCCATTTTGAAAATGGCAGACATCTTGAAAATTTTGAAAATGCAGAATTGCTCCTCTAATGGTGACCTATCACTATGTCATATTTTATGTCTCTATCATTATCCAGTTAGAAGTTATCAACATTAATGTACAAAATTTCAAGTTTCCCATAGGATTCTATAGTAATCCCCACCCTCTTTGAACCCCCAAAAATATGGCTTTGACCCCCTTTACCACAAATCTGAAAACTTTAGGATCAACTAGAAACATATATCTATAACTCCACAAAGTTTCATGAAATTCTGTCCTGTAGTTCCTGAGATCTGCCGTGGACAAGTTCATGGTGCACGGAAAGAAAGAAGAATAAGAAGAATAAGAATAATAATAATAATAATAAGAAACGGAGCAAAAACAATAAGTCCCCCAAACTTTGTTTGGGAGACTTAATAATTAGCTCAATTGTATGCGTCACGCTGAATAGGAATTTCCATTCAAATGTCAACGTCTTGGGTAGATTTTCCAAACAGTTTCTAAAGTTAATGTACAGATCGACATTGCTTGGTATATTTTTGAAACCAGACTCGAAACATAAATATTTGCAAGTTGAACAAAGGCAACTCTCTTATGGATTTATTTTTGCAATTTTTCAGTTCAAAGATCTTTTTTGCAATATCAATGTCAGTGCTGGAAAAGGTCAATGTAAAATATGTGATAAAAAGATTATGACATGAAATTTTTCATATCGTCCCTGGTATCAACCCTTGACTCATATCAGCCCCCAGCTTCGCTGTCGGGCTTGATATGGGAGTCTCTGGCTAATACCAGGGCCGATATGGAAAATATCATGTAATAATCTCTTAATAATGTCCTGTGAAATTGTGTTTACCCTGACTCTATTTCATATAAAATAATGTCAAAATGACAAAATATCAATATTGAATTGTGTCCTGGACTTTTCTTCATGAGATGTGTACATGGACAGAATAGCATATGTATAATAAAATTTCATGTGGGACATTATTTACAATAAACATTTTCACTAAAAAATATATATGCACATCTACATATGATGATAAACAACCATTTAAAGTTCCATTCAAATCAAAAACAAACTATAGGAGAACTATCTATGAAGGGACATAACTCTATAATATGGTATGCACATCTACACACAATGATAAGCTACTATGTAAAGTTTCATTACAATCCGAAACAAAGGATAGAAGAAATGATGCTTACAAACCATATACATTAGATAATAAATAATTTTCTGTTGTAAGGTCCATAACTCCAACATTTTCTTCTGATCTTCACAACAAGATTAGAGATGTCATGCTTACCTGTTTATTTCTTTGAATTTCTTGTTGAAGTTTACTAATTTGGTCATTATAATAGATTTGGTCTCTGTCTCTAGCTGACTGTAAATCTTCTAGTTTTTGGCTAGAATTAAAAGATGATGTCCAATTCATTGTATTTCTACTTTAAGAAATGATTCTACTAGAGATTTTACTCAATTGATTGGCTGATATATAAAGGACAGCATATTATTATTGCTTAACATTAGTAAACAAGCCCATATTCCATTACAGGAATATATATTTGAAAAATAGCCTCCCAAGATGTCAGCCTTTTTCTCCAATAATTCTTCTTGTATATTTATGCATAAAGAACTCTGATTTTACAGAAATTTGATCTATAAGGTTTGATATAGATATAATATATTTAATTCCAACTGTATCTTTTTTAAGATCCTCGAGCAGCAATTATATTTTGCAAACGCTAGTGGGCATGCAGGGAAAGAAATCTTAAAATAACTGGTACTACAAATCGAATGAAATGTATATGGAAAGTCTTCCAGAATTTTACTCACTTCGCACGTAAGTCATCTGAAAGACAAGTCAAGTCATCCTGTTATTACATAGAGTGGCGAGTCCAAGAGTGTGAGACAGTAGTAAAAGTCACACATTAACAAACTGTTATTGATTGACAACACAGGATGGGCAACTTTACCATACAACTGTATGGTATAAAATGCTAGCTGTCTGACAAAATATAAATTTATAGCTACTTATAAACATTCTTGCACTATTTATCCTATCAATTATATCAAGTAATAACAATAAGTCAATGAAATTAGAATCTTACTTGGTTTCTTTAAAAAGCTTTTCCTTTTCTTCTTGTAAATGGATAAAGCTGCAAAAATAATGAATATATAGAAATTAGCGGCTATAAAGGATATACATGCTGAATATTTTCAATCTAAAATCTTATTATCTGTAGTATCTTATTTGGTATGATAATCAAGTACTTCTTAGTAAGTTTTTCCATGTAAAAAGTTATTACTATCATTTGAAGTATAACAGGCATCTAAAAATAGATTGAAACAAAAATTACCCAGAATCCTTTATTTTTAATACCAAACAGAGTACCTCCTCAAAATAATTAGACGAGATTGAAATATAGGTTTACCAAATTGCATAAACCAACAGTGTATGATGTAAGCTATAGTCTTATTTTCTGTCCTGTAAATATTTTCAACTATCTACAAGTCTAACTAAACACCACTATGCTAATAGACAGATATGTTCATGTCAGTTACATTATTGTCTCCATAACAATCTGTTTCATACCTTTCTTGTTTCTTTTTCAATTTCTCTGAAGTCTGAAAAATAAAATCATTACATTTGTTATGAGAGCATAGTTTTAAATATACATGAATATAAGAAAGATTTCTACATTCTAAGAAAAAAATAGTTCATTTATTTCATGTAGGTTGTATATTAATAATATATCTTTAAACCATTTTTAGTCTTTAATTCGTTGGATGTTTTTTTAAAAAGAGTTATAGCTTAATTAAAAAGACAGTTAGAAAGTTCTTTCATTGAGCATTTAAAAAGGAATCCCTTC